>JAPIVC010000410.1:0-370712 GCA_030586385.1 Camponotus fellah | reverse complement strand
TTTTTGAACGTTTTTACCGCCGCAGCCATTTCCGCCACTGTGAAGAGAGGGGCGTCAGCTGTATCGGGGGCATTCCTAAACGATTCTCTAATTTCACGCTGTTCAGGCGTGTCTTCTGTCTCCCGGTCATCTGGGATGTGTACATCCAGGAGATAGCTGGCGGTCTCCCTTAACGTCTTTGTGGGATATTCGCCACACCGGAGTGTGCTTAGCACCCCCTCAATCTGGAGTTTGCTCTCTTGTTGCTTATAAACGAAGCGCCAGGGTTCCCGATTGCCGTGCGATGTGACGAACTTTCGCCAGCTCGCGAGTCTCGTCCGCTTCACCTTCCTACAGTACTGCCTTTGTAAAGAACGATACTCCAGCAGTACCCGAAGGCAAGCAGGCTCCTCTCACCCTCTCTGAAGGACATGATGTAACCTATATGCTTTCTTTTTGAGTATAGTTAGTTTCCTTGTCCACCACGGGTTGGATTTTCTAAATTTACGCTTCCTAGGCATTAACGCGACACAGGTCTCCGTGAGCACCACTGCGAGCGTTTCTGCCATCCTTTTTACCTCTACTGTGAAACACAGATCGATAGCCTGTAGTTGCGATCTTGAAAGATCTGTCAAGGTCTCATAGAACCGTTCCCAGTCGGCCTGATTTGTATCGCCATCTGACTCTTTGGGCACTCTCAATCTTATGTCCACGGCCCTGTGATCACTGGTGGTCCAGTCACATCTTACCTTCCAATCGCAGATGAACTTGCTCATGGAGGGCGACACCAAAGTCACGTCGACGAATGACGAACCCCTCGTCGTGCAATAGGTGGGTGGCTGTCCAGCATCGTTGACCACACACATGCCGAATGCTCTTATGAAGTCTACGAATCTTGCGCCTCTGTCATCTGTATTCTGGGGACCACAGAGTGACGACCAAGCATAGGCGTCTACGCCTATAATTAATCTCTCCCCCCTCAGCGAACGAAACACTATTTCGAGGTGCCTGAGGTGCTCCTCAATCTCGTCGCTGTACTGAAAGTAGCACGAAATGATGTAGAAGGAGAAGCTGGGGGCCTGCACTTCCATACAGACACAATGTGTAGTGCTAAACTGCGAGACGAAGACCATACTAAAATTTGGATTGCAGATCGCTACCGCTGCCTACGGACGTTGCGAGCGCACAGCAGCAATCTTCATCCCTATTCCTAACCTTACGAAGGTGTGACTCGAGCCCTGCTTCTTGATGTGTGGTTCCTGCAATAATAGGACGTCAAGTCGCCTTTCAACTGCAAGCTGATGCACCTCGTCTGTTACTATAGCCGAACGTCGCATGTTCAGCTGTAGTATCCTAACACTCGTGGACGCATTGCCTACGCTAACAGCTGTATCTAACCTATCTAACTCTTGTGGCGCCGGGCCACTCGCAGTGTGAGGTGAAGTGGGGTCCGCGAATCTAACCGTTTTCGCAATGTTCGCGGATTTAAGCGCGGATCTAATCGCGGAACTAGGTATTTCGCTTATTCCTATTCCTAATTGGCGCGTTGCTACTATTCTTGCCTCGTTTCCTACCGACGGCACGGATCTAATTTCCCGAACGAGGCAACGCTCTAAAACTACGTACGCCGTTCTAATTTCGGTGACCAGACAACGAACTAATCTATCCCTAACGGCAGGAAGGCCGTGATTCGGGGACTGCGCACCGCCGCGAACTGTGTCTCGAGCCCGCGCGCGCGCAGCTCGGTGAGGCGCTCTCGAGGAGGCGGAGGCCGTCACAGAGCACGCGGACGAACAGACCCGCGACCCAACGACGGACACATCCCGCACTTTCCTAATTGCGGCCACGCCAGATCAGAAGCGGGCACTCCTCACCATGTCAGAGTTTTTAATTTGAATTTTTCCCATGCTATTCCCACGAGTACGGTGGAAGAGGTGGTCAAACGACGCAGAGCTACCTTTACGCCAAGCCTAAATACATCGAGAGGACGGCAAGTATCCCGGGATAAACCGTTCGCGACCGCGACATTTAGCGTCTACGCAATCATGTAAGCCCTAAGCACGGTTCCTACACCTTAGGCTTCAGACATCTGCAAGACCGACAGCGACGACCTAACGGCGCCCATCGACGAAGCCACCGACGGCACAATCTAGCCGAAAGTTCCCGAAGAAACAAAAAATCCGCAATAGTTCCTGAAGGGAAAGAATGCCGTTTTTAGGGGCATTCTGTTAGTGCCACATAAGAGCCGTTTGGCCAGCAGAGCTGACACCGACTCGTGGCTGAGCAGTATTAAGGCTATCCGCGGGACCGACCACGATGAAAGCGACCGCGACGGCGATGACAACGACGATCTAATGTCGCCTATCGAGCCTAACGAAGCCACAGACGGCAACAGCCGAAACCCGAAACCTGAAAATAAATAAAAGATTAATCACACATACACACACACACACACACACACACATTTACACGCACATACACACTCACATTCACTCATGGGAGTCACTGGGATCGAGATTCCCCGCCTTTGGCCCGGCTGAGTCACCCATCCAGTCCTTCGGGCGAGGGCCCCGACCGGCTCCAACTTTTCCCCACTGAGGGATGCCTCACGGCAGGAGCACCCACCGCTCGGCACCCTCATTCCGCGGGAGCACCCGCCAAGTCACGGGCAGAGAGCAAACTTCCCTCTGCAGTGCCGTGCCACTGGGCGATTGAAGTCAGGGCCGCCAACCCCTCCCAGCGATTGGGATTTGGTCCGTGTAAACCCAGACTTCGTCCCTATGGAGTCTGGGCTCCACTTGTACCCCCTCGGTGAGGGTACAGTGCACTCTTCGCGACCCTTCTACCTCGAAGGTCTTCAGGACCGGGCTCCCTCACCACGACAAGGTGGCGCACGACGAGGGAGAGTAGATAGGGACAGTGGGAATCTCGTTAATCCATTCATGTGCGTCACTAATTAGATGAGGCATTTGGCTAGATCCTATATTACTACTTATGTTGCAATATTATTCCAGGATATTGCCCCCCTGTAATGTTCTAAACTTAACACTTATTGGTATTCAACATATTTGTCCATATCTTTTATACTCAGATTGTATTTACAATTGTCTTCCGAGGTTTACTCTCCTCGTTAGGAATTTAACAATTTAATTTAGAATCAACTTCCAAAGAATCTGCCATATGGGCTACAAGATAATCTTCTATAGCTGGCAGCTACTATTTGGATTTCCAATTTGATCAATCTGCTAGACTCGATATTCAAAAAGCTTCATAAAACACTAATAAATCAATTGTCCTATTATACATATATATAAAATAATAAATATGTAGTATATGTGAAGAACTAGTATATGTACATAATATTTGTAAATAGTATTTGTAAATAATATTCAACCTAAATATGTATATCTTATTATATCATCCTATCATAGTCGATAAAAGCATTCGCAATTTCCAATGAAGAACGTAAGGCTATCATTGATATTGTTACCATTTTTTGCTTATTAAATTTTAACTTTTTCAAATTAGCACGTGTCTGAGCCGGAATTGCTCCACGACTTCCTACTACTATTGGTAACACCTCCGCCGAAGAGTAACCAACCTTTGATTTTATATATTCTGCTGCTTCCTTATATTTATTTCCTTTCTCTTTAAACGCGTCTTTTAGATTACTTCGATCCTCGTACCGAACTGTTACGTCCACTATTATAAGCTTTTCCTGGTCTTTAATCACCAGATCAGGCTTTTTCATCTCATTATTTACGCGCACTGTCGGCTCTTTAAATACTATACAATTTTTTGTCAATTTATCTGCTAAGAAATTTTTTATCTCATCATGTCTTCTGATATGCTGAGGTTTAGTATATATGCAGATTCCCAATATATGTCCCAGCGTCTCTAATTCTGCATTACATCGTCTACATTGCGTACTTATTTGCTGATTAGCTCGTCTAAGCGCAATTCGTGTACCAAATATATTTGTTCTTAGTTTCAGTGCGTCAAGAAACATAGATGGCTTTAATAACGCTGGATTATACAACCAGGCATTCCCAATTAGATCCTTACTAAAATCTGCCACTCCTTGCCCTTGTGACCTTAACTGACTCCATCTTTCAGTTTCCTGTCTTTTGAATCTTATTCGTGCATTTTCTACCTCCTCTAATGTTGCGGGCCATCTTATTCCGATTGATGTCGCATACCTTACATATCGTCCATCTAGCTCTTTCATTGCCTCTCTCAATGCTACATCATTTGACTCCAACATTTTAATGGCGCTTCTAATAGCGGCTAGCTTAACTATATTTTCTATACGAGGTATTCCCAACCCACCATAGCTCTTAGAGAATATCATCCGTGGTAGATGGATGCAGGTGTAAAATTTGCTTACTTGTTCGCCTGACTTCATCATCTATATATTCTAGCATCCAAATCGGCGGTGGGCTCGCTACTAAGCCGTGAATAAATTTGGGCAATAAATATATCCTAATCAAATCTATTTTTTGATGGGGTTTCAATTTCATCCTCTTGATATTATTAATTGCCTTAGTGATAGTTGGAATATCCGCTCTTTTAAGGAATCCTTTCCACGGTGTTACCCTGGCCCCCAAATAAGCAATTATTTTTTTCGGCTTAGAGCATGGTATTAATCCATCTCGAGTCTGGATTTGTGGATCCTTAAGATACCAAGACTACTTAAGACACCATCTTGTCTTTAGTCTTTATCTCAAATGTTGAGCACTTTTCTATGGAGAGGCTTATACCTAAACTATTTAGATACGTATCTAATATTCTTAGCTGCGTTTCTGCCATTTCTTTGTCTTTTCCTATTAATATCATATCATCTGCGAATGCCAATATTGCTACATTCTCCTTCCGAATCCTGATTCCTTCTGTATTTCTTTCAAGTTCTTCTATGATAGGATCTAATATTAGGTTAAACAAGAGAGGAGATAAGGGGTCTCCTTGCTTGACTCCTCTCCTCAACTCTACTTCTCTACTACCTCTTGTCCCCCTCTGGCTCGTATGACTGTCTTGCAGTCTTCATACATTCCCCTAATAAATGTTGCTACAGAGATAGGAACACCTTTCCTCAACATACAACTTTTAAGCATAGAGTGCGGGATCGTGTCAAAGGCTTTTGAAATATCTACCACTGTCACAATTCCTCCTGCAGATGATTTCATGCTAGCAAGAGCTCCTGCAAGAAGGTTTATATTCGTTTTGCATCCATCTTCAGCAGTGAAGCCTTTCTGTCCGTTCGATTGTGTAACAAACGTTCTTAGTCTGGCATCTAGTAGCCCAAGAATATTCGACACATAATTGAGCCTATTGTAATTGGTCGCAAATTGCGAACATTTGTACAATCTTTACCGGCTTTGGGTATCAGTGTAGTTCTATTCTTCCTCCATTCCAAGGGATAATATTCAAAAGCGAGGAGGAGATTAAATAACTTCGCTAAAACTGCCAACGCACCTGCTTTCCTAAGATGCGCTTTCCTAACCCCTATACCCTTCTATACCAGCAGCTGTGCTAGCTTTGATCCTCTTCATTCTATTCATAATTTCCTGCACTGTAATCGGAGCAAATATACTTTTGATGTCAGCACATTCCCTATCAACTTCTGGCAGCATCATTTCGGAAACCTTGTTACCCCATAAGGCAGTGTATAGATTTCTAATTTTTTCCGCAGTAGGCGGGTCAAACTTTTGGAGAGATATTCCTTCTCCGCTTATAGCTACCTCTATTAACTTTTGAGGGCATTTATTATATAGCTCTTGACATCTAGCATAGTTGAATTTCGCTCTACGATTATGATTTAACTGATATTTATTTTTATTCTTATTTTCCAAATTTTCTAAATTCATTATTTTTTCCTCGTACATATTTATTAATGATCTTCTTATTATTATTATTTTTATTTGTTTTGTTACTTCCTATTTCAGTATTACTTTCTTTTTCTTTTATTAGGATTTTATTTAACATATTTATTAATTCCTCTAAGTGTTCCTTCTCTGCAACCTTGCTTAATCTATTATCTATTTCTTTAAAATCCTCATTTTCGCATTTTATTTGTGCTATTGCGCTCTTGAGATTAATTTTCCATTCTTCGTCGATTTCTACCTCTGTCTGTATATTTGTACAACTTCCTTCTGCGACTATATTCAATGCCTCTCTTATACCAAGATCATCACTTGGTGTTTCTAGAATCTCTTCCGCACTTCCTGATCTGTGGCTTTAACTAAGGTGCGTCTTTTGTCGCTAATTTGTTTAAGAGTTTTGCCGCAGAAATTCTTGGATTTTAACATTCGGATATCTCTCATGCTTAAATCGCTCGTTTAGCAACCTCCTCTTCATTCCAAACTGATAGCGCTCTACCAGGCTTACCACTCGGCTGTTCAGCCGCTTCTCTCCTTTTACGATTTCTTATTTCAGGATGTTTGTGCCGTTCGTGCATTGATAAACTCACACCTGTGTCGAATGAATCCGAACACACTGCACATCTGTATTCTTTTAATTCCGCAACTCCTCTTTTGCATTTTGGAAGATGGCATTGTATTCCGTGTAAGCGGCAGAACGACTAATTGCATCTCCTACATTTCCATAAAGCTCTAATTCGAGGATGTTGTTCTTCCAAGTGTCCTGCCAGGCTTCGAACATTCAAGAACGCTAGAGCATTGCCTAAATTTGCACAAATCCTACAACCAATCCTTACCTGATCGAGGGGGACTACAATTTCGTATTCTAGATCATTAACCTGAGTCATGCCAGCGTCATCATTAATGGTCTCCTGGTCCATAGTGGATATATCCGCCACAGGAGTTCTGAGACCGAGGGCTCCTGTATCCGAGGCTTCATCTTCTTCACGTATCATTAATTATGAATTGTTAGTTTCCAAATAAACGAATCCAATCTTAATCTTTACCTACAAACATGCCGAGACATTACCAAGCTAATAAAGCGATTAGATCCCTGAGTAAATAAACTCTCCCTCTAGTACTCACCTTTTCCTGGAATTAATCCAGTACAAGCAATTTTTACACTTAACTATGCTCGCCACACAATGGCAAATATATCACTCATTATTCAGCGGAGATGCGAACATAGGGTGTCGATGGTCACTTAGCCGTTGCAAAGCAACGTTACTAGCGGGCACCACGAAGAGATGGATTATCGACGGGCAACGTAGAGGCTATAGGTTGCGCATATCGTTGCCCAATAACTATGACCCTTAAGAGAGTCACAGTTACTCCCGCCGTTTACCCGCGCTTGCTTGAAATTCTTCACGTTGACATTCAGAGCACTGGGCAGAAATCACATTGCGTCAACACCCGCGAGAGCCATCGCAATGCTTTGTTTTAATTAGAAAGTCTGTCGTAACCCGACGAAATAATAATTTAATTAAAAGATAAATAAGCAAACCTTGAAATAAGCTGAAGTAAGCAAGAACAGCAAAAGACAATAAATTAAGAATTACATAACAGATATTAAAATATAGAAATAAGACGTGACGAAAAGAAAGCAAGTCACGGCCAAAGCTGATTAAGCATAATGAAACCCAAGGCGGAGCACGAACCGCGCTCCGACTCAGGGACACCTCATCCTTCTTCCGCCAAATTAAATGATATATAAACCGATCGCGAGATCACCACGACGGGCTATCGTTTGGTAAAATTGTCGAACTATCGTTTGAGTGAACTTATCAAATTATCGGACCACCGAGTCACGATTAACATATCAAGATATTATAAAGATACCGCTAACGCGTATAAGATAATTGAAAGTAGCAATAGGAACAGTGTACGAAGAACGACCGAAATATATTCCTTTACTAACTAGTACAGAGTGTCTTATTTGTTGCGTGGATTCCAATCCTTTGGGCGTATAATCCCGAAAAGCCCATCCTCTACGGTTCGGGCACAACATTAATTGGTGGCAGCGGTGGGATACGCCAACATCAAGTAAGACAAAGGAAATAAAGGACGTCGTGAAAACACATATCCGCTACTACGCAAGGCAGAGAAGTCGACTAAGAACTTCCTGGACACCCGATATAACAAGACGGAGCAACTACTATATTAAAGTAGACGAACCACTCAACATACGAGTGATAAGGGATCACGGTCAAGCAGCTGTGCTCAAGGACCAACACCGATCCACGACCTACGACAAGGCAGCGCATCGTCGACGGACAGCGCATCACCGACGGACAACGACCCGCAACACTAGCAGCGTCAGCAGTCGAGCGAACCGATAAGCAACCATGCGATTCATCGCGCTACTACTGTAAGTCAGAATCTATAATTAAATGTCGGAACAATTAAAGCGAGTTAGGTTTCAAAGCCCGCGATTTTTGAGCGAGCCAGCTCGATTGGCAAATAGATTAGGACTCGTAACACCGATACGAGTGGCAGAAGAAGCTGTTCGCGACATACGGAAAAATCTAGAAGACTACTATTCGAGTTTTGAATCGTCCGAAGCGCGCGAACTAGACAATAACGACAATTTCGAACAAAACGAACAAAGCGTAAATCGAGTCACTCTTAGAAGAACTCATTCGCCAGTATCTGTCGATCTTAGTATTCTCGAGCCAAATCTAGAAAGAAACATGGATAATATCCAGTCCCAAGCCATCGATAGAGAAATTGAACGCTTACGTGCGCAAGCCGGCCAAGAAGCCGCCGCGAGTTATGAAGACGCAGGTCACCCGGCCGAAGGTACGAGCAATACCTTGTTAGCCGAACTCATACATACTATTCGCGAAATACAAGAGGAAGTAAGAAATTTACGCGAACAAGTGCACACCTCGCGTACTAAACGAGGAAATAGCAATGAAGCACGAGCAAATCCAGATGATGTCCCCCTCGATATAACGTACGGTCGCACAGAGCGAGATATAAGGCATAGGCGTAGCACCGCGCCGCATTATTTACCGTTGAAGGAAGCGCGAGTAATGATTCCAGAATTCGATGGAACTTCCCGCCATAAACTCCAAGAATTCTTAAATGCTTGTACATACGCGGTACAAAATATAAATCCCGCGGACGAAGAATCGTTAATACAGGCAATACTTTATACCAAATTAAAAGGCAAAGCCATGCAAGATTTCGAGACACGAGACATACAAACGTTCGAGGAATTAAAGCAGCAACTTGAGACTTGCTATCAGGCAAAACAGAGCACGACACATTTACAAATAGAGTTTAATTCTCTAAAGCAGAAATCGAATGAAACCGCTTACGCTTTCGGACAACGCGTCGATAAATTAGCAATGAGATTATATGAATCCATGGTGGAAGGGGAAGAACGCCTACCCTCCTTCAAAAAAGCGATTCAGGAGACAATCAAAAAGCAAGCGTTAATAAATTATCAAATTGGATTACGAGATGAATTAAAAATTCTCGTGCGTGCGCAAAGATATGCCACGCTTTAAGAAGCAATAAACGGCGCGAGCGCAGAAGAGAAATTGATCGGACCGACAGTAGGCCGAACATACAGCCTCTCTAAAAATAAAGACGACATTAAACACACGCAACCAAATCGCGATACAATTATTCACTGTTATAAATGCGGAAAAACTGGACATTACGGACGTGATTGCAGAAGTGGCAAACTTATGTTACCAAAACCAGGAAGAAATCCGCGAGTAAATACTTTAAGTAAATTCTGTAAACATTGCAAAAAGACCGGACACACGCGTGAAGAATGTTGGAATTTGAACGGACGCTCTAAAACAAATAACGCTAATAACTCTAAACCGTTTAATAAAAATAATCGCCAAGAATACATGCGAGAGCAAAAGACTCCGTATACACAATGAGAAAAGAGCGCCGACTCTACCAGCAATAGCGAAGAAGAGCCGGAAGAAGCGAAAAGGAAACAACCGCGACCCGCCTTAGAGTATCGGGTAACGCATATTAAAGATATACCTACACTGGCAAAGGATGAATTACTACAAATAACATTGCCAATTTGTGAAGTAAAAGGCGAAAAAATTAATATGTTATACGATTCCGGATCAACTATTTCCTTAATTAAATTAAAAAATCTGAAAGATAGCGCTCTAATATACGAGGAGAAAATCGCACTCACCGGAATAAGCGGACATAAAGTATATACACTTGGAAAAATGTACGCTACAATTAAAATTAATAAGCATAAAATTAAACACGCTTTTTATATAATAAAAGACGATGTAGCGATAGAACACGAAGGAATCTTAGGATTAGATTTCCTGAAAAAACAAACGGTAAGATGTGACTACAAGAAAAACCAAATAACAATAAAGGATAGCACATTAAAATTACATCCATGCAATAAAATTAAGTTGAAACCACGTAGCGAAACAATCGTACGAGCCGCAGCCAATCACAATCGGATAGGGATAGTCCGAGCCGAAGAAACAACACCAGGAGTTTATATCGGAAGCTGTCTGGTGGACTCAAAAAATTTTTCATGCCCTGTGAGCATGATAAATACAACGGATAACGAAATTGAAATACCCACTCCGATAGTCACACTGGAGAACATGGAGGGAAATACGGAGGAAGTAAACGTAATATCAAGGAGAAAAATTGAGCATATTGTTCCCCGTAAACAAAAAATCTGACAATTACTGCGAACGCAACATTTAAATACGGAAGAAAAGCAGACACTCTTAAAAATCTGCGAAGAATTTAATGATATATTCCACTTAGAAGGAGAACCACTGACATGCACCGCGACGGTAGAGCACGAGATAAACACGCGTACCGACACAGCTCCGGTGAACGTGAAACCGTATCGTTTGCCAGAAAAGCATAAGACAGAAGTCAATCGACAAATAAACGAGATGTTAAAAAACAAAATCATTCGGACTAGCACAAGCCAGTGGAATGCACCATTATTAGTGGTACCAAAGAAAACAGACGCATCTGGAAAACCGAAGCTCCGAGTAGTCATAGATTTTCGGAAGCTAAACGATTTAACAATAGGCGATTCATTCCCACTGCCTAATATAACAGACATCCTAGATCAACTGGGAAATGCAAAATATTTCACCACGCTAGATTTAGCATCAGGATATCACCAAATCCCAATGGCTGAGAGGGATAAAAATAAAACAGCTTTTTCAACACCCTACGGACATTACGAATTCAATCGAATGCCGTTCGGATTAAAGAATGCGCCAGCAACATTTCAAAGATTGATGAATTCCGTCTTAACAGGAATACAAGGACTTAGATGCCTAGTATATCTCGACGATATTGTAATCTACGGATCAAGCTTAGAAGAGCATAATAAAAGACTTAAAGAAATATTACAAAAACTACGAAAAGCTAATCTAAAGTTGCAACCCGATAAATGTGAATTTTTGCGTAAAGAAGTAATTTATCTGGGACATATAATTTCAGAAAATGGAATATCACCTGATCCATCAAAGTTAACCGCAATAAAAGAATTTCCGACGCCGAAAAAAATCAAGGATATTCAATCCTTTATAGGACTCGCAGGATATTATAGAAAATTTATCGAAAATTTTTCACAAATCGCTAAGCCACTCACAAAGTTAACAAAAAAGACAGAGAAATTTGAGTGGACAGCAGAGCAGCAAGCAGCATTCGAAACATTAAAAGAAAAATTAATGACTGCGCCAGTGCTAAGATATCCCGACTTCACTGAGCAATTTATTGTGACCACTGATGCCTCCGACTATGCGATCGGAGCAGTGTTGTCACAAGGAGAGATAGGCAACGACCGACCAATTGCTTACGCTAGCAGAGTGCTGACAAAAGCGGAACAAAATTATAATACAACTGAAAAGGAACTATTAGCTATTGTTTGGGCAGTAAAGCATTTCAGACCATATGTTTATGGAACGAAATTCAAAATAATAACTGATTACTGACCATAAACCACTGATATGGTTATTTAATGTGAATGACCCCGGATCAAGATTAATCCGATGGCGATTAAAACTAGAAGAGTATGACTACGAAATCATACATAAGGCCGGACGAGCAAACGCGAACGCCGACGCACTAAGTCGCAACGCCATACCGGGACCCGCAGATAAAAATGCTGACTATGAAATTCTAAACATAGAAGAAGAAGAAGAAGAAGAGGAATCAGCGAAAACATATACAGAAGAGGAGAAAAAACAAATTCTAGCCGAATATCATGATGCACCGATAGGAGGGCATCAAGGAATCGAGCGAACAATAAAGAGAATTCGACTCCAACACAACTGGAAAGGCCTAACAAAGGATGTCGAACGATACATAGCAAAATGCGAATCCTGCCAGAAAAATAAATTATCGCGAAAAAATAAAGTACCGTTGATAATCACGGACACGCCTAATAAACCCTTTGAAAAATGCGCATTAGACATAGTCGGACCGTTAACAATCACTACTAACGGAAATAAATATTTATTAACTTTCCAAGACAATTTAACTAAATTTAGTAAAGCCATTCCGATTCCGAATCAAGAAGCAAATACTATTAGCAAGGAATTTGTTACAAAAATTATACTGGAACACGGAATACCCGAAAAAATTCTAACAGATCAGGGAACGAATTTCCTTAGCGAAATATTTAAAAATACGTGCAAATTATTGAAAATAAATAAAATTCAAACAACTGCTTATCATCCAGAAAGCAACGGCGCATTAGAACGATCGCACAGAACGTTAGCCGAATATCTACGACACTATATAAATGAAGATCAAACGAACTGGGACGAATGGATACCGTTCGCGATGTTTACGTATAATACGACACCGCATACTGCTACAGGATTTACACCCTTTGAATTAGTGTACGGACACCAAGCTGAAATCCCGACAGCATTAACAAGACCACCGAAACCAACATATAATTATGACGATTATGCACAAGAATTAAAAGAAAGATTGAGAGCAAGCAATCAACTCGCGAAAGAGCACCTCAAAAAAGAAAAGGAAAAAGCAAAAGGGAACTATGACAGGAAGACACGTAAAACGAACTTCAAGGTAGGAGAAAAAGTCCTCTTACATGACGAAACAATTCGTCGAGGACGATCAAGAAAATTAGACTCCCTATGGATCGGACCCTACGTAGTCACCGAGAAAAATTCTGACGTAAACTACACGATTAAAATGGGAAGAAGAACGATACGCGTACACGTGAATCGACTAAAAAGTTTTATCGAACAGTGAAACTTCTATAAAATAAAGACGCGTAAAGAAAGAAAATAAAAATAACGAATCCTACCTTAAGCAAACCATCCGCGACCATGACCTCGGCCAAAACCCGGGCGTGGAGACGCTTCTTGATGAGAAGGCCCAGGACGGCGAAGTGGTTCAACGTAGCCCCGGAGAATCGCCCGACCCCGAGCAGATAACCCCCAAAATAGGTGGGGCGCCGGTGCGTCCAAAGGAACTGAAGGCCGGAAGGGTGCACGTGGAGAATCGTCCACTAATAAAGGCACTCCAAAAACGATCACTGGACGAAGAGTACGTGCCAGATGATCATGCACTTCCTCCTCTCGCTCCGCGAGACCAGTGACGTTGCGAATGCGAGATTGCTCCACACTGAACTCTAACTCATGTGCGTTTGGAGCCATGAATGAACACAAATGAAAAAAAAAAAACCTTTTTTTTTCTTTCTCTCGCACAGCACTCATCGACGTCTGAAGATAGACTAACGAGCAATGAGGAAAGAAACGGAGCACAGTAGCAAACTTTCTAAGAAAGCGCAACAGCATAAAAATGACACCTGTCATATATAGTAATATAATATAATATATTGCATTCCAGGAACCTTTTTGTCCTGAGCGCAGGCAGAAGAGAGGAACCTGACACTTATGACACTTGGCAAATAAAAAAGTTCCACCCTGAACCAGGCATACATTTCGAAAAATTGGGAAAAATTAATCAAGTCGAATCCCACGGAAACTAGTGATCAAAACGGATATCACAGCGATGGACCGCCGACAGAAACAAGTAACAAACTATATGGCACAAACACGAGCATTATGCTATGATAAGCCATTAGAACAAAAAATGAGAGAAACATGCAGCATATTACTGCAGATAACAGAAAAAGAATATAAAAAAGCAGCAACGTTACTAACACGACTGAGGAAAACGTACCAGTCATCAAAGAAAACACGAAGAGGACTAGTAAACGGTCTCGGAACAATAGCGAAAACACTATTCGGCACGATGGATGCTGACGATGAAAAAATCATCACCGAACAACTAAACCTAATCAAAAGAAAACAACAAACGCTGCAACACGCACTGAAAAATCAGGTAAAAATACTCAACGCCACCATTGCACATGTAGATGAATCCGAAAAAATTATACAGGAAAATGAAGAAAAATTCCTAAACATAACAGAGAAGATGCGACAAAGTTGGCTACAAACAACAATAAATTATGGATATCGAGAAGAGATGGATGAACATTTCATCATACTAAACGCGATTATCAAAGATTTAACAATGGATATAACGGACATTATTGCTCATCTAGTTAGCACAAAAAGTGGAATAATAAACATAAGACTAATTCCGATCGAAGTAATTATTGATAATCTTAAAGAAATAGCAACACAAGTGCCACAAGGTACACATTTCCCATTTCAAATTGCACAAGAAAATTGGGAAACAATCGAAAAATTCACAAAAATTAGCGCATACTACGATAACGGAAACATAATTACGGTAATAAAACTTCCGCAAATCATGTATCCTACATACGAAATAATAAAGGTAACACCCTTACCCACTCATAAACAAAATAACACATTTGTATACGTAGAAGTAAATCAACAAATAATAGCCGTAGATACGGACGGTCGAACATATTTTACAACCACGGAAAGCGAATTAGAAAAATGTATGCGATATGATAACGAATACATATGTGAACAAAATTATCCAATATATCGTATAGACAATCAAGCATTATGCGAAGTACAAACATATATACAACTAGCAAAACACACTGATAATTGTAACATAAGATACATACATACAAACACAACGATATGGTTAAGTAACGCGAACACATGGATATATTCCACACAAGCAAAACAACAGGTAGAGATAACATGCGAAAATGAGACGACACAAAAAGTCGAGATTGATAGAACGGGACAGTTGACGAGGAAGATGTAAAATCGTAACACCCGACATAGTAATAAGAACACAAAAATCTATACCTACAACATACATCAAAACACACATACCAGAATACAATTTAACAGTAACGCCACAAAAACAAACAGACAAATCAATAAATAAAATTGAGGCGATTAAATTACGAAAAATAATAAAAATAATAAAAAATCCATCAGAGTTAATGGAACTCAGCAAGACACTGACCGACATAGACGAACAAATAGACAAAGACAATCTACAAATACAGAAACACATAATATATCCAACGATCTCAGGTATCACAGGTACAATAATAATAATCAGTTTTGTAGCAATAACATATGCGATAAAAAAGAGGCAAGCAAAAAAGGAAACGCCGGTCAACATAAACATACCACGAGTATCAAGGGAACACATTTACCACAGACCCTACCAACCAGACTTAACGATAAACGACGCAGCTATATTATATTAAATAAAATAGATATAAGCAAATGCAAAACAAGAATATTGTAAGATAGGTAAAGAAAATTTACCGTAGTAAATTTTCTTTTCCCAAAGGGGGAAGGATGTCGTAACCTGACGAAATAATAATTTAATTAAAAGATAAATAAGCAAACCTTGAAATAAGCTGAAGTAAGCAAGAACAGCAAAAGACAATAAATTAAGAATTACATAACAGATATTAAAATATAGAAATAAGACGTGACGAAAAGAAAGCAAGTCACGGCCAAAGCTGATTAAGCATAATGAAACCCAAGGCGGAGCACGAACCGCGCTCCGACTCAGGGACACCTCATCCTTCTTCCGCCAAATTAAATGATATATAAACCGATCCCGAGATCACCACGACGGGCTATCGTTTGGTAAAATTGTCGAACTATCGTTTGAGTGAACTTGTCAAATTATCGGACCACCGAGTCACGATTAACATATCAAGATATTATAAAGATACCGCTAACGCGTATAAGATAATTGAAAGTAGCAATAGGAACAGTGTACGAAGAACGATCGAAATATATTCCTTTACTAACTAGTACAGAGTGTCTTATTTGTTGCGTGGATTCCAATCCTTTGGGCGTATAATCCCGAAAAGCCCATCCTCTACGGTTCGAGCACAACAAGTCGGATTTCCCTAGTCCGTGCCAGTTCTGAGCTGAGCGTTGAATGGCGGCCGAAGAGGACGACCACGACGGCTCGCGCCGCCACGGAAACCTCGCAGCAAGGAAGATCCGCAGGAGGCCAAGGCACGGGACCGAGCTCGGATCCCGGTACCGGCGCGAGAACGCCGACCGTTCACCTCGCCCAGGCCCGGCACGTCAGCCAGACCCGCTTCCCGACCAAGCCCGACACGCCCTGCTCCTCAGAGCCAATCCTTATTCCGAAGTTACGAATCCAATTTGCCGACTTCCTTTACCTACATTATTTTATCAACTAGAGGCTCTTTACCTTAGAGACCTGCTGCGGATATGGGTACGAACCGGCGCGACACCTCCACGTGGCCCTTTCCTGGATTTTCAAGGTCCGAGGGGCATATCCGGACACCGCCGCAACTGCGGTGTTCTTCGCGTTCCAAACCTTATCTCCCTGCTAGAGGTTTCCAGGGAACTCGAACGCTTATACAGAAAAGAAAACTCTTCCCGGATCTCCCGACGGCGTCTCCAGGTCATTTTGGGTTACCCCGACGAACACTCTTACGAGGGCCCGAATTGTATGCGGTTCCGCTGCGGGGTCCGGAATAGGAACCGGATTCCCTTTCGCCTGACGGGCGTGTGTCATTATATACATCGTAATAATATATGTGTCAATAATGAAAGGAAGTACGCGCGCGCGATTGCGCGGCGGCGTTTCTATCTCTTTCTTCTCTTTACATATATAATCTTTGTTTTCGACACTCGAGTATATTGTACGCCGTCATTGACATAGGATTTTTCCTAGGGCTTAGGATCGACTGACTCGTATGCAACGACTGTTCACACGAAACCCTTTTCAGTCCTCCAGGGCCTCGTTGGAGTATTTGCTACTACCACCAAGATCTGCACCGACGGCGGCTCCAGGCAGGCTCACGCCCAAACCCTTCTGCGCTCACCGTCGCGACCCTCCTACTCGTCAGGGCTTCGTGACGACCCGAGGGAGACGATTGCCTCGCGAGAGAGCCGCAAACGCGGTCCGACGCACGCAACGCTTCCGTCGCCGCCCCACTTGCCGCTGACGGCAGAGTATAGGCTTCAGCGCTATCCATTTTCAGAGCTAGTTGCTTCGGCAGGTGAGGTCTTACACACTCCTTAGCGGATTCCGACTTCCACCGTCCTGCTGTCTTAAGCAACCAACGCCTTTCATGGTGTCCCATGGGCGCTTTAACTATGCGTTTGGTTCATCCCACAGCGCCAGTTCTGCTTACCAAAAATGACCCATTTGGCACTCTGATCCGAGATGCTCGTTGTTTCATAATTCAAGAAAGCCAGAGATCTCACACATTTAAAGTTTGAGAATAGGTTGAGGTCATTTCGGCCCCAAGGCCTCTAATCATTCGCTTTACCAGATGAGACTCGCGCGCGGAACGGCCGAGTGCCAGCTATCATGAGGGAAACTTCGGAGGGAACCAGCTACTAGATGGTTCGATTAGTCTTCCGCCTCTATACCCAGTTCCGACGATCGATTTGTACGTCAGAATCGATACGGACCTCCATCAAGGTTTCCCCTGACTTCGTCCTGACCAGGCATAGTTCACCATCTTTCGGGTCCCAACGTGTACGCTCTGAGTGCGCCTCTTTTCGCGTTGAGAACGAGATGCCCTGGGAGTGCGAGACCGCATCGCGACGCGGCCCATCCTCCCTCGGTCGACGGCCAGCGCCGACCTTCACTTTCATTACGCCTTTAGGTCTCGCGACTAGTCCCAATGACTCGCGTACATGTTAGACTCCTTGGTCCGTGTTTCAAGACGGGTCCTAAGAGTACCCAAAGCAGTAGCGTCGCCGACCCCCGTGAGAGAGACATTCGCAGGCCTGTCGAAGGTGATCCGTACTTTAACCAACAGCGGGCCAGGACCGGGGACGGCGCAAAGTCCGTAACCTCCGAGTACCGTGGCGCGCGCTTGCGATGGCCTCGATGCACCGTGTAGAAGTGCGGCCTGATACCTTGCGCGTATCGCCGAGCAGCCGGTTGACCGAGGGTTTGTCGCGTGCCGTTTTACCGGCGACGCGACAGTCACCGCACCCGGGCTGTAGATCCGACACCCAGCGGGTCGCGACGTTCTACTTGGGGAGAAGTGCACGACGACGACAGCCGAACATCGGCGCACGGTAGCGTGCTCGTGCGCAAGCCGCGAGGACTCCGTGGGACATCGCCCATCGACGCGAACCCAGCGTCGCTGACGATGAATCTCCCCGTTCGATCTTTTGGGTTTCTTAGGTTTACCCCTGAACGGTTTCACGTACTCTTGAACTCTCTCTTCAAAGTTCTTTTCAACTTTCCCTCACGGTACTTGTTCGCTATCGGTCTCGTGGTCGTATTTAGACTTAGATGGAGTTTACCACCCACTTAGAGCTGCACTCTCAAGCAACCCGACTCTAAGGAGAGATCCTCCCGAGACACGCACCGGTTGCTACAGGCCTGGCACCCTTTACGGGTAAGTGGCCCCATTCAAGATGGACTTGGACGTGACGCGACGCCTCGGGATAAGCGGATCCTCCCAAACACCACATTTCCCTGCGGCGGAACCGCGGGATTCGGTGCTGGGCTCTTTCCTGTTCGCTCGCCGCTACTGAGGAAATCCTAATTAGTTTCTTTTCCTCCGCTTAATAATATGCTTAAATTCAGCGGGTAATCTCGTCTGCTCTGAGATCGTCAGAGAGTTTATGTAGAGAAACTCTACAAAGAGATTATACAGATATGTAGGGAGAATGGGCGGTTATTTGCTAGCTAAAGCAGCAGTGTTTTTCAATTATTAATTGTACCACACATTTTATTAGCGCTAATCGCACACACCACCGATATATTGCGCGGCACATTCTAGTGTCTTTGGTTCTCGCGGGGACGCGAAAGAGGAGAGTTATTTTATATATCGTTTTCCGTCCCTCTTAACCTCCATGATTATAATAACACGCGCGGGGCGTGTGTATATATAACGGGCGCGGTATGGAATCAATTCGACGAGTACACGACGACGCGTGCCGGTCACAATCTTCGTTCGAAAATTTCGTGGACTCGGACACGCGGTCGGCTCGCGATTCATCCGCTTTAAGGGTGGATTTCTCTCGCAATTTCTCTTCCTCCGCGTACCGCCGGACGACACGACTGTGCGCGGCGCTGGTTTCCCTTTCTCCATATACTTTACCGTAAGGTATCTCGCGCGCCGCGAGAGGAGACAGGAGGCGAAGCCTTGGCGCGTGTGTAAAAGGCGCGGTATCGCGCGCGCGCGCTGGCGCACCGAGAGGAAGAGAAAGTCGCGGATCGACGACGCGATCGGAAGAAACAAGGACGCGCTAGAAAAACGGACGCAGAATGCTTGCCGTGCCGCTTTCTTCTTGCATTTGTTTCGCCAACTACGAGATCATTCGTAGAAAGCGACGATTCGAGTGTCGCGCGTCGTCGTCGTCGTTCCTCTCGTAATAGTATTTCGCATATTCTCTCTCGTGTGTCGTCGTTTCGTCGCTTTTATATCTCTGACGAGCAACACTCTCTCTCTTTTCCCTATATAATATATATGGATAATATATATATATATAGATATTTTTTGTCCGGGCGCCGCTCACGGCGCTTCTTCGCTATCCTTCTTTTATTTCAATAAACGCTTTTCATGCGTAGACGCTTCGCTTCTTTCCTCCCTTTTTATAACTCCTCTTTTTTCGCTGCACACACCTTCGGTGTCATTTCAGACAACGCCAAGGCGGCGCCTCGTCTAACCCGTCTCTAATACCTATGGCACGCCGTTTTACTTTTTAATAACATAAAAAATATTGTATTCAATATAAAAGTTTCAAAAAATAATTGTTTTAAGAAAATTGCGATTCTTATTAATAAATTAAAATT
Source organism: Camponotus fellah (assembly GCA_030586385.1). Lineage (NCBI taxonomy): Eukaryota > Metazoa > Arthropoda > Insecta > Hymenoptera > Formicidae > Camponotus > Camponotus fellah. The sequence goes on along the minus strand of JAPIVC010000410.1, from coordinate 350,577 downwards.
ATGTCAGGACATAATAAAAATTCGAAATTATATTTATGTTCAGACATAATTTTAATTCATGGAATTATTATTATGTCACAACATAATTTTAATTCGAGGAATTAAAATTATGTTGTGATATAATAATAATTAAAAAAAATTATGTCTGGACATAATTTTAATTTATCGTATTATTATGTGTTCCTACAATTTTAGTTTATAGAATTATTATTATGTTGAAACATAATTTTAATTCATGAATTGTTTATATCGTGAAATAATAAAAATTCGATGAATTAAAATTGTCAGAACATAATAATAATACGATAAATTAAAATTATGTCATGGTAGAATAAAAATTCGAGGAATTAAAATTATGTCACGATATAATTTTAATTCGAGCTAGTAATTTTTCTATAATATTGGCAGCAATGGGTAGCGACAACGCGCAGAATCAAATAGTGTGTATATATATATATATATATAAACAATTCTTTTTTTACATGTGTTTGTAACTCACCTGCGTGTTTTTTCACATAACCTCGGAAATATTGTTTGAAAAATAAAAGAAGCAGGTAAGTGAGTTCTTTATTTATATTATTACATATAATAGTAAAGAATAGTTATATTTGCATTTATTACAAATTAGTAAGAAAAAAATTTATATTTTATCTAGCTACTAATATGGAAGAGAGAAATCAAGTAGAAGTCCATGTAGCAAGGACTCTTAGGCGAATTCGACAAATAATTGCTGACGCTATAAGATCTTATCAAAGTTCGAAAAATATAGAATATAGTCCATTGTACATGGCTAAGACAAATTTGAGAAGAATATCTACCAAAATATCAGTAAACACTTATAATAAACTTTTGGAAGCAATAGAGGCTTTATTTTTAATATGACGTGAAGAACATCAGCAAGAAAGCTATATTGCTCCTAGAATAAGATCAAACAGTTAGTATTTTATTATTATACAATTTTAATAAAATTAAGATAATAAGATTATAAATTATGTTCATTTAATTATAATAATATTATTTATTTATTTATTAAATTTAATTAAATATTAATTATATTAATTATATTTATTTAATTATTGTTATAAACAGTAAAAGGTCATCCTGCTGTTCAGTTAAATGAAGAGCAATTAACTTTATTATACAATGAAGGGTATACTGCTATTAGTATGGCAAACCTTTTAGGTTGTTCAAGAAATACCATTTATAAAAAGTTATATGAATTAAATATGCCTATGCATGCACGGTATTCACAAATATCAGATAATGAATTGAGAATAAAAATTGCACAAATTCATGAAGAACATCCAAGAGCTGGACATACAGTACTTATTCTCTCTCTCTCTCTCTCTCTCTCTCTAAAATTTTTTAATTTAAATAAAATTTTTTATTTTACTTTCGACCAAACTGGCAATTAAGTTTGATTACAACATGCATTGACATGAGTAGGTGCTTTCCAAAGTCGATCTACCAAACATTTTATAATATGATTAAATAACAACCGTCAATATCTGAACTCATGTAAAAGAAATCAAAAGCACTTGATAAGGATCAAAATCGATGGTCAAAACGTCGTGCATGTTGTAATCAAACTTGATTGTCAGTTTGGTTGGAATTAAAATAAAAAATTTTATTAATTTTTATACTGACGACTTACTTTTATATCATATTCTTGTTAATTCTTGTTAAATATTTGAGAATAATTATAATAATGGGAATAAATTACAGATGATGCAGTCATATTTAAAGGCAGCAGGAATTTGTGTACAAAGAAGTCGAATAAGAGAAATTTTGAATGCAATAGATCCAATTGGAACTGCGAGCAGATCGAGCCAGGCGATTAAGAGAAGAACTTACAAAGTAGTCACACCAAATTCTTTATGGCACATGGATGCACATTTAAAACTTTCAAGGTATAATTTCTTTCTGTTATTTCTACTAATGCTGATTATCTATTCTTTCTTATTTTTTTACACATTTATTATTTATAATTATTTATAGATATAATTATATTTTAATTTATAGATGGGGTTTTGTAATTCATGGTTGCATTGATGGATATTCTAGATTAATAATACATTTAAATTGTGAAACATCTATTCAAGCAGAACCTGTCATCAATTTCTTTGCAGTAAATAGTTATGGTCTACCTTCACGAGTACGGTCAGATCATGGATATGAAAACCTTCTTGTGGCTATTTTAATGAACACAATTCGCGGCATGCATAGAGGAAGTCATATAACTGGCAAATCTGTCCATAATCAAAGAATTGAAAGATTATGGGTAGATGTTTATAAAGAAGTGTGTGATTCAATTTATACTGAATTATATTCTTTAGAAGATCAAGATTTATTAGATATTGAAAACATCACGCACAGGTTTTGTATATAATATATTTATAAAAATGTTATTAATAAAAAGTTATCATCATTTCAATCTGCATGGAACGTTCATAGTCTGAGAACAGAAAATAATAAGTCCCCACGAAAACTGTGGTTGGAAGGAATATTAGAAAATTACAATACGACTTACACAGCAGTACATGATATTTTTGATACCAATATGACTTTACGTGAAAAGCTTTCTGAGGCTTTACAAAATTTAGGAGTCGATCTTTCCGCTTCTATCATAAATAATAACACGAATCTCCCTTCTTCGTTTTTTAGTGCGATATTAGAAATAAGTGAGGAACAAAAATTACATCTAGAAAATATTATTAGTTTAGAAGAAAAATGTAATAAAGAAAAATATATATTATGTGTCAATTTATTAAATTCTTAATATATTATAATAAATATATTATATAATTTTATTGAAAGTTAATGTATTTAAACATTATAATTTTTATTTTTAATGGATTTTTAGTTTTGGCTTTTGATTATCATATTTAACATCGCATGTTAATATTTGAACGCAACTATTATTTTTATTATATGAATTATTATATATGTATAAACTTATGTACGCAACTTATATATAAATAAACCGATATATGAATAAACTTTGTTAACTTCATTAAATACATATTGTTATTTAAAATTTTAGGGATTTATTTGTTGAACAAAATTATTCTCTATAAATTTTCTTGTGAAACAAAATTATTCTCTATCTTACACATTTTATTATAATATATTAGCACAATAAATCACAATAAGAAATTAAATTAAAAATATTGTCTTATTTCAAAAATAAAATTATTTTTATTTATAAAATTATAAAATTTATAAAATTATAAAATTATAAATAAATAATTAAATTGCTTCATATTTTAACAAAAAAATACATATTCAGTCTCTAAGTTATTATAATAAGAACAATTAAAATTGTAATTGTAAACCTATTTAATTTTTAACATTGTAATAAAACAGAACTTATTAAACAAAAATTTTTATCAAAACAAATTTTTTTACATTTTACTTAGAATTGTCTATATAATTTTTTACGCCATAGAATTATGCATATGTTACATATATGTATTATGTATATATGAAATTAATATTGTAATATTATTGTTCAATAACAAATGTTAAAATTAATACTAAAACAATAAAATAAAATTAATTGCATAAGGAAAACAAAAATGTTAATTCTAATTGTTATTTAACTTAATTTAATAAACGTTTTGTCAATATTAAATAAAACAAATAAATTGAAAAAAATGGTAAAGCAATTAATTAAATTAATGAGCATTATTTTATTTGTGTGCGTGTGTGTGTGTGTGCTTGCGCGCGCACGCGTTTGTGTAATTTTGAATACTTAAATTTTTAAGTACACTGCCTATCAATAATTCGTTCCATTTCTCTAGATAATTTATATAGAATATGTAACATATCCTATATAAATTCGCTAGGGAAATGGAATGAATTAATGACGGGCAGTGTACATAATGACATTTGAATATTAGTACATTTGTATATTTCATAGCTTCCTCACTATATAAGCACATATTTAAGTCATTTTTTAAGTCATCATAATTTGCATGTTTTTGGCAATGTCATAGTATTAGTACATGTATTAAACATGGGTCTTTGACTTAATCTCACATGTATTAAACATGGGTCTTTGACTTAATCTCACTGTATCATTAAATTTTACGTCAATATGCAATGGCATAACAAAAGATCCAGTAATTAAAAATATCAAATTTGTTAATTTATCTTTGTCAAGACAGTGAATATACATGGTAAAATAATGTAATACATCATTTTCTTCATTTGTTAAATGGTCAGTTACTAAACAATTAACAATTTTTATAGCAGTAAGGTCTGCATATCTAAAAGGACATCAAAATCGCAATTATTCCAAAAATTAGGATACTTTTCTGGTGATACACCTTGTCGAAATTTTGTAATCAATTTTTTAGGTTTCTCTATTAAAATTTCTGTAGCAATAATTTTTAATTGTTCTAATAATGTCTCGGAACTTGATCTCGCAAAAAATCGATTTGTTTGAAAAAATTCTTGAATGGTTTCCTTTTCCTTTTTACTTAAAGATATAACATTTTTCAGAACTTTTTTCAAAATCTTTCGTAAGTTCGGATTTACATAACGTAATAGTTCTTGTAATAAAATATCAGAATTAATATCTCTTTCAGGCTTTGCAATTAACATTAATGTAATTCTTGATAATTTTGCAGGTATATTATTTGTCAAAAGTAACATGTAACGGTACGGCCTATCCCGAGCGTCACGGACTGGCTGATCGGTTTCGAGATTCGGGAGTAGGTAGGAGAGTCAAGCTCGCGAGTCCTCTTTTGTTAAACGAGTGTTTATTTGATGTCTTATCCTAAGAGCATGTACAGGTGGCGTGTGAAGATGTCTTATCCTACGAACGGGTACAGGCGGCTTATTCTAGGCGAGATTACAAATAGCTTATCCTACGGATGACTTACTTTACTAGCTTAGCCTATGAAAGAGTACAAGGACTTAACCTAGACGGTCGGTCGCGGGGTTGAACGGTAAGCGCGGCGTGGTCCCGGAATCTACCGTACGGTCGCGCACGAGGGTCAGGTGCCGGGCAGACCCAGGCGTCGGAGAGGTCACACCCGTCTCCGTCGGCGGGAATAGTCAGGAAGCCAAATGCCGGGCAAACCCAGGCGTCGGAGAGGTCACACCCGTCTCCGTCGGCGGGAATAGTCAGGAAGCCAAATGCCGGGCAAACCCAGGCGTCGGAGAGGTCACACCCGTCTCCGTCGGCGGGAATAGTCAGGATTCGAAGTACCTCGGTGATTCCCAGAGGTTCGGAGCAGGTCGGAAGCTGGAGAGGAATAGGTACTGGTCTGTTGCGCGGGCCGGCTTATATACGGCTCGAGGCTCCCCTACGCTCGCGCGTGTCGAGGCGGGAGTCAGGCTGGGTGGGGAGTCCATAAGCGGAATCGTTGGTGGGCGCCAAAGGCGTCAAATTACGGGGTCCGGGATTGATAGCAAGGAAACCGTTATGCTTAAATCGTTTATTTTACAAAAATACTTTGTGAACACATTATGAATACAACTTTAGGATATACAACACACTTTATGAATGAATAATAATTATAGGGACGACGCGCAGCTGTCGTCACAAACATATGCTGCAATATTCGTTCAATTATGACGAATTTGTCTAATTCATTTAATTTGCTTAGCTCCAAGTATGGAACTATACAATCCTCACCTCGAAAAAACATACTTTCGCATTTAATAAAAAAAATATTAAATATTAACTCTTTAGTAAGACCACCCTCATCAAGACCTATCTCTCCAAGAAAAGTAACTTGCAAATTTTTGTTAATTATTTGCTCATCCATGTACATATTTATTAAATCATGAAAACAATTAATCCTTGATATTTGGATAGTGATTGTTTCTACATTTTCTGGAAGGGACGGAAGTACTACAAAGCATTTATCCACACTGTTAGTTTCCTCCTTAGTACCTTAAGCTAATAATTTATTATTATTTTTTAAAATCAAGTTGTCAAATATAACAATGAAAATCTTTTTTTATGGTTGTACAGAATATTCCTACATTACTAAATTATCTACATTATTAAATAACATAATTATAATTACATACGTAATTGATCATCCTTCTCTTCCTCTTCTTCTTCCTCTTCATCTTCATCAAAATTATTTTCAATTGTTTGATATTGCATTGTTGTTGATCTGGCGAATAATTGTTGTGCATCGTGATACAGTTGAATTATTCAACGGAATTTGCTCTAATTCCAAATGATCAGAATCATTATCTTCTTGACATATATGAATTGAGGAGTTTATAGAAGTATCATTTGTTTGAACGGAAAAAGAATTATCTTCAACAAGAGATAAATCATTTGGAAAATCATTTCGAGGCAATATGACGATTTTGCTTTGAAGTAATTTCTTTTCCAAATCTGTTCCATCTTGAATGTCTTTTAAAAGAGTGATTTTCTTAGTTCTCTCTACTTTTCTCAATCGAAAGCCACAAATTCTTAACAAATTTTGAATATGAGGATGAAAAAGTGAAACAATATCTGCCTTTATTTTATCAAATTGTAACGGCGAGGCCGTTACTTAGACAAGCATGCGCGGCGCCAATTTAGCACCAAGTGCCGCCGATTGAGCACCCCGGCCAAGCCGCGGATTAGGAGCCATGGATTGAGAATCGCGGCCTATCCCACCGTAACGCGCATGACCGTGTGGGGGGTATCGCGTGGGGGAAACCAGCCGGGTATATAAGGCGGCCGCTCCGGCAGATCGGCACCTATTCCTGTCCCGACTCTCGGGACGCTCGAAGCCACAGGGCGCACCCTGGACAATCGAAGCTTACCGAGCTCCTATCCTTACGCTCTGGTCCAGAGCACGGTCTCAACTGTGTCCGGTCGGGTGCACTCAATGAGGGTATTCCATCGACCGCGGACAATCCGGTCCAGGGCACGGGCGCTCCCGTACTCGGTCGGTTGCAACCGACGTCCGGATTTGTCCGGCTCTCATCCTCGCACCCGATACCCGTTTTCAGGTCTCCTGGACGACAGCCGTTCTCACGGCTCCCGGACGTTAGCCGTTTTCACGGCTCCTGGACGACAGCCGTCTCACGGCTCCTGGACGATAGCCGTTCTCACGGCTCCTGGACGATAGCCGTTCTCACGGCTCCTACGAGATAGCTGTTTCCACAGCTCCTGGACGACAGCCGTTCTCACGGCTCCTGGACGACAAGCCGTATCCACGACTCCTGGGCAACCGCCGTATCCACGGCGTCTGGACATCGTGCGATCCCCGGACATCATCGGCACCCGAAGCACCAGCCGTTTTTCACGGCTTCTAGATTAACAGCCGTTCTTGCGGCCCGGAAATAAATAAAGTTGATTTTCATCTCATATCCCAACTCCTTTGCCGAGTTCTTGCCCTGCGACCGCCAATCACTCACCGATTATACGTTTCGCCGATCCGCATATAGCTCAGTTACGGGGTCCCTGACTTAATTACCCTGGTCTAGAGCCTGGTTGCTACCGGGCCCGGTCGGTTGCTACCGACGTCCAGTATCCTGGTGTACCACGGGCGCACCCGTGTACACCACCCTGAGGACGGGTGCTCCCGTCCTCGACCAACTTCGGTTGGCAGATCCTGCTAGGCCCGTGTCCGTGCCTTGCCGCACGCGACCACCCTTTAGGTTCCCGCGTCCGCGAGGGGTTTCCGCGTCACGCGTCAACCGTTTTGAACATAGCTCTCACGCGTCAACCGTTTTGTACATAGCTCTCACGCGTCAATCGTTTGCACATAATTCTAGCCCGTAAGTCGTGTTCGCAGCTCCGCGATCATCCTGTATATAATCCGTAAATTAAGTTTTGTATCTATCCGGCCCGATGACCGTTCTGTGCCGGATACTGTATATAATTTTTCTGTTTTTATGAATAAAGGAATTGTTTACGCCTGAATTGTGTGTGTGGTTTTGCGAGCCTGAGCCTCCCCTTCTCCCGAACCTTGACTCCGGCGAGCCGATCCGCGGCGTCGGGAAAGGTGCTCCGTTACAAAATAAAGAATGTCTTACTATTTCAAGTGGCTGTTCAGCTAAACCTAGAAATACAATTTTTTAATAATAGAATCATTATTTAATATAAATACAATTCGATAATTATATAATTTGAATAATTTGATAAATAATAAATAATAATTAAACTATAAACCTAACCTAATCCTCTCTGCTTTAAAAATTTTAATTCTGTGTTAGATGGAAAAAATCAGCATGTGCTAGTTTCATCAAAATCACTTTTCTTTTAAATGTAGCTTTTTTCTTTCTGCCTTTACATGGACTAGATATAATGTTATTCCTTCTAAAACTTCTTCGAGTAGCTGTCACCAAAGATGAAAAGTCTTGTTCTTCTTATGTTCATTCACTACATGCACTAGTTGCTATCGTCAACAAACGATTAGCAATTTCCTTTTCATCGAATATTTCAACTTGAATTTTCCAAAAAGCTTAGTTTTAAGATTATTTTCCGAGTAATATTATTTTTGAGGTTATGTGGACAAACGCGGGAAAGTTACACACGCCACATGTAAAAAAAAACTTTATAGGCACTATTCACGTCAGAGAGTTTGCGCGTTGTCGCTCCTCAGTGTTGCCAATATTGTAGGCTAAAGAATCACCTTCTTGAATTAAAATTATGTCGCGACATAATAAAAATTCGATGAATTAAAATTGTCATGACATAATTTTAATTTGAGGAATTAAAATTATGTCGCGATATAATAATAATTCTATGAATTAAAATGATGTCTGGACATAAATATAATTGTGAATTTTTATTATGCTCCGACATAATTTTATTTTCATTAATTAATTTTCTACAATCCTTCATAAATCTTGAAAATCTTGAAAATATAAAATTAAATTAAAATCTATAAAAGTGTTAAACAACAAGATACGAGAAAAGAGCGATTAAGAGCCACCGCGGATGATAGTGCGTAAAATTTTATAAAGATTAATAAATCGCGAAAAATAAGACGCGAAATAAGACATATGCATATATTTTTCTCGCTTACATCTCTGCAGGGGGGTAAAGAGGGGTCTTATATAGTATTCTCGAATGGAGAATCTATCTTGATTTATGCACCAAGTAAAATATATGCATATGTCTTATTTCGCATCTTATTTTTCGCGATTTATTAATCTTTATAAAATTTTACGCACTATCATCCGCGGTGGCTCTTAATCGCTCTTTTCTCGTACATCTTGTTGTTTAATACATTTCAGAGCCTAATTTCTTATCTATTTTAATTCTATAAAAGTGTATTAAATTATATTTTTCAGCATAAAAATAATTTCACATAATAATTTAAAATACACACTATTTTAGATGATCTCAAAAAATAATTTATATATTACTTTTAAATGTTAATAAAAATGTGCACATTCTAATTGCAATATAATATAAATTACAAAAATATAAAAGTAAGATTTACTTGCAATTTTGACCATGTATCATTTAAATATGTGTATAAAAAAATTTGTTCTAATTTTTAATAATTTATTTGCAATATAAAAATATTTTGTTTCTAATAAAACAATGTTTGTTTGTAATAAAATTGAATTACATTTATGTCAGCACATAATAATAATGCCCTAAAATTCCTTTCTTTACCTATGCTGTTAAGATAAAATTTACATTTGACATCATTTTAAATAATTTTTTTTAGGTGTCTACATAATAATAATGTTTCCAAATAGTTTCTTTACTAATTTAAAATAAAAAATTTATTTTTAATTTTGTACTTAAAATGTTTGCTATTAAAAAGTAAAACGGCGTGCCATAAATATCAGAGGACTGGGAGGGCGACGGAGGATCCGTCTCTCTCTCGGGCGAACATCCAACGATCGCTCGTACGCCTTTTACGCAATTTCGCGTAAGGGCGCAAGCAGTTTAGGGTTAAAACAACCCTCAGCCAGGCGTGGTCCGGGAATTGTATCCGTGGACCGCAATGTGCGTTCGAAATGTCGATGTTCATATGTCCTGCAATTCACAAGTTGACGCGCAATTAGCTGCGTTCTTCATCGATCCACGAGCCAAGTAATCCACCGTTCAAGGTAATCGTTTTTCATTCATCGCGTTCGTCGAACGCTTCACAGTTCATCCATCGTGGTCTACACTCCGAGGAGTGAAAATCGTGGCCCTTCGATCAGCCTGGCCGCGCGTCCGAGCACGCGCGGATCGCCGCCGCAATCCCGGTAAGGAGATCGAGGCTGCGGCTCAAAGTTGGTTTGCGATCGGAGCGTCATTTCGCTCACCATTCGACGGGCGAAGAGCCGGGGCGGAAAATTCTTTGAAAATCATCGGACGCGCGCCCACGTATGGGACACACGTCCTCTCGCCCGTCAGCCACACATCTCACGCACCGTTCGGTCTCCGGGCATCGCGCGCTGACCACTGGCCCCGGCTTAATAGCGGGGAGAGCGCGCAGCGACGACGACGAGTGCTGACACGCACGTAGTAGCACGTGTTGAGAGTGAGCGCGTGTTGAGTAGGCGTAGGTTATCACCGGTTCGCTCGCGCTAACGCCGAATCGACGCTCCCGCTCGTAGCGAGATGCGTGATCGCGTCAAATGTCTCGGCACTCCGTATCGCATATAATATTTTTTTTTCCTTCGAAGAATGAGAATTTCAACGTTCAACGAGAGACGGAGCGTCTCGGATATTATTAAACGCTCGTCTCCCACGCGAGCGACTTCGACGACGACCGCGTCGGACACCGCCACCACGGCGCGCGCGTTGCTGTTTGTCGCAGAGGCGCGTGGCGCGTCCGGACGTCGTGTCGCGCGCGTCGACGCGATTTTTTATTACATCCGTCAATTCTTCTCTTTCGGTCTCTGTGTGTTAGACGTGTTTTTCTTTCTCCCGTCCATTCAGTCGCCGACTGCTGCGGCGCGCGCATCTCGAAAGACACTCTCGACGCAGAGCAGGACCTCCGGAACGTTAATGATCCTTCCGCAGGTTCACCTACGGAAACCTTGTTACGACTTTTACTTCCTCTAAATGATCAAGTTTGGTCATCTTCCCGGCAACATCGGCAATGTAGCCGAGACATTGCCGCGCACCAGTCCGAAGACTTCACTAAATCATTCAATCGGTAGAAGCGACGGGCGGTGTGTACAAAGGGCAGGGACGTAATCAACGCGAGTTTATGATTCGCACTTACTGGGAATTCCTCGTTCATGGGGAACAATTGCAAGCCCCAATCCCTAGCACGAAGGAGGTTCAGCGGATTACCCGGACCTTTCGGCTAGGGAACACACGCTGATTTCTTCAGTGTAGCGCGCGTGCGACCCAGAACATCTAAGGGCATCACACCTGTTATTGCTCAATCTCGTGCGGCTAGAAGCCGCCTGTCCCTCTAAGATTTGTTTGTACGTTGGTAGTAAAAACCGTCAGCCGAAACCGGGGGCCTTCGCGATACCATAAGGTACGCCTATTTAACAGGCTAGAGTCTCGTTCGTTATCGGAATTATCCAGACAAATCGCTCCACCAACTAAGAACGGCCATGCACCACCATCCACCGAATCAAGAAAGAGCTATCAATCTGTCAATCCTACCGGTGTCTGGGCCTGGTGAGGTTTCCCGTGTTGAGTCAAATTAAGCCGCAGGCTCCACTCCTGGTGGTGCCCTTCCGTCAATTCCTTTAAGTTTCAGCTTTGCAACCATACTTCCCCGGAACCCAAAAGCTTTGGTTTCCCGGAAGCTGCCCGCCGAGTCATCGGAGGAACTTCGGTGGATCGCTAGCTGGCATCGTTTATGGTTAGAACTAGGGCGGTAACTGATCGTCTTCGAACCTCTAACTTTCGTTCTTGATTAATGAAAACATTTTTGGCAAATGCTTTCGCTTCTGTCCGTCTTGCGATGATCCAAGAATTTCACCTCTAACGTCGCAATACGAATGCCCCCATCTGTCCCCATTAATCATTACCTCGGGGTTCCGAAAACCAACAAAATAGAATCGAAGTCCTATTCCATTATTTCATGCACGCAGTATTCAGGCGAAGGTAGCCTGCTTTAAGCACTCTAATTTGTTCAAAGTAAACGTATCGGCCCGACTCGACACTCAGTAAAGAGCACCGCGACGGGATATTAGTTGGGCCGCTCCTCGCGAGGCTAAGCCCACCGGTAGGACGTCCCACATCACGCCAGTTAAACACCGCGAGCGGTGAACCGACGATGTACGACACAGATTCAACTACGAGCTTTTTAACCGCTACAACTTTAATATACGCTATTGGAGCTGGAATTACTGCGGCTGGCCCGCTTGCCCTCCAATAGATCCTCGTTAAAGGATTTAAAGTGTACTCATTCTGATTACGGGGCCTTGGATGAGTTCCATATCGTTATTTTTCGTCACTACCTCCCCGTGCCAGAAGTGGGTAATTTGCGCGCCTGCTGCCTTCCTTGGATGTGGTAGCCGTCTCAAGCTTCTCAGGCTCTCTCTCCGGAGTCGAACCTTGATTCCCCGTTACCTGTTACAACCATGGTAAGTGCAGAACCTACCATCAACAGTTGATAAGGCAGACATTTGAAAGATGCGTCGCCGGTGCTAAGACCGTGCGATCAGCACAGAGTTATTCAGAGTCACCAAAATAAACGGTGGACGAACGGCGAGCCGCCCGCCACCGATTGAATTTGATCTAATAAAAGCGTACCTTCCATCACTGGTCGGGACTGTTTTGCATGTATTAGCTCTAGAATTACCACAGTTATCCAAGTAAATGTGGGTACAATCTAATGAACCATAACTGATTTAATGAGCCATTTGCGGTTTCACATTAATTCGGCATGCACTGAGACATGCATGACTTAATCTTTGAGACAAGCATATAACTACTGGCAGGATTAACCAGAGAGTTTCATGTTCGGTTACGCGCTCTCGGGGAGAGCGGTAACTCGCGAGGCGAGGATCCGTCGCGCGCTGTTAAGCTCTCTTTTGTCGCCGCCGGCCTTTGTTGGCCGGTCGGCGAAACTATGTATTATTATATATTTTATCGAAAATCGTCTTGACGAAATAGCCAAGCGTTTTCAAAATATCATTTCATTCGGTCTCCACAAAACTTTATTTTACAATATACAAATCGCAATAGTGCATTTTATATAAAATGCTCTCTTTAAAAGATCATTTTGATTCTTATTCTCCCATATATGTATAAACGGCACGCGAAGACCGCGCCAGTTTTATCTTGACGCTAGATCGACGATGCCGATTGCTTAGACGTCGAGGATAAATTTTTGTCTATCGCATGCGTTTTTAAGACACGCGTAGTTTTCTTTCGCTACAGCGTACAAGGCGAGCGGGAAGAGAGGTTTATCAATTCCTCCGTCACTCGTATTCGTGAAGTAAGCGTTCAGTAAGCGCGACGATTCAGCTACTTTCCGTCCAAGACGAGAGTGAATCGCGCGGCCAGCACACTAGATGCGTGCGCGCCACATAAGAGCCATTCGGTCTTGCGACACCGACTCGTGGCAATGCTGTGCTTGTAAAAAGTGTGTTCGAGACGATACGAGAAGGAACGAAGCGTCAGAGACGCGCAGAACGCGCTCTCGCACACGTTCGTCCGCGACCGACTCGTTTCGACGCGCCGAGCGTGACGTACCTTTTATAATACCCAACCGACGACCCGGGCGGTCGGTGACGCACGGTCGAGCGCACGGCGGCATACTGTTGCAAACGCCGATATACGCGGGCGCCCGGGACGTTGAAAAACGGAAAAGACGAACGAAAGAAACGTTAAATAAAGATTAATGTTATGGTCTTCTCTCGATTACATGTATTAAAAATTTATTTCAAATTGCGGGCGACACCTATAAAATAAGGCGCGGGCGGCACCTACGAGGAAGGTATCGGGCGGTACCTACGAGAGATGTTTCGGGCGGCACCTACGGACGCCGGACGGGTCGCGACGCGCAAAGTTCCTTCTCGGCGGTACCTACGACGCATAGACGGGCGGCACCTACGAGAGGTGTTTCGGGCAGCACCTACGGACGCCGGATGACTCCCAACGCACGAAGTCCTATTGCGGCGTGTTGCTTTCGCCGACGAGCGAGAAAATTATAAGTCCCCTCGCAGCGTGTTGCTTTCGCCGTCGAGCGAGAAAATTGCATGTTCCCTCACGGCGTCTCGGCTTTCGCCGTCGTTTGACACGCGGCGTGGGTAGTGTGGGCTCTCGTCTAACCGACAAGACGAATCCCCAAGCCGAGGGCTGAGTCTCAACAGATCGCAGCGTGGTAACTGTTCCCGAGTACAACACCACGCCAGATACCTAAGTCGTCTATAGACGATTCCGAGTCTTAATATCGAACTTGCGAAACCCATGATCGACCGTTAGACGCCGTGCCGTCGTAGCGGTTAGATCCCGACGACGGGCGATGGCGCCGTACGGCAAACCGGGCTTGTGCGACGACCGGTCCGTGGACCGGCCACCTAGTAGTGTCACGTTGTTTTGAGCCTTTTGACTCACGAAACTCCTAAGGATATCATTGCCACCTTCGACTACAGAGGATACGGACTTAGAGGCGTTCAGGCATAATCCCACGGATGGTAGCTTCGCACCACCAGCCGCTCGACTGAGTGCGTGAACCAAATGTCCGAACCTGCGGTTCCTCTCGTACTGAACAGGATTACTATCGCAATGACTAGTCATCAGTAGGGTAAAACTAACCTGTCTCACGACGGTCTAAACACAGCTTACGTTTCCTGTTGGCGGGTGAACAATCCGAGGCTTGGCGAATTCTGCTTCGCAATGATAGGAAGAGCCGACATCGAAGGATCAAAAAGCGACGTCGCTATGAACACTTGGCCGTCACAAGCCCTGTGGTAACTTTTCTGACACCTTTTGCTGAAAACTCTTCAAGCCAAAAGGATCGATAGGTCGTGCTTTCGCAGTCTCTATGCGTACTGAACATCGAGATCAAGCCAGCTTTTGCTCTTTTGCTCTACGCAAGGTTTCTGTCCTCGCTGAGCTGACCTTAGGACACCTGCGTTATTCTTTGACAGATGTACCGCTCCAGTCAAACTCCCGCCTGGCAGTGTCCTCGAATCGGTTCACGCGGGAGTATTAACTACGATCGGCCGAAGCCGAACGCCACTCTGACACGCTTGGCTCTAGAACACCGTGACCGCCGGGGCGCGAAGCCCTCGGGCACGCGCTCCGCCTAACCGAGTAAGTAAGGAAACGATAAATGTAGTGGTATTTCACCGGCGATGTTGCCATCTCCCACTTATGCTACACCTGTCTCTCCTTACAGTGCCAGACTAGAGTCAAGCTCAACAGGGTCTTCTTTCCCCGCTAATTTTTCCAACCCCGTTCTCTTGGCAGTGGTTTCGCTAGATAGTAGATAGAGACATCTTTTCATTTTTTCATTTATTACATCAAGAAACTATTACGGCTCGAGCAATAGCTCATTACCGCCTTTATCTTCTTTCTTGAGTTATTTATTTCTCATCATTTGTTTTATTAGATGTTTTGTTATGATTCTTTTTTTTCTTTTTTTTCTTATTATTATTTATTATTATTTAATTGTTGTCTTTTTTGTTTAGGATATCTTAGCTGCCAGAATTGACGTTGCCCATCCTTAACCACGAGGAGGTGGATCCCATCTGATTATGGTAAGTATGTGCCTCTTATTTTAAATAGATTTTTTGCAATTCTAATTATGGTATGTATGTGCCTCTTATGTCAAATTGAATTTTTGCAAAATTTAGTAATTTTATAAATTCATCCTCTGTATCTATAAACTCTTCCGTTGTTGTATTGTATTTTTGTAAACCTATGTATCTTAATTCCTTATATCCTGGACAATTTAGTAAAATATGCTCCACAGTCTCTTCAACTTCTTTATAAATTGGACATTTGTTTGTGCTTTCAGCGTTTCTTCTATATAGAAAGCTTCTGATTGAACCATATCCCGTCAAGATATATACGCACCATCTATTTGGCTTAAATCAAAGATTTGCCTTAGCAAAGTTGATGCACCTAATGAAATTATAGGTGTGTCTACCATGCACATCCTCTTCCTATCTTTGCTGCCACGACATCCAAATTTCCTGCTCTACTTATAGAAATTCTATTTTTGTATCTATTTTCTGTGCACAATCCTTTTTAAGAAAGATATAATTATTCCATCTTAACTCTAAGTTCCTTCTAATTCTATTTTTAATTCCTCTCTCAATTATATTTAAATCCAATAGAGGGATTCCTGCTATCACTTGCATTGCCGAGGTTGATTTAGTGGCTCTTGTGATCGAAAGAAGAAGAGCTCTTTGAACTGCATTTAAATGTCTTTTGATTATCGAGTTACTTGCTTTTTCATACCATGCCGAAGCAGTGTACGTTGATATTGGAAGCACTACTACGTTATACAATAACTGTTTGTATTGACATTTAATATTCCATTTTTCCTTTGTGATTCTTTTAATGGCCATAGTTAGATTGATTAACTTTTCGCGTATTCCTTTTACATGCTAGATAAAACTTAAATTATTATCCAATATAATTCCTAAATATTTAGTTTGCTTAGTAAATTTTAGCATTGCTATTGTTTTCGTTGCGGAAATTGTTAATTTGTGTACGTTACACCATTTCCGTAAGATATCAATAGGGTCGTTAGCTTTATTTTCTAATGCTTTTCTCGAGTTTGCTTTGATAAGTATCACCACATCATCAGCATATGCAAACGTCTCAGTGTCTTCTTTTGAGAGACTATTAACTTCATTTAAGAATGCATCCATGCACCAACTCCACGCTATTGTCCCAACAATAGAGCCTTGAGGACAACCTCTTTGCATTTTGAGCGTAATAGTCTCAAATTTAGAACTAACTATTATTTTTTTATTTTTAAAATAAGAAGACACTAATTTTAACATATTAGTACTACAATTTGCTTGTATTAATTTATCTTTTATTGCCGGCCACCAAAGATTGTCAAAAGCGCCTTGTATGTCATTAAACAAAGCTACCGCATACTTTTTTTTAGAATCCTCTATGTTACGGATTAAATGAGAGATTGCATCCTCTGTAGATTTTCCTTTTTTAAATCCGTACTGATTGTCGTTGACTAGATTTGACTCCTTACAAATTGTATCAATTCTTTCTAATATAATTAATTCAAATATCTTGCTCATCGTAGGGAGCAATGAAATTGGCCTATACAAATTGAGCTGCTTTTTATCCTTATCTTTTCCTTTTAGAATTATCTTCAACTGCTTAATTTCCATTGTTTAGGGAAAATACTATTGATCATGCAATTGTTAGAAGATTGTAGATTGCTTCAGGACAACATTTCCATAAATTTTTAATAATTTCCGATGTAAACTTATCGGGTGCCGTTTTATATTTTATTTTCTTTATTGCCTTATCTATTTCATTGTATCTTATTAAATTTTCGACATTGAAATTTTTATTAGTTATTAACTCTTCTAATAATATCTTTATGTAATTCCTCTTTTTCTTCAACTTTATTTTCTGGTACACATTTACATAGTAAGGCATCAATTGAATCTCTCCATGTATCAGTAAAAGTACCGTCATTTAACTTTAAAGAGGACATAATGCTTGGATCTACAACTTTATCCCTTATTAATTTATATGGCAAACTCCAAGGGTCCCTATTTATCTCTGTCGTTACAAAATTATGCCATGAATCATATTTTGCCTTTTTTATTGTCGATGTATATTTATTTCATGTTTGTTTATAGTTATGTTTTGCTATATCTTCACAGCCTAGCTTGAAATCTCTAACTCTTTTCAAATAATGCTTTGCTGAATTACATCTTTTGCGTAAATTTGTAAGTTCCTCATTCCACCACGGAACTGCACCATTGCATCTTCTTTTCCTAGAAATAGTATAATTACATATATCCGTTAAAATTTCATTAAATAATTTTACAGCTTTTTCTGGATTTATATTATACAATATATCATATGTATCTTTTACAAACTTGTATTTTGCCTCCTTACTAAACTCTTCCCAATTTGTTTTTTTTATATTGTAAATGTCTTGAACTTTAAAAACTCTTTTTTGTGTTGTTTTCATATTTATTTCAAATACAATAAGATTATGATCACTTAAAACTCTCTTCGTTTCAACTTTCCAATTCGAGCAAAGCGGGAGCATACTTTGACTTACAATTGTTATATCAATATTTGATTGTCCATGTATCGTAAAATAGGTTGGGGGTTCATTAGCTTTGTTAATTATGTACAAGTCATTAGTTATTAAGAATTCCTCAACGATTTTGCCTCGTTGATCCGTTTCATCAGAGAAACATAATCTTGATTTTGCATTAGCATCCATTGTAATTATAAATTTATTTGATTTCAATTTTCTAATTATTCTTTCTACGTTAATCAAGATAGGTTCAAATTCAATAGAAAATTGGCAATAGACATTTATAATATATAAATCATCTTTCTCTGAGATAACTTGAAAACACATTATATGTTTTGTATCAAGATGACTAAGTTGAAAAATCTCAATCTTTTTACTATTTATTACGGCAGCTACCCATGCATCTTCTTCTGGCAATAACTTAAACCTGCATATCCTTTTAGATTATTCTTATAAGTATATGGCTCTTGAATACATAAAATATCTATATTCATTTCTTTGAGTGCAAATTCCAAGCTTGCTGTTGCTGCTGCAGCTCTTTGTGAATTAATTTGTGCAATTATCATGTCCAATCAATTTTACTTTTGTATATACTAACTTGTTTCATATATTCAGGACACATTTTGCTATGAACATTATGATTACACTCTTTCCTTCTCGTTTTTCGGCAGTTTAGGCAGGTTGGATTTTCTTTCTTACCACAATCTTTTTTTAAGTGTTCTTTACAACCACAAAATTCACATAACTGTTTCGCACTACTGCAATACTTTACAATGTGTCCATACCCATGACACTTAAAACATCTTATTATATTTATAACTTCTTTTATTCTGTAAATTCTCCATTCCATAAATATTCTTTCTGCCTTCAAAATTTTATTCATTTATTTTCCTGGTAGCTGTACTATCCAATTAACTTTTCCTTCTGTTGTTTTAAAATTATATTTAAAATTAACTTTAAGTTTAAGCTTCGTCTTCTCTAATTGTGAAATGCCATCAAAATTTTTACTTATAAAATCCTCTTTTAAATCTTCTGCTTTTGCATCTTTTTCGATATCATAAATGATGATTGATGGCATTAACTTTTTAGGTTTTTCTATTTTTAAACCCACCGATTCCATATTAACATTATTTAATATCTTTATATCTTCCTTATCTTGCAATTCCAATACTAAGCCTTTTTGCCTCATCTGTTTCATATTCCTTACTTTCAGTTTTCAACTTAACACCCTTTAGCTGTTTAATTACATCTGTTTTAATTTCATCATTATTTCTATTATTTTCTTCATCCAACGGTTTTAACAATACGACTTCCGCTGTATTCTTAAATGAAGCACTTTTATTTCCAATTGGGTCTTGCCCCTTTGGATCAATTGTTACAACTTGAGCATAGGATTTTGGATCATGTACGTTAATATTCTGACATATTACTTGAAACCTTTTCCGTTCCATTATTTCATCCTGTATTTTAGCTTCAAAAAGAGACCATTTATTTAATATAAATTTTGCCGCTGACTTACTAACTTTATTGTTATCATTAAAAAGAAATTCTTCTAATCTCGCTCTCTCTTTTCTAATATCATCAAATTCATTTTCTGTTTCAGGTTCATCCGCCATTTTCTTTCGCGTTCTCGAGTCTCTTTCTTCACCTGTAGAAGATATCGAACTAGATCTGCTAGACTTCATTGGGTAAGTATCGTCAATTTTTATCGCCGTCATCATTAATTGTTTTATTTTTTTATTTTAGTTTTTGTGTCAAATCATCCATCTTGTTTCCACGGTACGGTAGGATTAAAAGGTGCGTCCAGGCAGAGCCTCCTATACCTGGATAAGGCAACTTATATACATCTGAGGTGGCGCCAAGTGTTCCAGAGAGATCGTTTAAGACCGTCCAATTTTTAATCCTAACGGCCATGCAGCCATCGGCACGCTGCTTCCAACTTTGGCTTACAGATTTTTAGGCCATAAATTGTTGTTTATCGCTTGCTCACATTGTTGGCCCTACAACACCTGATGTTCGAGGTTAAAGAAGTCAAGCGTCACCGTAACAGCATTTAGCCATCCATAAATGGATGTTACCAGGAGCACCACTTGGAGGTAGCTGTACGACTTGGCTGCGAGAGGCTATCTGAGACGCATCATCAGACCAAAATTTGAAATAAATATGAAAACAACATAAAAAGAGTTTTTAAAGTGCAAGACATTTACAATATAAAACAAGCAAATTGGGAAGAGTTTAGTAAGGTTGCAAAAGATAAGTTTGTAAAAGATACACATGATATTTTGTACAACATAAATCCAGAAAATGCTGTAAAATTATTTAATGAAATTTTAACGGATATATGTAGATATACTATTCCTAAGAAAAGAAATTGTAGTGGTGCAGTTCCGTGGTGGAATAAGGAACTTACAAATTTACGCAAAAGATGTAATTCAGCAAAGTATTATTTGAAAAGAGTAAGAGATCTTAAGCTAGGTTGTGAAGATATAGCAAAAAATAACTATAAACAAACACAAAATAAATATACATCGGCAATAAAAAAGGCAAAATATGATTCATGGCATAATTTTGTAACGACAGAGATGAATAGGGAGTTTGCCATACAAATTAGTAAGGGATAAAGTTGTAGATCCAAGCATTATGTCTTCCTTAAAGTTAAACGACGGTACTTTTACTGATACATGGAGAGATTCAATTGATACCTTACTATGTAAATGTGTACCAGAAAATAAAGCTGAAGAAGAAGGGAAATTACATAAAGATATTATTAGAAGAATTAATAACTATAAGAATTTCAATGTCAAAAATTTAATAGGATACAATGAAATAGATAAGGCAATAAAGAAAATAAAATATAAAACGGCACCTGGTTACGATAAGTTCCCATCGGAAATTATTAAAAATTTATGGAAATGTTGTCCTGAAGCAATCTACAATCTTCTAAACAATTGCATGATCAATAGTATTTTCTCTAAACAATGGAAGATAACACAGCTGAAGATAATTCTAAAAGGAAAAGATAAGGATAAAAAGCAGCTCAATTCGTATAGGCCAATTTCATTTTTTCATTGCTCCCTACGATAAGCAAGATATTTGAGTTAATTATATTAGAAAGAATTGAGACAATTTATAAGGAATCAAATTTAGCCAACGACAACCAGTACGGATTTAAAAAAGGAAAATCAACAGAGGATGCATCTCTAATTTAATATGTAGCATAAATGATTCTAATAAAAAATATGTGGTGGCTTTGTTTATTGATATACAAGGCGCTTTTGACAATCTTTGGTGGCCGGCAATAAAAGATAAATTAATACAAGCAAATTGTTGTTCTAGTATGTTAAAATTAGTATCTTCTTATTTTAAAGATAGAAAAATAATAGTTAGCTCTAAATTTGAGAATATTACGCGCAAGATGCAAAGAGGATGTTCACAAGGCTCTATTATTGGGTCAATAACGTGGAATTGGTGCATGGATGCATTCTTAAATGAAGTTAATTGTCTACCAAAAGAAGACACTGAGACGATTGCATATGCAGATGATGTGGTGATACTTATCAAAACAAA
The DNA here is from genome assembly GCA_030586385.1 of Camponotus fellah. NCBI lineage: Eukaryota > Metazoa > Arthropoda > Insecta > Hymenoptera > Formicidae > Camponotus > Camponotus fellah. The sequence continues at coordinate 328,912 of JAPIVC010000410.1, read as the reverse complement.
CTTGAGAAATGCATTAGAAGATAAAACTAAGGACCCTTGATATCTTACTGAAATGGTGTAATGTACACAAATTAACAATTTCCGCAATGAAAACAATAGCAATACTCATGAAAGGAAAGCTTGATAAAGAAAGATGTCCGATTTTAAAGATTAATAATGAAAAAGTAAAATTCACTAAGCAAACTAAATATTTAGGAATTATATTGGATAATAATTTAAGTTTTATCTCGCATGTAAAAGGTATACGCGAAAAGCTGTGACGACAGCTTTGCGTCATCCCTATAATTATATGTGTATTATAGTAGAGTTATTGTTCCTTTAAAATAAAATAAACGATTTAAGCGTAACGGTTTCCTCTTTATCAATCCCTGACCTCGCAACTTGACGCCTCTGGCGCCCACCAGTGATTCCGCCTATGGACTCCCCATCTAGTCTTACTCCCGCCTCGACACGCGCGAGCGTGGGGGATCCTCGAGTCATATATAAACAGACTCGCGCAACAGACCAGTACCTATTCCTCTCCAGCTTCCGACCTGTTCTGAGCCTCTGGGAATCACCGACTCTGAATCCTGACCATTGTGACCTCTCCGCCGCCTGGGTTTGCCCGGCATTCGGTTTCCTGACCATTCTCGCCGACGGAGACGGGTGTGACATCGCCGCCTGGGTTTGCCCGGCATTCGGCTTCCTGACCATTCTCGCCGACGAAGACGGGTGTGACCTCTCCGCCGCCTGGATTTGCCCGGCATTCGGCTTCTTGACCATTCTCGTTGACGGAGACGGGTGTGACCTCTCCGCCGCCTGGGTTTGCCCGGCATTCGGCTTCCTGATCATTCTCGCCGACGGAGGCGGGTGTGACCTCTCCGCCGCCTGGGTTTGCCCGGCATTCGGTTTCCTGACCGTCCTCGACTACGGAGAACGGTGTGACCTCTCCGCTGCCTGGGTTTGCCCGGCATTCGGCTTCCTGACCATTCTCGCCGACGGAGACGGGTGTGACCTCTCCGCCGCCTGGGTTTGCCCGGCATTCGGCTTCCTGACCATTCTCGCCGACGGAGGCGGGTGTGACCTCTCTGCCGCCTGGGTTTGCCCGGCATTCGGTTTCCTGACCGTCCTCGACTACGGAGAACGGTGTGACCTCTCCGCTGCCTGGGTTTGCTCGGCATTCGGCCTTCGCGCGCTACCGCACGGTAAATTCCGGGATCATGACGCGCTCACCGTTCACACCCGCGACCGACCGCACAGGAATAAGCAACCTGTTCAGTTGGACACAGAAAGATACAACTTGTTCAGATGGACACAGGAATAAGCAACCTGTTCAGATGGACACAGAAATAAGCAACCTGTTCAGTTGGACACAGAAAGATGCAACCTGTTCAGATGGACACAGGAATAAGCAACCTGTTCAGATGGACACAGGAATAAGCAACCTGTTCAGTTGGACACAGAAAGATGCAACCTGTTCAGATGGACACAGAAAGATGGCCTTCCGAGAGTATGTCAGAGCGGCATATCGTGATGCTGCCACGGTGATACACGGCACCGATGGCGAAGTGTCAAGGATACAACTGGGACGTGGCGTGAGACAGGGAGATCCTCTGTCGCCCCTGCTGTTCAATCTGGTCATAGATAGGGCACTGGGGCTGCTCTCGAAGGATGTTGGATATCGAATCGGTGGTCGAGTGGTCGATGTGCTAGGCTACGCTGACGACATTGTGCTCCTGTCTTCCACCAAAATGGGCTTGCAGGAGAATTTGAATCGGCTTCATGAAGCCTTCGAACGATGTGGGCTGAGTGTCAATGCCAAAAAGATCAGGATCCTATCTCTTATACCTTCAGGACATGACAAGAAGGTAAAAGTGGAAACTAAGCCAACCTTCACTGTGGGGGGAGTGGTGATTCCATAGCGATCTCCAACAGAGATATAGTCATACCTCGGAAACGAATATCAAGGTGCTAGGGAATGCGTATACATACCGCTTCTTGCTCATTCCATCGAGCTTATAACGAAAGCACTGTTGAAACCTCAACAGAGGATACGGTTGCTGCGGGACTGCCTCCTCCCTCGGTATTATCACCGATGGGTAGTGGGGTCTGTCAGCGCCAAAACCCTGAAAAAGGCGGATGTGCTGGTTAGAACCGCGGTTCGACGCTGGCTTCGCTTTCCCCATGATGTGCCTGCTGGCTACTTTCATGCGCCGATACAGAATGGCGGGCTTGGGATGCCACTTTTAAGAGCTATAATCCCTATTCTGAAGTACAACCGACTTCAGCGGTTGTGTGTGAGCTCGTTGCCGGCCGCGTCAGCCGCTGCTGAAACCACTTACGTGGCTAGGCAGTTGGTGTGAAAACCAGATGCGTGTTCGTGCGAACAGAGTAACCACGACCGTTGAGCTATGACAGCAGTGCACTGCATGGTTACATGAGTCGTGCGATGGGAAAGGGCTTAGGGAGGCCGAAGGGTCCAAATTGAGCTCCCACTGGGTCGCTGGCGGCGCCGGATTCATTCCCGGAGCTGACTATGTTCACTACCACCACGTGCGCGCTAACTGCTTACCGTCGAGAGCGAGATCTGACCGAGGTCGTCCGGAGCGCGATGTGCGCTATCGCGCTGGTTGTCCCGATATCGAGACGCCGGCGCACTGCGTGCAGAGATGCTTCAGGATGCACGGAGGAAGGATCTTGCGGCACAATGACCTGTGCCGTCAAGTCGATGGTTACTTGCAACAGAAGGGTTGGCAAGTCGATGCCGAATTAGCGTATTCGACCTCTGCCGGCAGATGAAGACCCGACCTGACGATCGCCAGAAGTGGCGAAGCGGTCGTCGTAGACGCGCAAGTGGTTTCCAGCGAATCGGCATTGAGAGAGGCTCACAATCGGAAGGTGGAAAAGTACCGATCGAATGATGATCTAGCGAGCCGCGTGGCGGAGCATACAGGAGTGCCACGTAATAATGTTCGTTTCACCGCCATTACAATCTCATGGCGAGGTGTCTGGTGCCCTGATAGCGAGATGGAGTTGAGACCGCTTGGGTTAACAACGGCTCAGCTGCGGACGCTCACAACTCGTGTATTGTGGAGCTTATGGATGAACTGGCGTAGATTCAACGGAATAACAACCCGTTTTGATGACAGGCGGCAACTGACCGCAAGTAGAGCCTAAGAGACATCGAGTCTGTGCGCGGGCTCTGTTCGACACGTTTGTCCACGTGTGAATGAAGAGAGGGGTGGCACCCGATTGACCACGTCGCCAATTGGCCAATTCAAAATAGGACTCTCTGATTGGTTAATCGTTGCTGATTACCCTAGGCACAGGTCGATATGATTGGCTGTGGTCAATCGCAACGTGGTCAAACGGGACGCTCCCGAAGAGAGTCACTAGTTGGCTCCAAATGAATGAGGGCGAGTTGCGACCGCCAACAGCAAACTGTAAGATCCCTTACAATATCATCAGTTGCTCGTTTCGCGATCTGATTAATGACGACGTGATGAGCGACTGCTGAAACAAATAGCCAAATGCCTCGTCATCTAATTAGTGACGCGCATGAATGGATTAACGAGATTCCCACTGTCCCTATCTACTCTCCCTCGTTGTGCGCCACCTTGTCGTGGTGAGGGAGCCCGGTCCTGAAGCCCTTCGGGGTGGAAGGGTTGCGAAGAGCGCACCGTACCCCCACTGAGGGGGTACAAGTGGAGCCCAGCGACTCCATAGGGATGAAGTCTGTGTTTACACGGACCAAGTCCCGATCGCTGGAAGGGGTTGGCGGCCCTGACTTCAATCGCCCAGTGGCACGGCACTGCAGAGGGAGGTTTGCTCTCTGCCCGTGACTTGGCGGGGTGCCGAGCGGTGGGTGCTCCTGCCGTGAGGCGTCCCTCAGTGGGGAAAAGTGGGGAGCCGGTCGGGGCCCTCGCCCGAAGGAACTGGATGGATGACTCAGTCATCCGCCGGGCCAGAGGCGGGGATCCTGATCCCAGTGACTCCCACGTGTAATGTGAGTGTGTATGTGGTGTGAATGTTTGTGTGTGTGTGTGTGTGTGTGTGTGTGTGTGGTGTGGGGACTAAATTTATTTATTTTCAGGTACTGTCGGGTTTCGGCTGTTGCCGTCTGTGGCTCCGTTAGGCTCGATAGGCGTCGTTAGGTCGTCGTCCTTGTCGTCGCCGTCGCGGTCACTTTCGTCGGTTGGTCCCGCGGATAGTCTTAATACTGCTCAGCCGAGTCGGTGTCAGCTCTGCTGGCCAAAGGGCTCTTATGTGGCGAATGCCCTAAAAACGGCATTCTTTCCCTTCGGGGACTATTGCGGATTTCGTTTCGTTTCTTCGGGAACTTCGGGTGATTGCTGTGGCTTCGTCGATAGGCGCCGTTAGGTCGTCGTTGTCGTCGCGGTCGCTTCGTCGCGTTCGGTCTCGCGGATAGTCTTAACACTGCTCAGCCACGAGTCGGTGTCAGCTCTGCTGGCCAAAGGGCTCTTATGTGGCACTAACAGAATGCCCTTAAAAACGGCATTCTTTCCCTTCGGGGACTATTGCGGACTTCTTTTCGTTTCGTTTTGGGAACTTTCGGGTTCGATTGTGCCGTCTGTGGCTCGTCGATAGGCGTCGTTAGGTCGTCGTTGTCGTCGCGGTCGCTTTCGTCGCGTTCGGTCCCGCGGATAGTCTCAACACTGCTCAGCCACGAGTCGGTGTCAGCTCTGCTGGCCAAAGGGCTCTTATGTGGCGCTTGCAGAATGCCCCTAAAAACGGCATTCTTTTCCCTTCGGGGACTATAGCGGAAATTCGTTTCTTCGGGAAATTTCGGGTTCGATTGTGCCGTCTGTGGCTCGTCGATGGGCGTCGTTAGGTCGTCGTTATGTCGGCGCTTTCTCGCGTTCGGTCCCGCAGATGTCTGAAGGCTAAGGTGTAGGAACCGTGCTTAGGGCCTGCATGATCGCGTAGACGCAAAATGTCGCGGTCGCGAACGGTTCATCCCGGGATACCTGCCGTCCTCCCGGTGTATTTAGGCTTTGCGGCGTAAAGGTGGCTCTGCGTCGTTTGACCACCTCTTCCACCGTACTCGTGGGAACAATATGGGTAAATTTAAAAACACAATTTCTGACGTGGTGAGGAGGAGTGCCTGCCTGGCCGACCGCTTCCGGCCTGGCGCGGCCGCTGTTAGGGAAGCGCGGGGTGTCTCCGTCGTTGGGTCGCGGGTCTGCTCGACCGCGTGCTCGGTGGCGGCCTCCGCCTCCTCGAGAGCGCCTCACCGAGCTGTGCGCGCGCGGGCCCGAGACACAGGTGTCGCGACGGTGCACAGCCCTGGGATTACGGCCTTCCTGCCGTTAGAACCGCGTTAGTCCGTCGCGAAGTAGCCGTTATGAAAACCGCGTCCGTCGTTTTAGAACGTTGTCTTATTACCGAGATTAGGTCCGCGTCGATAGACATAGTGCGAAACCCCGAAACAGTCGATAGCGTAGTGCGCGAAATAAATAGGCCCGCGATTAGGCTCGCGCTTAGATCCGCGAGCGATACGGAAGCAGTGCAAAAGACGGTTAGATTCGCGGACCCCACCCCACCCCACACAGCGAGTATCCCGGTGCCACAAGAACTAGATAGGCTAGATACAGCGATTAGCGTAGGCAATGCGTCCACGGGTGTTAGGATGCTGCAGCTGAACATGCGACGTTCAGCTGTGGTAACGGGCGAGGTGCGTCAGCTCGTAGCCGGAAAGCGACTTGACGTCCTGTTATTGCAGGAACCACACGTCAGGAAGCAGGGCTCGAGCCACACCTTCGTAGGGTTAGGTATAGGGATGAAGGTTGCCGCTGTGCGCTCGCAACGTCCGTGGGCAGCAGTAGCGATCTGTAATCCCAATTTCCAAATGGTCTTCGTCTCGCAGCTTAGCACTACGCATTGTGTCTGTGTGGAAGTGCAGGCCCCCAGCTTCTCTTTCTACGTCGTTTCGTGCTACTTCCAGTACAGCGACGAGATTGAAAAGCACCTCAGTCACCTCGAGACGGTGCTTCGTTCACTGAGGGGAGAGACTTATCATAGGTGTAGACGCCAATGCTCGGTCGTCACTCTGGGGTCGCCAAGAGACAGACGATAGAGGTGCCAAATTCGAGGACCTCATCAGGGCATTTGGCATGTTAGTGGTCAACGATGCTGGACAGCCACCCATCTTTTGGACGACAAGGGGTTCGTCATTCATCGATGTAACCCTGGCGTCGCCCTCCATGAGCAAGTTCATCTGTGATTGGAAGGTGAGGTGTGACTGGACTACCAGCGACCATAGGGCGGTGGACATAAGGTTGAGAGTGCCCAAAGAATCAGGTGGCGATCGGGGAGCTGGGAACACGAGGTTCGATACGAATCGGGCCGACTGGGAACGGTTCTCTGAGACCCTGACAGATCTTTCAAGATCGCAACTGGAGGCTATCGATCTGTGTTCCACAGTAGAGGTAGAAAGGATGGCAGAAACGCTCACAGTTGTACTCACGGAGACCTGTGTCGCGTCGATGCCTAGAAAGCGTAGATTTAGAAAGTCCAACCCGTGGTGGACACGAGAATTAACGATATTAAAGAAAAAGTCGTACAGACTTCATAGGATTCTCCAGAAAGTGCGAGGGGAACCTGCCTATTTCTTGATACTGCCGAAGTACCGTTCTTCACTAAGGCAGTACAATAGGGAGATAAAGCGGACGAGACTCGCGAGCTGGCGGAAGTTTGTCACATCGAACGGTAACCAGGAGCCCTGGGGCTTCGTTTATAAGCAACAGGCGAGCAAACTCCAGGTTGAGGGGGTGCTTAGCACACTCCGGTGTGGCGAATATTCCACACAAACATTAAGGGAGACCGCCAGCTACTTTCTGGACGCGCACATTCCGGATGACCGGGAGACAGAGGACACGCCTGAGCAGCGTGAAATTAGAGTCACGAGTAGGAATGCTCCCGATACAGCCGACGCTCCTCTCATTACGATGGAGGAAGTGGCTAACGTGGTTAAGACGTTTAGAAACAAGAAAGCTCCGGGTTTAGATTTAATAGAGGTTGCCGTTCTCAAGGCAGCCTGTAGTGTAATCCCCGGTCAAATAGCTAGGCTTTTCAATGGGTGCCTTCAGTAGGGCGTCTTTCCTTCTGTCTGGAAGGAGGGCTCGAGTCCTTCTGAAGGGCAAAGACAAAAATGAGAGGGACCATAAATCCTACAGACCCATTTGTCTCCTCTCCGTGGTAGGAAAGCTTTTTGAGAAGATTCTCAAATCCCGGCTGATGGACACGTCATTGGCGCCGGATAAGGTCTCCCGTCGACAGTTCGGGTTTATGCCTGGAAGGTCGACGGAGGATGCTGTTGTTGAGTTGCGGTGAATGGTTTCTGTCTCCGAAGGGAGATATGCCATTGCACTTCTCTTCGACATTTCCGGGGCTTTTGATAATGTCTGGTGGCCACTCGTTTTAGATAGCTTAAAGAAACGCGATTGTCCGCGAAACGTATTTGGGGTGCTCTGCCGTGCGAGTGCTATATAAGGGGCTGTTCTCTGCTTGCGTTATGTATGGAGCGAGTGTGTGGTGTGGTATGATGAGATTTGGGTATGCGAGAGACATGATGAATAGATGTCAGAGAGTGGTGCTGTGTGCGTGTTTGAATGTGTGTAGGACCGTTTCTACGGCGGCGATGCAAGTGTTGATGGGTGGTTTACCGTGGGATTTGGAGTGCGTGAGAAGAGGTGTAAGATTCAGGATGAAGAGAGGGTACAATGTGATTGAGTGTGGTATGGTTGATGATGAGGAGCTAAGTGGGTTGGATGAGAAGGAGCGAATGAATCTGATAAATAGAAAAGTGTATGATGAGTGGCAGAAGAGATGGGATGAATGCGAGTCTGGCCGAGTGACGTATGAGTTTATAAAAGATGTGAAATTTGCCGAATTGAATGTCATGTTTGAGCCGAGTTTGTGAATGGGCTTCATCTTGACAGGACACGGTAGTATGAATGCGTTTCTGTACAAGAGAGGATTGAGTGAATCTGCGGGATGTGGTTGTGGTGCTGAGTGTGAAGATTGGAAGCATGTGTTGATCGAATGTCCGTTATATGGAGACTTGAGAGAGTTGAGCGAATGGGGTGAGACTGTGCGAGCGGATGGTGAAGTGAATGTGGGTGGAGTGTAAGGAAAGATACAAGAGAGTGCGTAGATTTGCTGCGAATGTGTTTGAAAGGAGACGGGTGAGTGGGATCGAGTGAACGTGGGGTGTTTTGAGGTGCGCAGGGGAGATGCCTCAGGCAGAAAGGACTTAGGTCTGTTTCCTGCAGTGCGTCTTTTGAGGTGTGGCGGCCTCACGCACCCGAGCTGGTCGACCAATGCCGAGGATTGTGGGATCCTCAACCGGTAGTGACTGAGTTCACGAAGATCCAACCGGTGATCTTGGCCGGTACCATGGGAGCTGGGTTGCCCCGGGGGATTCGTCCTCCGACTCAGCAATTGCGGTCGGACTCGTGGGGGTAGTGTGTTGATAGCTACATGCTGGCTAGGGGCGTTAGGACCCCGGCGGAGGAGCTGCGTAACAAACAGTTCGGGCACCAGCCTGCTTAGCTGGTAGAGCGTGGACAGTCGCTCGCCCCAACCAGTGGGTCGCTTCCTGGTCCTACAGCCTGGTCGCAAATACTGGTAGTTGTTGCCTCGGCAACAATGCGCTGATTGGGCGTATCCCAATCCCGATGCCCTGCCCGGGGGTCGTGTGGGTCAGGCTATGTAGTAGGCACCGCACGTTAAACAAACGACATTTATGTCCCTATCTACTCTCCCTCGTCGTGCACCACCTTGTCGTGGTGAGAGAGCCCGGTCCTGAAGATCTTCGGGGTGGAAGGGTCGCGAAGAGCGCCGTATCCTCACTGAGGGGGTACAAGTGGAGTCCAGCGACTCCATAGGGATGAAGTCTGTGTTTACACGGATCAAGTCCCGATCGCTGGAAGGGGTTGGCGGCCCTGACTTCAATCGCCCAGTGGCACGGCACTGCAGAGGTAAGTTTGCTCTCTGCCCGTGACCTGGCGGGTGCTCCCGCGGGATGAGGGTGCCGAGCGGTGGGTGCTCCTGCCGTGAGGCGTCCCTCAGTGGGGAAAAGTGGGAGCCGGTCGGAGCCCTCGCCCGAAGGACTGGATGGGTGACTCAGTCACCCGCCGGGCCAGAGGCCCCGATCCCAGTAACTCTCACGTGTGAATGTATGTGTGTATATGCGTGTGATTGTATGTGTGTGTGTGTGTGTGTGTGTGTGTGTGTGTGTGTGTGTGTGTGTGACTAATCGTTATTTATTTTCAGGTATTTTCGGGTTTCGACTGTTGTCGTTAGGCTCGATAGACGTCGTTAGGTCGTCGTTGTCGTCGCGGTCGCATTTGTCGTGGTCGGTTCCTCGGATAGTTTTAATACTGCTCAGCCACGAGTCGGTGTCAGCTTTGCTGGCCAAATGGCTCTCATGTGACGCTAACAGAATGCCCCTGAAAACGGTATTCTTTCCCTTCAGAGACTAGTGCGGATTTTTCGTTTCTTCGGAAACTTTTGGGTTCGATTGTGTCGTTTGTGGCTCGTCGATAGGCGTCGTTAGGTCGTCGTTATCGTCGCGGTCGCTTTCGTCGCGTTCGGTCCCGCAGATGTCTGAAGGCTAAGGTGTAGGAACCGTGCTTAGGGCCTGCATGATCGCAAAGGTCGCGGACGCGAACGGTTCATCCCAGGATACCTGCCGTCCTCTCGTTGTATTTAGGCTTGGCGGTGTAAAGGTGGCTCTGCGTCGTTTGACCACCTCTTCCACCGTACTCGTGGAAACAATATGGGTAAATTAAAAAACACAACTTCTGACGTGGTGGGGAGGGGTGCCCTCCTGGCCGATCGCTTCCGGCCTGGCGCGGCCGCTGTTAGGGAAGCGCGGGGTGTCTCCGTCGTTGGGTCGCGGGTCTGCTCGACCGCATGCTCGGTGGCGACCTCCGCCTCCTCGAGAGCGCCTCACCGAGCTGTGCACGCGCGGGCCCGAGACACAGTACGCGACGGTGCACAGCCCTGGTATTACGACCTTCCTGCCGTTAGAACCGCATTAGTCCGTCGCGAAGTAACCGTTATGAAAAGCGCATCCGTCGTTTTAGAACGTTGTCTTATTACCGAGATTAGGTCCGCGTCGATAGATTTAGTGCGAGACTCCGGAACAGTCGATAGCGTAGCGCGCAAAATAAATAGGCCCGCGATTGGATCCGCGCTTAGATCCGCGAGCGATACGAAAACGGAGCGGAAGACGGTTAGATTCGCCACCCGTATATATTATATATTAATTCTATTATTGAACACGAATGATTAGAGGCCTTGGGGCCGAAACGATCTCAACCTATTCTCAAACCTTAAATGGATGAGATTTCTGGTTTTCTTGAATTATGAAGCCACGAGCATTTCGGATCAGAGTGCCAAGTGGACCATTTTTGGTAAGCAGAACTGGCGCTGTGGGATGGACCAAACGCAGAGTTAAGGAGCCCAACTCGACGCTCATGGGACACCATGAAAGGCGTTGGTTGCTTAAGACAGCAGGACGGTGGCCATCGAAGTCGGAATCCGCTAAGGAGTATGTAACAATTCACCTGCCGAAGCAACTAGCCCTGAAGATAGATAGCGCTGAAGCATCAAGCCTATACTCTGCCGTCAGAGGCAAGTGGGGCGGCGACGGGAGCGTTGCGCGCGTCGGACCGCGTTCGCGGCTCTCTCGCGAGGCAATCGTCTCCCTCGAGTCGTCACGAAGCCCTGACGAGTAGGAGGGTCGCGACGGTGAACGCAGAAGGGTCTGGGCGTGAGCTTGCCTGGAGCCGCCGTCGGTGCAGATCTTGGTGGTAGTAGCAAATAATCCAGCGAGGCCCTGGAGGACTGAAAAAGGGTTTCGTGTGAACAGCCGTTGCACACGAGTTAGTTGATCCTAAGCCCTAGGAGAAATCCTATGTCAATGACGGCGTACAATATACTCGAGTGTCGAAAACAAAGATTATATATGTAAAGAGAAGAAAGAGATAGAAATGCCGCCGCGCAGTCGCGCGCGCGCGCGTACTTCCTTTCATTATTGACACATATATTATTACGATGTATATAATGACACACGCCCGTCGGGCGAAAGGGAATCCGGTTCCTATTCCGGAACCCGGCAGCGGAGCCGCATACAATTCGGCCCTCGTAAGAATGTTCGTCGGGGTAACCCAAAATGACCTGGAGACGCCGTCGGGAGATCCGAGAAGAGTTTTCTTTTCTGTATAAGCGTTCGAATTTCCTGGAAACTTCTAGCAGGGAGATAGGGTTTGGAACGCGAAGAGCACCGCAGTTGCGGCGGTGTCCAGTTTTTTCCCCTCGGACCTTGAAAATCCAAGAGAGGGCCACGTGGAGGTGTCGCGCCGGTTCGTACCCATATCCGCAGCAGGTCTCGAAGGTAAAGAGCCTCTAGTCGATAGAATAATGTAGGTAAGGGAAGTTGGCAAATTGGATACGTAACTTCGGAATAAGGATTGGCTTTGAGGAGCGGGGCGTGTCGGGCTTGATCGGGAAGCGGGTCTGGCTGACGTGCCGGGCCTGAGCGTGGTGAACGTCGGCGTTCTCGCGCCGGTCCCGGGATTCGAGCTCGGTCCCGTGCCTTGGCCTCCCGCAAATCTTCCTTGCTGCGAGGCTTCCGTGGCGACGCGAGCCGTCATGGTCGTCCTCTTCGGCCGCCATTCAACGCTCAGGTCAGAACTGGGACGGACTAGGGGAATCCGACTGTCTAATTAAAACATTGAGATATCCCTCGCGGGTGTTGACGCAATGTAATTTCTGCCTCTCTAGTGCTCTGAATGTCAACGTGAAGAAATTTAAGCAAGCGCGGGTAAACGGCGGGAGTAACTATGACTCTCTTAAGGCCGTACCCGCGCCATATGCTTCGTCATTGCAATGCCGCGCACAAAAGTGCCAATGAGATTCCCATACCTAGAAGGCTGCCAAGAGTGAATGAGCCTCTCACTCTTTAGTTGCTAATTACAAACATAAGTTGCCAACTGCCTATTGACCATGAAATCAAAAACTAACTCCAAGGAAGAAGTAGGGAAAGATACGTTTCTTCGCGATGCGTCGGTTCGCCTGCCGTGCTCCTATGGCGTACCTCTTTAACGGTTTGATCTTAGGCGCGGGATTGCATTTGGACTGATGGGCTGGTCATCATGTGCCGCGGCGTGTCCTGACTCTAGTCACGCTGCTGGCGCGTATGCCGGCCTTTGTTTGGGTGCAATTCCGAAGATCATGCCAAGAGCGCTAAACACTCGCTGTACAACGGTAGCGTCACGTGTGCAGAGCGCTATGGTGGCTCTCCAATGCTCTCCACCCTAAAGGAATAATCTGGGCGTCATGGTCAAATAATATTACATGCTTCAATAGCTATCAAATAAGGCAACACGCCGCAAACAGCCCGGCGACAAAAGCAACACGCCGCATATTAATGTGGCGATACGTTGTCTGAGAGTCATAGTTGGAACGGGATGCGAATACAAAGTCTCTCCCGTTCAAGTTGTACACCTACCTCCAAGTGGTCCTCCTGGTAACGTTGCGCTTGCGCAACAGCTGAATGGTGTTACAGCGATAAAGGGGCTATGCTCCACACGACAACTGCACGCATTGGAACGCCACTGAGCATCAGGAATAACTATTTTAATAGACCTAACATCGGTCTTGAGATGGAGCGAAAAATGGAACCAGCCATAAGACTTTGGTCTCTATCGGGAAACAGATTTGTCTGTGAAAATTGGAATCTCTACCGTCTTGTAGGAGCGATTTTCCCGAAGCTCGTTCTCACTGTTTATCTTTCTTTGTGTTACCCAAAATGCATAGTATCAAAAAGACCGTCGGGATGAGGAAGCAGCCTTTAAATGCCCTACTCGTTTTACCAGCTGCGGACAACGTTTTATTATAGGAGCATAAATGTGATGAATCGTAAAGATGAAGCCTCGGAAGCGGACGACCTCGTTCTCGCTTCTGGCGAGGCGGACGCTGCCTGTGTGGCAAAAGGATGAGGAAGCGCGAGCGGCGCTAGTCCCAAGGGCGTCGTCGTACGGGCAATGGGACCCAATATCTATCCGGGTCAACCAAGCCTTCAACATCCAAGGAAGCTTAGAGGCAATCATTGATTGCCTAAAGTGTGTGGAGAATGGGCTGAATGTGAGCTGCATTGGCTCGAAACAATTCAATGAGCACATTCTGAATGCACATCCCACTATTCCAGTCAATTGGGTGTGTGAACGTTGCGACAGAGTCTTTCCAACGATTCATTCCTGGCGGTGTCATTACCCTAAGAGCTCTTAATCAGGCTGCAGAATTTAAGTGCAGCGATTGTCCAAAGGCTTTTGGCCAAAAATTGGCTTGTCACAACATAAGCGGCACGCTCATCCAAAGACACGAAATACAAAAAGAGCTGCCTTAATAGAAAAGCCAAGCGAAAAGAGCGGATGAAAATTAACGGTATGGACCGCGGAGGAGATGGAGTTGCTGAGTCAATTAAATGCAGAACTAAGTGGGGAAAGAAACATCAATATTAAGTTGATAGAATCTTTCCCAGGCAAAACGAACCGCCAAATCAGCAACGCTAGATGCCGCTTGAAGCCGCTTGAGTTAGCACCCCATCCCCGCCGGTCGAGGAAAACTCTGCAAACTTAGCGCAGGAAGAAGTATATGTGGAGGCGAATATTGCGGAAATGGACCCCAATGAACAAGGGGCAACCGCAGTGTTAACAACGTCAGGTGAAATAAATTGGCGAGATAAAATCGCCTCAGAAATTAGGCTCGTATACGACATATCAGACAAGTGGGTGGTCTTGTCTAACAGACTGGTCGAAATATATTGATAGCGAAACAACCAGTCACAATGAAATCAATATGATTTGCGATAGCATAGTAGGCGAGTTGATCAAGGTGCAAAAGCCCGAAAGTGACAGAACAAATAACAGTTCCAAGTCTCATAAAAGGGGAGGACGAAGCAAAGGCCTCCTAATAGAACAGAGCGAAGGCGTTATGCCTACGCTAAATGCCAGGAGTTGATGAACAACTAAAAAATTGGCGGATGCCGTCGCCGCCAATGACTTCTTTCTGCTACAGATGCGCCAGGCGCCTGACAAAAATAATACACGCGAATTATGTATTAACCTCTGGGGTATGCCGGGCATAAAGCAGGAAGCAACAAGCCAAAGAGCTGTTGCAATAGAAACTAAGGATATCCTTCATCCTATCATTCCTGCTGAGGTAGCGTAGAAAATTAAGCGCATTGCGAACTCATCGACTACAGGACCCGAGATGGTGTCAGAAAATTACATCTAAGAGGCAGAGGTGTTAATACAAACTTGGCAAAGTTGTTCAATCTACTCCTGCTCAAAAAAGTATATCCGGAAGCATGGAAACAAAACCGGACAACTCTTTTCCCAAAGCAGGTAAGGATCCCTGCGATGTAAAGAACTGGAAACCGATAACAATCTCCTCTATGATAGGAAAAATCTTTTCTTCCTTAATGGATCACCGCATACGCGATGTTATCCAGCAAACCGAATGACAAAAAGGCTTCACGCAGGAGAACGGGTGTTTTAATAACACTCGCCTATTAAATGCGGCAATAAAGGAAACAAAAGCATCAGACGGAATCTTTACTGTGTTCGATATTTCCAAAGCTTTTGACACGATTCCTCATCAAGCCATTCGTTTGGGTTTAGAACGCAAAGGTATTTCGCCCATAGAGGTGAATTATATACTGAACATGTACTCTGGATGTAAAACTACTATTAAAACCAGAGAAGGAGAAGTGCTTATCGAATTGAAAAGAGGAGTCAAGCAGGGCGACCCTCTATTACCACTACTTTTCAATTTATCGTATTAAGTAATCGAACCTATAATCGAATCGATTCAAAATAGCTCCTCGGGAATAGCAATAGAGGAGGAAAAATCTTGCGGCGATAGCGTTTGCCGATGATATGATCCTTTTGGCTCGAGATAGAAAGACAGCTATCGAACAAATTAACTCAGTATACATGAAGTTAAGGAAGCGTTATATGAAACTGTCGGTGGAAAAGTGCTTTGCTTTCCAATATGTACCCAAAGCCAAAACTTGGTACATAAAAGATCCTGAGATGGTGATTAACAGGATCCCAATACTATACCTGATAAAGCTTTCAGGTATTTGGGTGCAGCAACAACACCCTGGAAAGGCTTAGTCGAGGGTATAGAAATCGACGTTAGAAAGGAAATTATCGATAGGATCAAAGTGCTCCCTATCAAGTCAATGCAAAAAGTATCTTTGCTGCGCACGTATTTACTTCCAAGGTACATATAGTTTGATAATGTGTCCACCGTCCAAAAAGACGTTAAAGAATATCGACTCTGCAATTAGAAATGGTGTTAAACACATACTCCACCTGCACGAGTCCACAAATAATGCTTTTCTTTATACGTCAAGAAAGGAAGGAGGCCTAGGCCTTCTAGAAGTTCTGCCAATGGTTTATCTGGCAGCGCTGCGCAACGCAGTTAAGGCTTCCCAATCCAACGGTACTTGTTCGGAAAGCGATTACTAGTGAAGCGTCGCATAATCTGTACAAGACTTTTGCCGCTGCAATACACTTACCATGGCCAGCAACCATGGAGCAGCTGGCAAATAGAAAGAAACAAATAAAGCTGGGATATAAAAATGAGTGAGCTCAGTTAATAGCACAAGGGCAAGGCGTAGATGACTTCGTCCAAGAGCCACTCTCAAATGCATGGCTTTCCCATAATAATCTATTGCGATCCTCTCGCATAATTGATTAAACGCGATTAAACTGCGCACTAATACGTTCCCGACCAGAACGATTATGAAAAGAGCGCATGACAAAATTAATCCAATCTGCAGAGCTTGCGGAGAAACAAATGAAACCTTAGGGCATATCCTTGGTCAATGTTTATCTACCAAGGCTAAGAGAATTAAAAGGCATAATGAGATTGTCAATCTCCTAAAAGAACAGCTTGAAAAGTCAAACCTAATTCTAGTCGAGCCCACCATCGAGCTCGCCGGTAACAGATATAAACCCGACCTCGTCATTAAGAATGAGGAACGGGTGCTCGTGCTCGACGTAACAGTTCGGTAAGAGAATAAAAATTTCTTAGCCAAAGCAGCGACCGAGAAAATCACTAAGTACACTGCGGTTGCTAACAAATTAAAGACAGACTTTAAAGCCACAAGCACCAGAGTTGTTCCTATAGTTATCGGCTCCAGAGAAGCGCTGCCTAGAAGAACGACAGCTGAACTCAAGCAGCTTAATATAGGTAAGAAGGATTGGCTCACCATATCGATGATAGCTCTTCGGAGATCCATCGAAATAATAAACGCTTTTATGGATCATTAACCTTGTCTCACGACGCTCACAAACAAGTGGGAATCTTGTATAAAGCATGGCTTGCGCAAATATTGCTTCGCTGAGAACTCGAGGTAGGCACCGGCCTTGCGACGTGGGAGAAGCGGAAGCGATTCCCGCCACCGCTGCGAATCCGGCCTCAGCCTCGAGAGTAAGAAGCATTTATAACGATTTGACATTTCGACTTATTTATTTATTTATTTATTCCATTTTATAAATCACTTTAAGTGAATTGACATGGTCACTGGGGACCTACTCCAGAAAATCCGTCCACAAAGGGCGCAGGATTAGCCAAATGCTTCGTCATCTAATAAGTGACGCGCATGAATGGATTAACGAGATTCCCACTGTCCCTATCTACTCTCTCTCGTGGGGCACGACCTTGACGTGGTGAGGGAGCTCTAGTAGCCATTTGGTGAAGCTAACAGTGTATGTATACCAAGTTCCCTTGAATTCGCGCTCGGCGGGAAATCGCATGGCCGTTTTCGGGTTGAGCCGGCCGTACAATTAGGGACATAATCTGCGTGTGCAATGATACTCCAGCTATCCCTAGAACGCCAACAGTGAATATTTCGGTAAGTGCAATGGAGTAGCAGAAAGCGACGTATTGTTACTCTACGGGGTCGGCTTTATCAATAGCCGGCCCCAAAGGCCGTAAGACACGTCCACACGGAGAGAAAATGTTAAAGAGCTCGAAATGTTGCACATCCACTGGCATGCGCCTTGTATGGTAGGCCATGTTCTAGCTTGGAAACTTCAGACTTCGTCCTATTGCGAGGTAGAGATAATAGTGCTAGCAAACGCAGCATCGACATTTGAACAGATAGGTAGTCCATGGAGGAACGCTGGTTACGCTTGGAGACGAACCTTAACTACTGGGGTGGCCATTCCATCCTCCGGCGCACCTTTGGCCTGCCTTGCCGGCGATAATAGTGACAGAGGCGAGACGCTAGTCATGCTGCCTCGTCCGCTGTTGCTCGCGCAAAGGCGGGCTAATTTACCACAGTCGCGCTGAGATTTCCCGAAAGGGCCTATGACCAAGGCATCCGGTATCATTCCGGACCAAAGTCGCGCTGCGGATCCCCTACACCAGCGGAGGACCGTGTACGCAAATCCTACGACGACGAGGTGCGGAACACCTTCAAAGTCTCCACGAGACGCCTCGGACAGAGGAAGGCATTCGCCATGCACACGACGAAGGTCTGGTAGTCCTCGGGCCCAGGGGCGCTCACTGAATGATGTCAAATGATACGGTCAGTCCCTGGGGTTTGGTGTTGGGGTCGGGGAGTTTCTCCCGCGACCAGTCGCCAGATTGAAACATAAGTTAATGATATTAAGGAAAATAGCGACACCGAGGCTGGTTGCTGGTTGTCTAGTCGTTTTAGCTAGCTGAAATGGGCGAACGACGGGACCTAGGCTGGATAGGTTTGTGGCGTGTGCCCGAAAGGGCGGTGTAGCACGTAGTGATTCCCTTCGGGGTCTCACCACACACAATAAACTTCTGTCCCTATCTACTCTCCCTCGTCGTACGCCATTTTGTCGTGATGAGGGAGCCCGGCCCTTCGGGATGGAAGCGTCGTGAAGAGCGCACAGTACCCTCACTGAGGGTGTACAAGTGGAGCCCAGCGACTCCATAGGGATGAAGTCTGTGTTTACACGGACCAAGTTCCAATCGCTGGAAGGGGTTGGCGGCCCTGACTTCAATCGCCCAGTGGCACGACACTGTAGAGTGAGGTTTGCTCTCTGCCAGCGACTTGGCGGGTGCTCCCGCGGGATAAGGGTGCCGAGCGATGGGTGCTCCTGCCGTGAGGCGTCCCTCAGTGGGGAAAAGTGAGAGCCAGTCGAGGCTCTCGCCCTAAGAACTGGATGGGTGACTCAGTTACCCGCCGGGCCAAAGGCGGAGATCACCCCGATCCCAGTGACTCTCACGAGTGAATGAGAGTGTGTAGGAGCGTGTGAATGTGTGTGAGTGTGTGCATGTGTGTGATTAATCTTTTATTTTCAGGTACTTTCGGACTGTTGCCGTCTTTGACTTCGATAGGCATCGATAGGCGTTGTTAGGTCGTCGTTGTCGTCATGGTCGGACTCGCGGGTAATTTTAAATACTGCATAGCCACGAGTCGGTGTCAGCTCTGCTGATCAAAATGCTCTTATGTGGCATTAACAGAATGCCCCTAAAAACGGTATTCTTTCCCTTCGGGAACTAAATCGGATTTTTCGTTTTTTTCAGGAACTTTCGGGTAGATCGTGCCGTCGATGGCTTCGTCGATAGGCGTTGTTAGGTCGCCGTTGTCGTCGCGGTCGTTTTCGTCGTAGTCGATCCCGCAGATGTCTAAAGGTTAAGGTGTAGGAACCGTGCTTAAGGCCTGCATGATCGCGTAGACGCAAAATGTCGCGGTCGCGAACGGTTCATCCCGGGATACCTGCCGTCCACTCGGTGTACTTAGGCTTTGCGGCGTAAAGGTGGCTCTGCGTCGTTTGACCACCTTTTCCGGATCCCCTACACCAGCGGAGGACCGTGTACGCAAATCCTACGACGACGAGGTGCGGAACACCTTCAAAGTCTCCACGAGACGCCTCGGACAGAGGAAGGCATTCGCCATGCACACGACGAAGGTCTGGTAGTCCTCGGGCCGGGAGCGGTGTACTTGGACACAGTACAATTGGACACGTTGCAAATGGACACGGTTCAATTGGACACGAAATTTTGGACACCGTTCTTTTGGACACCGTTCATTTAGACATAGTTCATTTGGACACCGTTCAGTTGGACACAGGAATAAGCAACCTGTTCAGATGGACACAGGAAGCTTTGGTTTCCCGGAAGCTGCCCGCCGAGTCATCGGAGGAACTTCGGCGGATCGCTAGCTGGCATCGTTTATGGTTAGAACTAGGGCGGTATCTGATCGCCTTCGAACCTCTAACTTTCGTTCTTGATTAATGAAAACATTTTTGGCAAATGCTTTCGCTTCTGTCCGTCTTGCGACGATCCAAGAATTTCACCTCTAACGTTGCAATACGAATGCCCCCATCTGTTCCTATTAATCATTACCTCGGGGTTCCGAAAATCAACAAAATAGAACCGAGGTTCTATTCCATTATTCCATGCACGCAGTATTCAGGCGAAGGTAGCCTGCTTTAAGCATTCTAATTTGTTCAAAGTAAACGTACCGGCCCGACTCGACACTCAGTAAAGAGCACCGCGACGGGATATTAGTTGGGCCGCCCCTCGCGAGGCTAAGCCCACCGGTAGGACGTCCTACATCACGCCAGTTAAACACCGCGAGCGATGAACCGACGGTGTGCGACACAGATTCAACCAGTGATGCGCTGCCGTGGGATTTTTTCCCACACGAGAGTCTCTATGCGCATGCGTAAGCTGACGTCACAGCTTGACATCAGCTGGTATCATGGATGTACTAAGTGCAGCATTAGGTGTGCATAAAGGATCCTTTCCCGCGTAATTTTCTTGCGTTTTCAGTAGACGTGATAGAGTCGTAACGCGTAGAGTAAATTAGAGTGATAAAAAGTCCTGTGATAAAAAAGTGATAAAAAGTGTTAGATAAAGGAGAAAAATGGATCATCCACAACCATCAATGTCTCAAGGAAATGAAGAGGAAAAGGAGAAGAAATCAAGAATGAAAATTTTCCAAAATTCTTGGTTAAGTATAGATATTTTTAAAGATTGGTTAACACCACATGAAAATAATAAAAAAGCTCTCTGCTCGGTTTGCAATAAAATTCTTTTATGTGGTAAATCAGATTTAATTAAACATTTGAAAACGAAATTACATATTAGGAACATTAAAAGCCGTAATGTCACACTATCTGCTTTATTACCCAAGCTCAATATTAAAGATGAGGACCATGTTAAGAAAGTTAAAACGGCCGAAATAAAATTAGCTTCTTTTTACGCGGAACATAATGTAGCTTTTCAAACTGTAAATCACATGGTCCCTTTATTAAAAGAAATTTGTCCGGATTCGCAGATAGCTCATGACCTAAAACTGTCAAGAAAAAAATGTACGCAAATTATAAAAAATGTTTTAGGAAAACGCGAAAGTGAAAAACTTATTTTACACTTAAAAAATCAAAATTTTCAATTTTAGTAGATGAAAGTACAACTATTAGTAACGATATATTACTTTATATTTTAGTAAAATATATATCATTAGATGATAAAAAATGTGTTACTCAATTATTAGAATTGATTTCTTTAGATGCAACAGATTGTTCCGCGGACAAATTATATTCTGCATTTAAAAATTGTTTAGAAAATAAAGATATACCGATAACAAATATTGTAGGAATAGCTTGCGACGTCTGTAATGACGCGTCTGTAATGACAGGAATTCGAGATTCTTTTATAAGTAGATTAAAGAAAGAGGTACCGGTCCTCATTGTATTAAAATGTATGTCATTCGTCAGTTCTTATTGCGAGTAAAGTTTGTGCAAAATTACCGGATTCTTGCGAAAATATTTTACATGCAGTTGTAACATATTTTTCTGGCAGTGCAAAAAAGATCAGCTATCTTGTGCGAATTTCAGAATTTTTTGGTATAGAGTCACGTAAAATTTTAAAATTATCAGCTACGAGATGGCTCGTTTTGCACAAATGTGTTATTAGA
The DNA here is from genome assembly GCA_030586385.1 of Camponotus fellah. Classification (NCBI taxonomy): domain Eukaryota; kingdom Metazoa; phylum Arthropoda; class Insecta; order Hymenoptera; family Formicidae; genus Camponotus; species Camponotus fellah. The sequence goes on along the minus strand of JAPIVC010000410.1, from coordinate 307,920 downwards.
CTTCTTGATAATTGAGAAGTCTTAAAATATTACTTCCATTTAGAAACGTTAGAAAATAAAAATAATTCGGCAATAACTATTTTTAATATTTTAAGTGATAATAAAATTAAAGCTTATATGTTTTTTTTAAAATATTCTTTAAATTCTTTTAATAAGTTTAACGCTTTATTTCAAAATAGAAAAGTTTTAATTCACAAATTAGCTGAAAGTAGTGAGCATATAATAAAGCAGATAGGATATAATTTCTTGCTACCTAACACGTTAAAAAATATTTCTATAGATATCATTAATCCGCAAAATTTTTTACCTTTAGCTTCAATATATGTTGGTCCGGAATGTGAGTCATTATTACAATTAGAGTCTTCCGAATTTGTAATGGAAATAAAATCCACTTGTTTATCTTTTTATGTAACCGCGTTACAAGAAATGATACAACGATTGCCTTATAATGATGAAATTTTCAGCGAATTTAGATTTTTGGATCCAAATATAGCTTTACGCGAGGAGAGTAGACTTGCCTTTCCAGATTTAAGAAATGTAGCAAGACATTTTAAAATATCCGATATTACGGCTTTAGCTTATGAATGGCAAATGTTGCCTATTGTATTTAATGACGCGGAAAATGATCGTTTATTTAATTTAGAAATTGATGATATGTGGAAGAATATTTTTGAGAAAAAGGAATTTAATGATGAACCGTTTTTTCCAAATTTAGAAAAATTAGTATATATAGTTTTATCACTTCCACATTCTAATGCCGAAGCAGAGAGAATTTTTTCGATTGTTACAGATGTGAAGAATAAAAAGAGGAATCGGATTGATGTCACCTGTTTAGACGCGGTTTGTAAAGTACGATCAAGTTTTCAAGCTAATAATATTGATTGTCGCACTTTTAAAGTAGATGAAACGCACTTAGAACTGCATAATTATAATAATTTATTTCCCTCTAATAGTAAGGCTAAAAATAAATAGAAAATATCTCTTACTTACACGTTTTATTATTAATTATTAATTTTTATTATTATTAACTTTTATTATTAACTTTTTTCGTAATATTAACAATTTCATTTCATTTCTTTAATTAACATTTAAACAAATATAACTTTGATAATATTTTTGAATACCCGAACTCTTTTTATTCAAGTGTTAACTAATATTATTTCTAATTTAATTTTTTTTCTCTTATGATTTATTATTCTTGATTATTTTTTATTTGTCTTGATTATTTTATTTATAATTTCATATAATTACATATAATTACTTTTTGCATATTATTATTCTTAATTTTTTTTCTTCTGCATTTTATTATTTTATTGCATTTATTTTTTAATTTTACTTTGTGTCGCACATAACAATATAGTGCAACATTTTTGTGCAATAATAGTGTAATGCAATATTTTATTTTTTACATTTTTGTTTCATATATTTTTTATTTATATATTTATATATTTATGTTTATTTTTAGAGATAAAATATTTATTTGTTTTTTAACTATAATAAATTATTATTTTGACCTGTGATCCAAAATACACAACTGCATGTATTTAGTGCAATATAAAATATTTATTAAATATTTATTTATATATTTCATTTTATTCATTATATTCGTACTTTTATTTTTTTGTAGATAAATGTATCTATTATTAATCAGTAATTTATTTTCTGTTGTAGTAACTTCTGGGAACGCTTTCAGTTGGCTCCAACAAAAAATTAAATTTTATTTTATTAATAGTAAAATGTAATATTATTGTAGTTTTAGTAATTATATATTTAATATTAAAAACATATTTTTATATAAATAATAAATATAGATTTATTATTTAAATGTAACTTAAGAAGTGTTATATTAATAATACGTATTAATATTTAAGTTTAAGAATTTAATTATAAGTTTAGATATATATAGTATATATATTAAGTATATATATATATATATATATATATATATATAAATTAATCTCTGTGTAATTTCTTATTGTTATGTATAATTATGTATTATACAGGGTTCAAAATAAGTATAGTGTCCGTGAAATGACATATTCTTGAGTCAATTCTAAGACGATTTTTCCTTTAGTAAAATTTCGTCCGACGCTTAGTTTTCGAATTATTAAAAGAAGTAATTAACTTATAACGGGTCGGATACAAGAGGCAGGCAAGGGTGACGCGAGTCACCGTCAGACGCGGGTGCTTACGCGGGGCGATCGCTGGGATCAGCTGGTCGCTACATACACACACATGCGAATAATTCTCCTCTCTCTCTCTCTCTCTCTCTCTTCTCTTCTCTCTTTCATTTGCTTATTTGAAGTTATTATTACTCTTACTAAAATTATTATTTATTTTTTATTATTATACATTTTCACTTAAATTATTTTCTTATTCTATTGTACCGTTTTTTTTTTTTTTTTACGAGAGAGGGGAAAATGCATTTTATGCATACTCACCGGGCGATCCGGTGAGTTATGTGGGACTCGAGTACTAAGTCCAATTATCAACTCGGTACTCCCTACCCACTAAAAACCCCTCTCATTCGCTAATTTTCTCTAACACTATTTATTTGACTTCAGCGGTTGTGTGTGTGAGCTCGTTGTCGGCCGCGTCAGCCGCTGCTGAAACCACTTACGTGGCTAGGCAGTTGGTGTGAAAACCAGATGCGTGTTCGTGCGGAACAGAGTAACCACGACCGTTGAGCAGCAGTGCACTGCATGGTTACATGAGTCGTGCGATGGGAAAGGGCTTAGGAGGCCGAAGGGTCCAAAATTGAGCTCCCACTGGTGCTGGCGGCGCCGGATTTATTCCCGGGAGCTGACTATGTTCACTACCACCACGCGCGCTAACTGCTTACCGTCGAGAGCGAGATCTGACCGAGGTCGTCCGGTGCGCGATGTGCGCTATCGCGCTGGTTGTCCCGATATCGAGACGCTGGTCACTCCGGTGCAGAGATGCTTCAGGATGCACGGAGGAAGAATCTTGCGGCACAATGACCTGTGCTGTCAAGTCGATGGTTACTTGCAACAGAAGGGTTGGCAAGTCGATGTCGAATTAGCGTATCTGACCTCTGCAGATGAAGACCCGACCTGACGATCGCCAGAAGTGTGGCGAAGCGGTCGTCGTAGACGCGCAAGTGGTTTCCAGCGAATCGAGTATTGAGAGAGGCTCACAATCGGAAGGTGGAAAAGTACCGATCGAATGATGATCTAGCGACGCGTGGCGGAGCATACAGGAGTGCCACGTAATATTGTTCGTTTCACCGCCATTACAATTCGGGCATGGCGAGGTGTCTGGTGCCCTGATAGCGAGATGGAGTGAGACCGCTTGGGTTAACAACGGCTCAGCTGCGGACGCTCACAACTCGTGTATTGTGGAGCTATGGATGAACTGGCGTAGATTCAACGGAATAACAACCCGTTTTGATGACAGGCGGCAACTGACCGCAAGTAGAGCCTAAGAGACATCGAGTCCGTGCGCGGCTCTGTTCGACACGTTTGTCCACGTGTGAATGAAGAGAGGGTGGCACCCGATTGACCACGTCGCCAATTGGCCAATTCAAAATAGGACTCTCTGATTGGCAATCGTTGCTGATTACCTTAGGCACAGGTCGATATGATTGGCTGTGGACAACGCAACGTGGTCAAACGGGACGCTCCCGAAGAGTCACTAGTTGGCTCCAAATGAATGAGGGCGAGTTGCGACCGCCAACAGCAAACTGTAAGATCCCTTACAATATCATCAGTTGCTCGTTTCGCGATCTGATTGTGACGACGTGATGAGCGACTGCTGAAACAAATAGCCAAATGCCTCGTCATCTAATTAGTGACGCGCATGAATGGATTAACAGCTTCCCACTGTCCCTATCTACTCTCCCTCGTTGTGCGCCATCTTGTCGTGGTGAGGGAGCCCGGTCCTGAAGCCTTCGGGGTGGAAGGTTGCAAAGAGCGCACGTACCCCACTGAGGGGATATAAGTGGAGCCCAGCGACTCCATAGGGATGAAGTCTGTGTTTACACGGACCAAGTCCCGATCGCTGGAAGGGGTTGGCGGCCCTGACTTCAATCGCCCAGTGTCACGGCACTGCAGAGGGAGGTTTGCTCTCTGCCCGTGACCTGGCGGGATGCCGAGCGGTGGGTGCTCCTGCCGTGAGGCGTCCCTCAGTGGAGAAAAGTGGGAGCCGGTCGGGGCTCTCGCCCGAAGGATGGATGACTGGATGGATGACTCAGTCATCCGCCGGGCCAGAGGCGGGGATCATCCCAGTGACTCCCACGTGTGAATGTGAGTGTGTATGTGCGTGTAAATGTATGTGTGTGTGTGTGTGTGTGTGTGTGTGTGTGTGTGTGTGTGTGTGTGTGTGCGCGTGTGTGACTAAACTTATTTATTTTCAGGTACTGTCGGGTTTGGACTGTTGCCGTCTGTGGCTCCGTTAGGCTCGATAGACGTCGTTAGGTCGTCGTTGTCGTCGCCGTCGCGGTCACTTTCGTCGGGGTCCCGCGGATAGTCTTAATACAGCTCAGCCATGAGTCGGTGTCAGCTCTGCTGGCCAAAGGGCTCTTATGTGGCGCTTACAGAATACCCCTAAACACGGCATTCTTTCCCTTCGGGGACTATTGCGGATATCGTTTCTTCGGGAACTTTCGGATTCGATTATGTCGTCTGTGGCTCGTCGATAGGCGTCGTTAGATCGTCGTTGTCGTCGCGGTCGCTTTCGTCGCGTTTGGTCCCGCGGATAGTCTTAATACTGCTCAGCCACGAGTCGGTGTCAGCTCTGCTGGCCAAAGGGCTCTTATGTGGCGCTTACAGAATGCTCCTAAAAACGGCATTCTTTACCTTCGGGGACTATTGCGGATTTTTCTCTTCTTTGGGAACTTTCGGGTTCGATTGTGCTGTCTGTGGGTCGTCGATAGGCGTCGTTAGGTCGTCGTTGTCGTCGCGGTCGCTTTCGTCGCGTTCGGTTCCGCGGATAGTCTCAATACTGCATTGCCATGAGTCGGTGTCAGCTCTGCTGGCCAAAGGGCTCTTATGTGGCGCTTACAGAATGCTCCTAAAAACGGCATTCTTTCCCTTCGGGGACTATTGCGGATTTTTCGTCTCTTCGGGAACTTTCGGGTTCGATTGTGCCGTGTCTGTGGCTCGTCGATAGGCGTCGTTAGGTCGTCGTTGTCGTCGCGTTCGGTCCCGCAGATGTCTGAAGGCTAAGGTGTAGGAACCGTGCTTAGGGTCTGCATGATCGCGTAGACGCAAAATATCGCGGTCGCGAACGATCATCCGGGATAACTGCCGTCCTCCCGGTGTATTTAGGCTTGCGGCGTAAAAGGTGGCTCTGCCGTCGTTGATCACCTCTTCCATACTCGTGGGAACAATATGGGTAAATTTAAAAACACAATTTCTGACGTGGTGAGGAGGAGTGTCTGCGTGGCCGACCGCTTCCGGCCTGGCGCGACCGCTGCTAGGGAAGCGCAGGGTGTCTCCGTCGTTGGGTCGCGGGTCTGCTCGACCGCGTGCTCGGCCTCCGCCTCCTCGAGAGCGCCTCACCGAGCTGTGCGTGCGCGGGCCCGAGACACAGGTGTCGCGACGGTGCACAGCCCTGGGATTACGGCCTTTCTGCCGTTAGAACCGCATTAGTCCGTCGCGAAGTAGCCGTTATGAAAACCGCGTCCGTCGTTTTAGAACGTTGTCTGATTAGGTCCGCGTCGATAGACATAGTGCGAAACCCCGAAACAGTCGATAGCGTAGTGGGCGAAATAAATAGACCCGCGATTAGGATAGCGCTTTGATCCGTGAGCGATACGGAAGCAGTGCAAAAGACGGTTAGATTCGCGGACCTCACCCCACCCCACACAGCGAGTGGCTTGGTGCCACAAGAACTAGATAGGCTAGATACAGCGATTAGCGTAGGCAATGCGTCCACGGGTGTTAGGATGCTGCAGCTGAACATGCGACGTTCAGCTGTGGTAACGGGCGAGGTGCGTCAGCTCGTAGCCGGAAAGCGACTTGACGTCCTGTTACGTGCGAAACCACGTCAGGAAGCAGGGCTCGAGCCACATCTTCGTAGGGTTAGGTATAGGGATGAAGGTTGCCGCTGTGCGCTCGCAACGTCCGTGGACAGCAGTAGCGATCTGTAATCCTAATTTCCAAATGGTCTTCGTCTCGCAGCTTAGCACTACGCATTGTGTCTGTGTGGAAGTGCAGGCCCCCAGCTTCTCTTTCTACGTCGTTTCGTGCTAGTTCTAGTACAGCGACGAGATTGAAAAGCACCTCAGTCACCTCGAGACGGTGCTTCGTTCACTGAGGGGGGAGAGACTTATCATAGGTGTAGACGCCAATGCTCGGTCGTCACTCTGGAGTCGCCAAGAGACAGACGATAGAGGTGCCAAATTCGAGGACCTCATCAAGGCATTTGGCATGTTAGTGGTCAACGATGCTGGACAGCCACCCATCTTTAGGACGACAAGGGGTTCGTCATTCATCGATGTAACCCTGGCGTCGCCCTCCATGAGCAAGTTCATCTGTGAATGGAAGGTGAGGTGTGACTAGACTACCAGCGACCATATGGCGGTGGACATAAGGTTGAGAGTGAAGAAAAGAATCAGGTGGCGATCGGGGAGCTGGGAACACGAGGTTCGATACGAATCAAAGACTGGGAACGGTTCTCTGAGACCCTGACAGATCTTTCAAGATCGCAACTGAGGCTATCGATCTGTATTCCACAGTAGAGGTAGAAAGGATGGGAAGGAAACGCTTCACAGTTGTACTCACGGAGACCTGTGTCGCGTCCATGCCTAGAAAGCGTAAATTTAGAAAGTCCAACCCGTGGTGGACACGAGAATTAACGATATTAAAGAAAAAGTCGTACAGACTTCATAGGATTCTCCAGAAAGTGCGAGGGGAACCTGCCTATTTCTTGATACTGCCGAAGTACCGTTTTTCACTAAGGCAGTACAATAGGGAGATAAAGCGGACGAGACTCGCGAGCTGGCGGAAGTTTGTCACATCGCACGGTAACCAGGAGCACTGGGGCTTCGTTTATAAGCAACAGGCGAGCAAACTCCAGGTTGAGGGGGTATTTAGCACACTCCAGTGTGGCGAATATTCCACACAAACATTAAGGGAGACCGCCAGCTACTTTCTGGACGCGCACATTTCGGATGACCGGGAGACAGAGGACACGCCTGAGCAGTGTGAAATTAGAGTCACGAGTAGGAATGCTCCCGATACAGCCGACGCCCTCTCATTACGATGGAGAGTGGCCAACGTGGTTAAGATGTTTAGAACAAGAAAGCTCCGGGTTTAGATTTAATAGAGATAGCCGTTCTCAGGCGGCAGCCTGTAGTGTAATCCCCGGTCAAATAGCTGTCAATGGGTGCCTTCAGTAGGCCTTTCCTTGTCTGGAAGGAAGGCTCGGAGTCCTTCTGAAGGGCAAAGACAAAAATGAGAGGGACCATAACCTACAGATCCATTTGTTTCTCCGTGGAAGGAAAGCTTTTTGAGAAGATTCTCAAATCCCGGCTGATGGACATCACGTGGCGCCGGATAAGGTCTCCCGTCGACAGTTCGGGTTTATGCCTGGAAGGTCGACGGAGGATGCTGTTGTTGAGTTGCGGTGAATGGTTTCCTTGTCTCCGAAGGGAGATATGCCATTGCACTTCTTCGACATTTCCGGAGCTTTTTGATAATGTCTGGTGGCCACTCGTTTTAGATAGCTTAAAGCAACGTTGTCCGCGAAACGTATTTGGGGTGATGCTCTGCCGTGCGAGTGCTATATAAGGTGCTGTTCTCTGCTTGCGTTATGTATGGAGCGAGTGTGTGGTGTGGTATGATGAGATTTGAGTATGCGAGAGACATGATGAATAGATGTCAGAGAGTGGTGCTGTGTGCGTGTTTGAATGTGTGTAGGACCGTTTCTACGGCGGCGATGCAAGTGTTGATGGGTGGTTTACCGTGGGATTTGGAAGTGCGTGAGAAGAGGTGTAAGATTCAGGATGAAGAGAGGGTACAATGTGATTGAGTGTGGTATGGTTGATGATGAGGAGCTAAGTGGGTTGGATGAGAAGGAGCGAATGAATCTGATAAATAGAAAAGTGTATGATGAGTGGCAGAAGAGATGGGATGAATGCGAGTCTGGCCGAGACGTATGAGTTCATAAAAGATGTGAAATTTGCCGAATTGAATGTCATGTTTGAGCCGAGTTTGTGAATGGGCTTCATCTTGACAGGACACGGTAGTATGAATGCGTTTCTGTACAAGAGAGGATTGAGTGAATCTGCGAGATGTGGTTGTGGTGCTGAGTGTGAAGATTGGAAGCATGTGTTGATCGAATGTCCGTTATATGGAGACTTGAGAGAGTTGAGCGAATGGGGGTGAGACTGTGCGAGCGGATGGTGAAGTGAATGGGGTGGAGTGTAAGAAAAGATACAAGAGAGTGCGTAGATTTGCTGCGAATGTGTTTGAAAGGAGACGGGTGAGTGGGATCGAGTGAACGTGGGGAGTTTTGAGGTGCGCAGGGGAGATGCCTCAGGCAGAAAGGACTTAGGTCTGTTTCCTGCAGTGCGTCTTTTGAGGTGGCGGTCTCACGCACCCGAGCTGGTCGACCAATGCCGAGGATTGTGGGATCCTTAACCGGTAGTGACTGAGTTCACGAAGATCCAACCGGCGATCTTGGCCGATACCATGGGAGCTGGGTTGCCCCGGGGGATTCGTCCTCCGACTCAGCAATTGCGGTCGGACTCGTGGGGGTGTGTTCATAGCTACATGCTGGCTAGGGGCGTTAGGACCCCGGCGGAGGAGCTGCGTAACAAACAGTTCGGGCACCAGCCTGCTTAGCTGGTAGAGCGTGGACAGTCGCTCGCCCCAATCAGTGGATCGCTTCCTGGTCCTACAGCCTGGTCGCAAATACTGGTAGTTGTTGCCTCGGCAATAATGCGCTGGTTGGGCGTATCCCAATCCCGATGCCCCTGCCCGGGGGTCGTGGGGTCAGGCTGGCGTAGTAGGCACCGCACGTTAAACAAACGACATTTATGTCCCTATCTACTCTCCCTCGTCGTGCGCCACCTTGTCGTGGTGAGGGAGCCCGGTCCTGAAGCCCCAGGTGGGAAGGGTCGCGAAGAGCGCACCGTATTCCTCACTGAGGGGGTACAGTGGAGTCCAGCGACTCCATAGGATGAAGTCTGTGTTTACACGGATCAAGTCCCGATCGCTGGAAGGGATTGGCGGCCCTGACTTCAATCGCCCAGTGGCACGGCACTGCAGAGGTAAGTTTGTCTCTGCCCGTGACCTGGCGGGTGCTCGCGGGATGAGGGTGCCGAGCGGTGGGTGCTCCTGCCTGTGAGGCGTCCCTCAGTGGAGAAAAGTGGAGCCGGTCGGAGCCCTCGCCCGAAGGACTGGATGGGTGACTCAGTCACCCGCCGGGGCCAGAGGCCCCGATCCCAATAACTCTCACGTGTGAATGTATGTGTGTATATGCGTGTGATTGTATGTGTGTGTGTGTGTGTGTGTGTGTGTGTGTGTGTGTGTGTTTGTGTGTGACTAATCGTTATTTATTTTCAGGTATTTTCGGGTTTCGACTGTTGTCGTTAGGCTCGATAGACGTCGTTAGGTCGTCGTTGTCGTCGCGGTCGCATTTGTCGTGGTCGGTTCCTCGGATAGTTTTAATACTGCTCAGCCACGAGTCGGTGTCAGCTTTGCTGGCCAAATGGCTCTCATGTGACGCTAACAGAATGCCCCTGAAAACGGTATTCTTTCCCTTCAGAGACTAGTGCGGATTTTTCGTTTCTTCGGAAACTTTGGGTTCGGATTGTGTCGTTTGTGGCTCGTCGATAGGCGTCGTTAGGTTGTCGTTATCGTCGCGGTCGCTTTCGTCGCGTTCGGTCCCGCAGATGTCTGAAGGCTAAGGTGTAGGAACCGTGCTTAGGGCCTGCATGATCGCAAAGGTCGCGGACGCGAACGGTTCATCCCAGGATACCTGCCGTCCTCTCGTTGTATTTAGGCTTGGCGGTGTAAAGGTGGCTCTGCGTCGTTTGACCACCTCTTCCACCGTACTCGTGGAAACAATATGGGTAAATTAAAAAACACAACTTCTGACGTGGTGGGGAGGGGTGCCCTCATGGCCGTTCGCTTCCCGGCCTCGGCGCGGCCGCTGTTAGGGAAGCGCGGGGTGTCTCCGTCGTTGGGTCGCGGGTCTGCTCGACCGCATGCTCGGTGGCGACCTCCACCTCCTCGAGAGCGCTCACCGAGCTGTGCACGCGCGGGCCCGAGACACAGTACGCGACGGTGCACAGCCCTGGGATTACGGCCTTCCTGCCGTTAGAACCGCATTAGTCCGTCGCGAAGTAACCGTTATGAAAAGCGCATCCGTCGTTTTAGAATGTTGTCTTATTACCGAGATTAGGTCCGCGTCGATAGATTTAGTGCGAGACTCCGGAACAGTCGATAGCGTAGCGCGCAAAATAAATAGGCCCGCGATTGGATTCGCTTAGATCCGCGAGCGATACGAAAACGGAGCGGAAGACGGTTAGATTCGCCACCCGTATATATTATATATTAATTCTATTATTGAACACGAATGATTAGAGGCCTTGGGGCCGAAACGATCTCAACCTATTCTCAAACCTTAAATGGATGAGATTTCTGGTTTTCTTGAATTATGAAGCCACTGAGCATTTCGGATCAGAGTGCCAAGTGGACCATTTTTGGTAAGCAGAACTGGCGCTGTGGGATGGACCAAACGCAGAGTTAAGGAGCCCAACTCGACGCTCATGGGACACCATGAAAGGCGTTGGTTGCTTAAGACAAGCAGGACGGTGGCCATCGAAGTCGGAATCCGCTAAGGAGTATGTAACAATTCACCTGCCGAAGCAACTAGCCCTGAAGATAGATAGCGCTGAAGCATCAGCTTATACTCTGCCGTCAGAGGCAAGTGGGGCGGCGACGGGAGCGTTGCGCGCGTCGGACCGCGTTCGCGGCTCTTCGCGAGGCAATCGTCGCCCTCGAGTCGTCACGAAGCCCTGACGAGTAGGAGGGTCGCGACGGTGAACGCAGAAGGGCTCGGGCGTGAGCTTGCCTGGAGCCGCCGTCGGTGCAGATCTTGGTGGTAGTAGCAAATAATCCAGCGAGGCCCTGGAGGACTGAAAAAGGGTTTCGTGTGAACAGCCGTTGCACACGAGTTAGTTGATCCTAAGCCCTAGGAGAAATCCTATGTCAATGACGGCGTACAATATACTCGAGTGTCGAAAACAAAGATTATATATGTAAAGAGAAGAAAGAGATAGAAATGCCGCGCGCGCAGTCGCGCGCGCGCGTACTTCCTTTCATTATTGACACATATATTATTACGATGTATATAATGACACACGCCCGTCGGGCGAAAGGGAATCCGGTTCCTATTCCGGAACCCGGCAGCGGAGCCGCATACAATTCGGCCCTCGTAAGAATGTTCGTCGGGGTAACCCAAAATGACCTGGAGACGCCGTCGGGAGATTCGAGAAGAGTTTTTTTTCTGTATAAGCGTTCGAATTTCCTGGAAACTTCTAGCAGGGAGATAGGGTTTGGAACGCGAAGAGCACCGCAGTTGCGGCGGTGTCCAGTTTTTTCCCCTCGGACCTTGAAAATCCAAGAGAGGGCCACGTGGAGGTGTCGCGCCGGTTCGTACCCATATCCGCAGCAGGTCTCGAAGGTAAAGAGCCTCTAGTCGATAGAATAATGTAGGTAAGGGAAGTTGGCAAATTGGATACGTAACTTCGGAATAAGGATTGGCTTTGAGGAGCGGGGCGTGTCGGGCTTGATCGGGAAGCGGGTCTGGCTGACGTGCCGGGCCTGAGCGTGGTGAACGTTCGGCGTTCTCGCGCCGGTCCCGGATTCGAGCTCGGTCCCGGTGCCTTGGCCTCCCGCAAATCTTCCTTGCTGCGAGGCTTCCGTGGCGACGCGAGCCGTCATGGTCGTCCTCTTCGGCCGCCATTCAACGCTCAGGTCAGAACTGGGACGGACTAGGGGAATCCGACTGTCTAATTAAAACATTGAGATATCCCTCGCGGGTGTTGACGCAATGTAATTCTGCCTCTCTAGTGCTCTGAATGTCAACGTGAAGAAATTTAAGCAAGCGCGGGTAAACGGCGGGAGTAACTATGACTCTTAAGACCACCCGCGCCATATGCTTCGTCATTGCAATGCCGCGCACAAAAGTGCCAATGAGATTCCCATACCTAGAAGGCTGCCAAGAGTGAATGAGCCTCTCACTCTTTAGTTGCTAATTACAAACATAAGTTGCCAACTGCCTATTGACCATGAAATCAAAAACTAACTCCAAGGAAGAAGTAGGGAAAGATACGTTTCTTCGCGATCCGTCGGTTCGCCTGCCGTGCTCCTGGTACCTCTTTAACGGTTTGATCTTAGGCGCGGGATTGCATTTGGACTGATGGGCTGGTCATCATGTGCCGCGGCGTGTCCTGACTCTAGTCACGCTGCTGGCGCGTATGCCGGCCTTTGTTTGGGTGCAATTCCGAAGATCATGCCAAGAGCGCTAAACACTCGCTGTACAACGGTAGCGTCACGTGTGCAGAGCTCTATGGTGGCTCTCCAATGCTCTCCACCCTAAAGGAATAATCTGGGCGTCATGGTCAAATAATATTACATGCTTCAATAGCTATCAAATAAGGCAACACGCCGCAAACAGCCCGGCGACAAAGCAACACGCCGCATATTAATGTGGCGATACGTTGTCTGAGAGATCATAGTTGGAACGGGATGCGAATACAAAGTCTCTCCCGTTCAGTTGTACACCTACCTCCAAGTGGTCCTCCTGGTAACGTTGCGCTTGCGCAACAGCTGAATGGTGTTACAGCGATAAAGGGGCTATGCTCCACACGACAACTGCACGCATTGGAACGCCACTGAGCATCAGGAATAACTATTTTAATAGACCTAACATCGGTCTTGAGATGGAGCGAAAAATGGAACCAGCCATAAGACTTTGGTCTCTATCGGGAAACAGATTTGTCTGTGAAAATTGGAATCTCTACCGTCTTGTAGGAGCGATTTTCCCGAAGCTCGTTCTCACTGTTTATCTTTCTTTGTGTTACCCAAAATGCATAGTATCAAAAAGACCGTCGGGATGAGGAAGCAGCCTTTAAATGCCCTACTCGTTTTACCAGCTGCGGACAACGTTTTATTATAGGAGCATAAATGTGATGAATCGTAAAGATGAAGCCTCGGAAGCGGACGACCTCGTTCTCGCTTCTGGCGAGGCGGACGCTGCCTGTGTGGCAAAAGGATGAGGAAGCGAGCGGCGCTAGTCCCAAGGGCGTCGTCGTACGGGCAATGGGACCCAATATCTATCCGGGTCAACCAAGCCTTCAACATCCAAGGAAGCTTAGAGGCAATCATTGATTGCCTAAAGTGTGTGGAGAATGGGCTGAATGTGAGCTGCATTGGCTCGAAACAATTCAATGAGCACATTCTGAATGCACACCCCACTATTCCAGTCAATTGGGTGTGTGAACGTTGCGACAGAGTCTTTCCAACGATTCATTCCTGGCGGTGTCATTACCCTAAGAGCTCTTAATCAGGCTGCAGAATTTAAGTGCAGCGATTGTCCAAAGGCTTTTGGCCAAAAATTGGCTTGTCACAACATAAGCGGCACGCTCATCCAAAGACACGAAATACAAAAAGAGCTGCCCTAATAGAAAAGCCAAGCGAAAAGAGCGGATGAAAATTAACGGTATGGACCGCGGAGGAGATGGAGTTGCTGAGTCAATTAAATGCAAATTAAGTGGGGAAAGAAACATCAATATTAAGTTGATAGAATCTTTCCCAGGCAAAACGAACCGCCAAATCAGCAACGCTAGATGCCGCTTGAAGCCGCTTGAGTTAGCACCCCATCCCCGCCGGTCGAGGAAAACTCTGCAAACTTAGCGCAGGAAGAAGTATATGTGGAGGCGAATATTGCGGAAATGGACCCCAATGAACAAGGGCAACCGCAGTGTTAACAACGTCAGGTGAAATAAATTGGCGAGATAAAATCGCCTCAGAAATTAGGCTCGTATACGACATATCAGACAAGTGGGTAGTCTTGTCTAACAGACTGGTCGAAATATATTGATAGCGAAACAACCAGTCACAATGAAATCAATATGATTTGCGATAGCATAGTGGGCGAGTTGATCAAGGTGCAAAAGCCCGAAAGTGACAGAACAAATAACAGTTCCAAGTCTCATAAAAGGAGGAGGACGAAGCAAAGGCCTCCTAATAGAACAGAGCGAAGGCGTTATGCCTACGCTAAATGCCAGGAGTTGATGAACAACTAAAAAATTGGCGGATGCCGTCGCCGCCAATGACTTCTTTCTGCTACAGATGCGCCAGGCGCCTGACAAAAATAATACACGCGAATTATGTATTAACCTCTGGGGTATGCCGGGCATAGCAGGAAGCAACAAGCCAAAGAGCTGTTGCAATAGAAACTAAGGATATCCTTCATCCTATCATTCCTGCTGAGGTAGCGTAGAAAATTAAGCGCATTGCGAACTCATCGACTACAGGACCCGAGATGGTGTCAGAAAATTACATCTAAGAGGCAGAGGTGTTAATACAAACTTGGCAAAGTTGTTCAATCTACTCCTGCTCAAAAAAGTATATCCGGAAGCATGGAAACAAAACCGGACAACTCTTTTCCCAAAGCAGGTAAGGATCCCTGCGATGTAAAGAACTGGAAACCGATAACAATCTCCTCTATGATAGGAAAAATCTTTTCTTCCTTAATGGATCACCGCATACGCGATGTTATCCAGCAAACCGAATGACAAAAAGGCTTCACGCAGGAACGGGTGTTTTAATAACACTCGCCTATTAAATGCGGCAATAAAGGAAACAAAAGCATCAGACGGAATCTTTACTGTGTTCGATATTTCCAAAGCTTTTGACACGATTCCTCATCAAGCCATTCGTTTGGGTTTAGAACGCAAAGGTATTTCGCCCATAGAGGTGAATTATATACTGAACATGTACTCTGGATGTAAAACTACTATTAAAACCAGAGAAGGAGAAGTGCTTATCGAATTGAAAAGAGGAGTCAAGCAGGGCGACCCTCTATTACCACTACTTTTCAATTTATCGTATTAAGTAATCGAACCTATAATCGAATCGATTCAAAATAGCTCCTCGGGAATAGCAATAGAGGAGGAAAAATCTTGCGGCGATAGCGTTTGCCGATGATATGATCCTTTTGGGCTCGAGATAGAAAGACAGCTATCGAACAAATTAACTCAGTATACATGAAGTTAAGGAAGCGTTATATGAAACTGTCGGTGGAAAAGTGCTTTGCTTTCCAATATGTACCCAAAGCCAAAACTTGGTACATAAAAGATCCTGAGATGGTGATTAACAGGATCCCAATACTATACCTGATAAAGCTTTCAGGTATTTGGGTGCAGCAACAACACCCTGGAAAGGCTTAGTCGAGGGTATAGAAATCGACGTTAGAAAGGAAATTATCGATAGGATCAAAGTGCTCCCTATCAAGTCAATGCAAAGTATCTTTGCTGCGCACGTATTTACTTCCAAGGTACATATAGTTTGATAATGTGTCCACCGTCCAAAAAGACGTTAAAGAATATCGACTCTGCAATTAGAAATGGTGTTAAACACATACTCCACCTGCACGAGTCCACAAATAATGCTTTTCTTTATACGTCAAGAAAGGAAGGAGGCCTAGGCCTTCTAGAAGTTCTGCCAATGGTTTATCTGGCAGCGCTGCGCAACGCAGTTAAGGCTTCCCAATCCAACGGTACTTGCTCGGAAAGCGATTACTAGTGAAGCGTCGCATAATCTGTACAAGACTTTTGCCGCTGCAATACACTTACCATGGCCAGCAACCATGGAGCAGCTGGCAAATAGAAAGAAACAAATAAAGCTGGGATATAAAAAATGAGTGAGCTCAGTTAATAGCACAAGGGCAAGGCGTAGATGACTTCGTCCAAGAGCCACTCTCAAATGCATGGCTTTCCCATAATAATCTATTGCGATCCTCTCGCATAATTGATTAAACGCGATTAAACTGCGCACTAATACGTTCCCGACCAGAACGATTATGAAAAGAGCGCATGACAAAATTAATCCAATCTGCAGAGCTTGCGGAGAAACAAATGAAACCTTAGGGCATATCCTTGGTCAATGTTTATCTACCAAGGCTAAGAGAATTAAAAGGCATAATGAGATTGTCAATCTCCTAAAAGAACAGCTTGAAAAGTCAAACCTAATTCTAGTCGAGCCCACCATCGAGCTCGCCGGTAACAGATATAAACCCGACCTCGTCATTAAGAATGAGGAACGGGTGCTCGTGCTCGACGTAACAGTTCGGTAAGAGAATAAAAATTTCTTAGCCAAAGCAGCGACCGAAAAAATCACTAAGTACACTGCGGTTGCTAACAAATTAAAGACAAACTTTAAAGCCACAAGCACCAGAGTTGTTCCTATAGTTATCGGCTCCAGAGAAGCGCTGCCTAGAAGAACGACAGCTGAACTCAAGCAGCTTAATATAGGTAAGAAGGATTGGCTCACCATATCGATGATAGCTCTTCGGAGATCCATCGAAATAATAAACGCTTTTATGGATCATTAACCTTGTCTCACGACGCTCACAAACAAGTGGAAATCTTGTATAAAGCATGGCTTGCGCAAATATTGCTTCGCTGAGAACTCGAGGTAGGCACCGGCCTTGCGACGTGGGAGAAGCGGAAGCGATTCCCGCCACCGCTGCGAATCCCGCCTCAGCCTCGAGAGTAAGAAGCATTTATAACGATTTGACATTTCGACTTATTTATTTATTTATTTATTCCATTTTATAAATCACTTTAAGTGAATTGACATGGTCACTGGGGACCTACTCCAGAAAATCCGTCCACAAAGGGCGCAGGATTAGCCAAATGCCTCGTCATCTAATAAGTGACGCGCATGAATGGATTAACGAGATTCCCACTGTCCCTATCTACTCTCTCGTGGGGCACGACCTTGACGTGGTGAGGGAGCTCTAGTAGCCATTTGGTGAAGCTAACAGTGTATGTATACCAAGTTCCCTTGAATTCGCGCTCGGCGGGAAATCGCATGGCCGTTTTCGGGTTGAGCCGGCCGTACAATTAGGGGACATAATCTGCGTGTGCAATGATACTCCAGCTATCCCTAGAACGCCAACAGTGAATATTTCGGTAAGTGCAATGGAGTAGCAGAAAGCGACGTATTGTTCCTCTACGGGGTCGGCTTTATCAATAGCCGGCCCCAAAGGCCATAAGACACGTCCACACGGAGAGAAAATGTTAAAGAGCTCGAAATGTTGCACATCCACTGGCATGCGCCTTGTATGATAGGCCATGTTCTAGCTTGGAAACTTCAGACTTCGTCCTATTGCGAGGTAGAGATAATAGTGCTAGCAAACGCAGCATCGACATTTGAACAGATAGGTAGTCCATGGAGGAACGCGTTACGCTTGAGACGAACCTTAACTACTGGGGTGGCCATTCCATCCTCCGGCGCACCTTTGGGCTGCCTTGCCGGCGATAATAGTGACAGAGGCGAGACGCTAGTCATGCTGCCTCGTCCGCTGTTGCTCGCGCAAAGGCGGGCTAATTTACCACAGTCGCGCTGAGATTTCCCGAAAGGGCCTATGACCAAGGCATCCGGTATCATTCCGGACCAAAGTCGCGCTGCGGATCCCCTACACCAGCGGAGGACCGTGTACGCAAATCCTACGACGACGAGGTGCGGAACACCTTCAAAGTCTCCACGAGACGCCTCGGACAGAGGAAGGCATTCGCCATGCACACGACGAAGGTCTGGTAGTCCTCGGGGCCCAGGGGCGCTCACTGAATGATGTCAAATGATACGGTCAGTCCCTGGGGTTTGGTGTTGGGGTCGGGGAGTTTCTCCCGCGACCAGTCGCCAGATTGAAACATAAGTTAATGATATTAAGGAAAATAGCGACACCGGAGGCTGGTTGCTGGTTGTCTAGTCGTTTTAGCTAGCTGAAATGGGCGAACGACGGGACCTAGGCTGGATAGGTTTGTGGCGTGTGCCCGAAAGGGCGGTGTAGCACGTAGTGATTCCTCTGGGTCTCACCACACACAATAAACTTCTGTCCCTATCTACTCTCCCTCGTCGTACGCCACTTTGTCGTGATGAGGGAGCCCGGCCCTTCGGGGTGGAAGCGTAGAGCGCACAGTACCCTCACTGAGGGTGTACAAGTGGAGCCCAGCGACTCCATAGGGATGAAGTCTGTGTTTACACGGACCAAGTTCCAATCGCTGGAAGGGGTTTGGCGGCCCTGACTTCAATCGCCCAGTGGCACGGCACTGTAGAGTGAGGTTTGCTCTCTGCCAGCGACTTGGCGGGTGCTCCCGCGGGATAAGGGTGCCGAGCGATGGGTGCTCCTGCCGTGAGGCGTCCCTCAGTGGGGAAAAGTGAGAGCCAGTCGAGGCTCTCGCCCTAAGAACTGGATGGGTGACTCAGTTACCCGCCGGGCCAAGGCGGAGATCACCCCGCTCCCAGTGACTCTCACGAGTGAATGAGAGTGTGTACGAGCGTGTGAATGTGTGTGAGTGTGTGCATGTGTGTGATTAATCTTTTATTTTCAGGTACTTTCGGACTGTTGCCGTCTTTGACTTCGATAGGCATCGATAGGCGTTGTTAGGTCGTCGTTGTCGTCATGGTCGGACTCGCGGGTAATTTTAAATACTGCATAGCCACGAGTCGGTGTCAGCTCTGCTGATCAAAATGCTCTTATGTGGCATTAACAGAATGCCCCTAAAAACGGTATTCTTCCCTCGGGAACTAAATCGGATTTTTGTTTTTTTCAGGAACTTTCGGGTAGATCGTGCCGTCGATGGCTTCGTCGATAGGCGTTGTTAGGTCGCCGTTGTCGTCGCGGTCGTTTTCGTCGTAGTCGATCCCGCAGATGTCTAAAGGTTAAGGTGTAGGAACCGTGCTTAAGGCCTGCATGATCGCGTAGACGCAAAATGTCGCGGTCGCGAACGGTTCATCCCGGGATACCTAGCCGTCCACTCGGTGTACTTAGGCTTTGCGGCGTAAAAGTGGCTCTGCGTCGTTTGACCACCTTTTCCGGATCCCCTACACCAGCGGAGGACCGTGTACGCAAATCCTACGACGACGAGGTGCGGAACACCTTCAAAGTCCTCCACGAGACGCCTCGGACAGAGGAAGGCATTCGCCATGCACACGACGAAGGTCTGGTAGTCCTCGGGCCGGAGCGGTGTACTTGGACACAGTACAATTGGACACGTTGCAAATGGACACGGTTCAATTGGACACGAAATTTTGGACACCGTTCTTTTGGACACCGTTCATTTAGACATAGTTCATTTGGACACCGTTCAGTTGGACACAGGAATAAGCAACCTGTTCAGATGGACACAGGAAGCTTTGGTTTCCCGGAAGCTGCGCGCCGAGTCATCGGAGGAACTTCGGCGGATCGCTAGCTGGCATCGTTTATGGTTAGAACTAGGGCGGTATCTGATCGCCTTTGAACCTCTAACTTTCGTTCTTGATTAATGAAAACATTTTTGGCAAATGCTCGCTTCTGTCCGTCTTGCGACGATCCAAGAATTTCACCTCTAACGTTGCAATACGAATGCCCCCATCTGTTCCTATTAATCATTACCTCGGGGTTCCGAAAATCAACAAAATAGAACCGAGGTTCTATTCCATTATTCCATGCACGCAGTATTCAGGCGAAGGTAGCTTTAAGCATTCTAATTTGTTCAAAGTAACGTACCGGCCCGACTCGACACTCAGTAAAGAGCACCGCGACGGGATATTAGTTGGGCCGCCCTCGCGAGGCTAAGCCCACCGGTAGGACGTCCTACATCACGCCAGTTAAACACCGCGAGCGATGAACCGACGGTGTGCGACACAGATTCAACCAGTGATGCGCTGCCGTGGGATTTTTTCCCACACGAGAGTCTCTATGCGCATGCGTAAGCTGACGTCACAGCTTGACATCAGCTGTACATGGATGTACTAAGTGCAGCATTAGGTGTGCATAAAGGATCCTTTCCCGCGTAATTTTCTTGCGTTTTCAGTAGACGTGATAGAGTCGTAACGCGTAGAGTAAATTAGAGTGATAAAAAGTCCTGTGATAAAAAAGTGATAAAAAGTGTTAGATAAAGGAGAAAAATGGATCATCCACAACCATCAATGTCTCAAGGAAATGAAGAGGAAAAGGAGAAGAAATCAAGAATGAAAATTTTCCAAAATTCTTGGTTAAGTATAGATATTTTTAAAGATTGGTTAACACCACATGAAAATAATAAAAAAGCTCTCTGCTCGGTTTGCAATAAAATTCTTTTATGTGGTAAATCAGATTTAATTAAACATTCGAAAACGAAATTACATATTAGGAACATTAAAAGCCGTAATGTCACACTATCTGCTTTATTACCCAAGCTCAATATTAAAGATGAGGACCATGTTAAGAAAGTTAAAACGGCCGAAATAAAATTAGCTTCTTTTTACGTGGAACATAATGTAGCTTTTCAAACTGTAAATGGCACATGGTCCCTTTATTAAAAGAAATTTGTCCGGATTCGCAGATAGCTCATGACCTAAAACTGTCAAGAAAAAAATGTACGCAAATTATAAAAAATGTTTTAGGAAAACGCGAAAGTGAAAAACTTATTTTACACTTAAAAAATCAAAATTTTCAATTTTAGTAGATGAAAGTACAACTATTAGTAACGATATATTACTTTATATTTTAGTAAAATATGTATCATTAGATGATAAAAAATGTGTTACTCAATTATTAGAATTGATTTCTTTAGATGCAACAGATTGTTCCGCGGACAAATTATATTCTGCATTTAAAAATTGTTTAGAAAATAAAGATATACCGATAACAAATATTGTAGGAATAGCTTGCGACGTCTGTAATGACGCGTCTGTAATGACAGGAATTCGAGATTCTTTTATAAGTAGATTAAAGAAAGAGGTACCGGTCCTCATTGTATTAAAATGTATGTCATTCGTCAGTTCTTATTGCGAGTAAAGTTTGTGCAAAATTACCGGATTCTTGCGAAAATATTTTACATGCAGTTGTAACATATTTTTCTGGCAGTGCAAAAAGATCAGCTATCTTGTGCGAATTTCAGAATTTTTTTGGTATAGAGTCACGTAAAATTTTAAAATTATCAGCTACGAGATGGCTCGTTTTGCACAAATGTGTTATTAGACTTCTTGATAATTGAGAAGTCTTAAAATATTACTTCCATTTAGAAACGTTAGAAAATAAAAATAATTCGGCAATAACTATTTTTAATATTTTAAGTGATAATAAAATTAAAGCTTATATGTTTTTTTTAAAATATTCTTTAAATTCTTTTAATAAGTTTAACGCTTTATTTCAAAATAGAAAAGTTTTAATTCACAAATTAGCTGAAAGTAGTGAGCATATAATAAAGCAGATAGGATATAATTTCTTGCTACCTAACACGTTAAAAAATATTTCTATAGATATCATTAATCCGCAAAATTTTTACCTTTAGCTTCAATATATGTTGGTCCGGAATGTGAGTCATTATTACAATTAGAGTCTTCCGAATTTGTAATGGAAATAAAATCCACTTGTTTATTTTTTTTATGTAACCGCGTTACAAGAAATGATACAACGATTGCCTTATAATGATGAAATTTTCAGCGAATTTAGATTTTTGGGATCCAAATATAGCTTTACGCGGAGGAGAGTAGACTTGCCTTTCCAGATTTAAGAAATGTAGCAAGACATTTTAAAATATCCGATATTACGGCTTTAGCTTATGAATGGCAAATGTTGCCTATTGTATTTAATGACGCGGAAAATGATCGTTTATTTAATTTAGAAATTGATGATATGTGGAAGAATATTTTTGAGAAAAAGGAATTTAATGATGAACCGTTTTTTCCAAATTTAGAAAAATTAGTATATATAGTTTTATCACTTCCACATTCTAATGCCGAAGCAGAGAGAATTTTTCTGATTGTTACAGATGTGAAGAATAAAAAGAGGAATCGGATTGATGTCACCTGTTTAGACGCGGTTTGTAAAGTACGATCAAGTTTTCAAGCTAATAATATTGATTGTCGCACTTTTAAAGTAGATGAAACGCACTTAGAACTGCATAATTATAATAATTTATTTCCCTCTAATAGTAAGGCTAAAAATAAATAGAAAATATCTCTTACTTACACGTTTTATTATTAATTATTAATTTTTATTATTATTAACTTTTATTATTAACTTTTTTCGTAATATTAACAATTTCATTTCATTTCTTTAATTAACATTTAAACAAATATAACTTTGATAATATTTTTGAATACCCGAACTCTTTTTATTCAAGTGTTAACTAATATTATTTCTAATTTAATTTTTTTTCTCTTATGATTTATTATTCTTGATTATTTTTTATTTGTCTTGATTATTTATAATTTCATATGATTACATATAATTACTTTTTGCATATTATTATTCTTAATTTTTTTTCATCTGCATTTTATTATTTTATTGCATTTATTTTTTAATTTTACTTTGTGTCGCACATAACAATATAGTGCAACATTTTTGTGCAATAATAGTGTAATGCAATATTTTATTTTTTACATTTTTGTTTCATATATTTTTTATTTATATATTTATATATTTATGTTTATTTTTAGAGATAAAATATTTATTTGTTTTTTAACTATAATAAATTATTATTTTGACCTGTGATCCAAAATGCACAACTGCATGTATTTAGTGCAATATAAAATATTTATTAAATATTTATTTATATATTTCATTTTATTCATTATATTCGTACTTTTATTTTTTTGTAGATAAATGTATCTATTATTAATCAGTAATTTATTTTCTGTTGTAGTAACTTCTGGGAACGCTTTCAGTTGGCTCCAACAAAAAATTAAATTTTATTTTATTAATAGTAAAATGTAATATTATTGTAGTTTTAGTAATTATATATTTAATATTAAAAACATATTTTTATATAAATAATAAATATAGATTTATTATTTAAATGTAACTTAAGAAGTGTTATATTAATAATACGTATTAATATTTAAGTTTAAGAATTTAATTATAAGTTTAGATATATATAGTATATATATTAAGTATATATATATATATATATATATATATATAAATTAATCTCTGTGTAATTTCTTATTGTTATGTATAATTATGTATTATACAGGGTTCAAAATAAGTATAGTGTCCGTGAAATGACATATTCTTGAGTCAATTCTAAGACGATTTTTCCTTTTAGTAAAATTTCGTCCGATGCTTAGTTTTCGAATTATTAAAAGAAGTAATTAACTTATAACGGATACAAGAGGCAGGCAAGGGTGACGCGAGTCACCGTCAGACGCGGGTGCTTACGCGGGGCGATCGCTGGGATCAGCTGGTCGCTACATACACACACATGCGAATAATTCTCACTCTCTCTTCTCTCTCTCTCTCTCTCTCTCCTTCTCTTTCTCTCTTTCATTTGCTTATTTGAAGTTATTATTACTCTTACTAAAATTATTATTTATTTTTTATTATTATACATTTTCACTTAAATTATTTTCTTATTCTATTGTACCGTTTTTTTTTTTTTTACGAGAGAGGGGAAAATGCATTTTATGCATACTCACCGGGCGATCCGGTGAGTTATGTGGGACTCGAGTACTAAGTCCAATTATCAACTCGGTACTCCCTACCCACTAAAAACCCCTCTCATTCGCTAATTTTCTCTAACACTATTTATTTGACATTCCGAAATTTGTTTTCACATAACACCAAAGAATAGTTATTATTACCTTGTTCGATGTATTGCTGTAATTTCTTGAGAAATGAATTTTCCAATAGATCGTACTTTTATTCAAATTGAACGTAGATATCACGTTTTAAAGGACAGAGATCCACACTAAATAATTAATCGAAAATTCTTTTTTCTTTTATAAACTGTATTCTTTTATAAACTTCAACATAATCACATTCATTCACTCACTCGATAAGACGAGAAATTTACCAATGACTCTATCACTAATCACTATCAATCACTGTCGAATAATCACTGTTGGCCATTAAAAATCACTCGATTAAAGAAAGATACACGTTATTACACGACGTGACGACGCGACAACGTGACGATATTTACCCGGCGACAGCAAACTGTTTTTGGTTATGCTAGATTGCGGTAGGTTAAGGTACTAACAGCGCTGTCAAATGTGAACATGTCTTGGTGAAGACGCGCCAATTTAGTGTATAATATTATTATCATATGATATTTATACATCGTATGATATCTGTTTTAAAATTAATTAGAATAAATAAATGTTTAATACTTTCACTGTTAATGTTAAATATTATTTATTATTAATACTAAATATTATTATTAAATATTCTTAAATATTATTATTAACATTAAATATTTATTTATTATTATTAAATAGTGTTATTAATATTAAATATTTATTTATTATTATTAAATATTATTATTAATATTAAATTTATATATTTAATATTATTAAATATTTATTAAATCATCTGATTGAAAATCAATAATAATATGAAAATAATATGAAAAAATATCATTAAAGTTTGGCGTTTCAATCTATCTTGGCTTTTTCTTATGGTTTTAAAAACGTAAGAAGATGTTCCAAATGTTCAGAAATATTGGTCGCTCTGAATTTGTTTTCAAAACCATAAGAAAAAGCCAAGAGAGATTGAAACGCCAGAATTTAATGATATTTTTTCATATTATTTTCATATTATTATTGATTTTCAACAGTTTAATAAATATTTAATAATAATAAGTAAATAAATTTAATATTAATAATAATATTTAATAATAATAAATAAATATTTAATATTAATAATACTATTTAATAATAATAAATAAATATTTAATGTTAATAATATTTAATGTTAATAATATTTAAGAATATTTAATAATAATATTTAATATTAATAATAAATAATATTTAACAGTGAAAGTATTAAACATTTATTTATTCTAATTAATTTTAAAACAAATCTCATACGATGTATAAATGTCATATGATAATAATATTATACACTAAATTGTCGCGTCTTCAATCAAGCACATGTTCACGTTCGACAGCGGTGTTAGTACCTTAACCTTTTTTTTTTTTTTTTTTTTACATGGGGAAATGCATTTACGCATACCCTCGCCAAGGAGAATAAGGCGAGGGTTATGCGGGACTCCGGGTACAAACACCCGACTACCCGCTAAAACCCCATGGTGACCACTACGCACGCAATCGGGAGGGCCGCGGGATCGCTTTCGCACTCGTCCGCAACCCTCCCTAATCGTGCTACGACCCCTCCTCGTTTTATATGAGGAGGGGTCCCTCTGCATGGGTTGGGGTGACATTCACCCCGCCCCTTACAGGTATATGGCGACGAGACCAGGTCACCCTGCCTCGCCGCCCCTCTGGGAAGGGGTCAATCGCAGGGGGAGAGAGATTTCTGTGTTCTTCCAGCGCACAGAAATTCCCCCGCGACCCCTAGCCGAGGGATGGGATTTTCCTCCCTCGGCCCGCCTCTGGAGGAGGTGCAGGGGTCCAAAGGTCCCTGCCGAGGGCACTACGGGTCTTGGAGGGCGAAAGCCCTCCTCCGCGCGCCCCCCCTCCTCCTGCGGATTGGGTCAGAGGAAGGATCATCCTCCCTCGCCCTCTCCGCGGCCTCCTTCTGCGACATAACTTGTTCGCAGAAGGAGACCATGGCGTCCCAGGCATTCTCGCTCCCGACCATCTTGGAAACGACGGTCGGGAGCGAGAGATCATCCCCGATGATATTTTTAAGGACACGGCGCTGCACATCCCACGCAGGGCAGTCCTCGAGGGTGTGCTGCGCCGTGTCCCGGACCTCCGTGCAGTGGTGGCACTGCGTCGTTGGCTCGCGCCTGGCCTTCTCATGCAGGTACTCACCGAAGCAGCCATGCCCGGTGAGCACCTGCACCGTCTTAAAGGGGAGTCCTTTTGGCCGCCGATCCACCCAGTCCTCGAGGACCGGGCGGATGGCTCCGACAGCTCTGAGGCCGACCCTAACATGGGCCAGCCTCTCCTTCCATTTGTCCATAGCGAGCTGCCGGAACTGGGTTCGAGCAGCTTCCTTCGCGCGCGGTGTCGGGGTAACACCCCGCTGACGGAGGACAGCACGCCACTCATACATGGCAGCGTACGCCTCCGCCAGCAGGTCCCACGGGATCGACCCCGACACCACGAGCGCCGCCTCCACGGGGGTGGTCCTGTACCTCCGCGTGATCCGGACGGCCAGCCTCCGCTGCAATCCTTGCATAATTGCAAGGCAGCCTCGGCTGGCCGATATGCTTCCAGACCACACGGGGGCCCCATATAGGATCATGGATCCTACCACCCCCATATAAAGGCGGCGCACCCTATCCTTGGGCCCCCCTATGTTGGGCAGCAAACCCCCGAAGGAGTTGATTGCTGCCCTTATACGGGGGGCCATGCGAATGAAGTGCTCCCGAAATCCCCAGTGGCAATCGAGGTGCAGGCCCAGATATTTCATACTGGACCGCACCTCGATGCGGACTCCCTCGACGGTAATATAGGGCTGCGGCGGCGGCTTCCGCCGAGGCTGTTTAAAGTATACAGCCTCGGTTTTGTGAAGCGCCACCGTCAGCCCCAAGGCACGAATACGGCCAACGACCAGTGCCACCCCGACTCGGGCGAGGCGACACACGTCCTCCCACGTATCCCCACGAGCCATAACCAGGGTGTCGTCCGCGTAGCAGACGACACCCAGGCCCGCGAGGAGAGCGCCCCGGAGTACCCCGTTGTACCCGAGGTTCCACAGAATGGGGCCCAAAACTGACCCCTGTGGAACCCCGCAGTACACCGCCCTCCGCATCGGTATCCCGTACCGCGCCCGATATGCCACGGCCCTGTCCCTCAGGTAGTCCCATATTACCGACTGCATATAGGGCGGCACTCGATGGTATTCGAGCGCACGCCCTATACACCCCCAGGGGAGGGAGTTAAAGGCGTTGGCGATATCAAGAGACACCGCCAACGCCACCCCGCCCCGGGAGACAGACTCATCCGAGAAGGCCCGTACGCATTTAATAGCGTCCACCGTAGATCGGCCTTCCCGGAATCCGTACTGGCAGTCGGCCAGGTCGGGACCCACACACGACAGGTGCCGTTGGAGGCGGGCAACGAGCACGCGCTCGAATAGTTTGCCCGCCTCGTCCAATAGGCATATCGGGCGATACGCGGAGGGCGACTCCGCGGGACGCCCTTCCTTATGCAGGAGGACGAGTGTCGCCACCTTCCACTCGGGGGGAAACTGCCCCATCCGGAGGCAGGCTGTAAACAGCCTCCTCAGACGGTCCCCAAGGACGCCTAGGGCCAAGACCCAGGCACGACCAGGGATTCCATCCGGCCCCGGGGCGGTATTTTTCGCCCGGAGCCTGCGAATTGCCCTGGTCAGCTCCTCCTCGGTCACCCCCAGATCGTCGGCCCACGTTGTTATGTGGGCCGGCTGTCCCGGAGGCGGACCCGCCCCCCCCCCGGAATGGGGGAAGAGGGCGGAAACAACGTCCTCCAGGACCCGGTCGAGACCCTCAGTGATCCGGGGCCCCCCCGATCGTAGTTTTTTCTTGACGATCAGGTAGGGGCGCCCCCATGGATCTTCGTTGAGGGTCTCCAGGAGCTCTGCCCAGGCCTTATCCTTGGCCCTTTTGATGGCTCGCTGCAGCGCCTTCTTTGCCCTATTATAGGCCGCATACAGCGACGCCGCTTCGGCCTCCGAATGATGCCTGCGACGGCATCTGGTGTACCGGTGGCGCTCCCTAACGCACGTCGCGCGTAATTGCGCGATTTCGGGAGACCACCAGTACACAGACCTTCTCCTAGGGAGGGTCCGGATCCGGGGCATGGCCACGTCGCATATTTGCGTCATAGCCTCCCGGAACCAGGAGACCTCCCCGTCTATGTCGCAGGCGTCAGGCCCCGGAATCTCTTCCAGAGCCTTGGCCGAAGCGGCTGCCATCAAGGCGTCCTCTGCCAGGCGCTTAAGCGCCCAGCGGGGGGGCGGAGGTATGCCCCGCCCGGAGGGACGCGGCTGGTTACCAAGGGTGGGGTCGTAGATGTCCCACCGGATATACCGGTGATCGGACAAAGTCTCCGACCCCTCCATAACCCTCCAGCCGACAACCTTGCGCGCAACCGGCGGGGATCCAAACGTCACATCGACGATGGACCCGCCGTTGTGTCGCACGCAGGTGTGAGCCGAGCCTCTGTTCAAAACTATGAGGCCCAGCTCCGCCCCCCACTCCGCGAGTTCCTGACCCCGGGCGTCCGTCGCGGGGGAACCCCAATCCACCGACTTGGCATTGAGGTCCCCCGCAACCAGAACCGGGCCGGGCATCTGGCGGCGTATTGCTGCCGCCACCCGGTCCAGGTATGCCCGAAATTGGGTCAGGTCGCGGTTGGGCGAAAAGTATACCCCCACCACGGCAATTTCCCCCCATTTGGCAGCCACAAAGCCATTACCCCTCCCCATAAGGGTGAGGGGGAGGGCTCCGGCGCCGGTTTTGCCAATGATGGCGACCGTGCCGTCCACGTCGCCAATCCAGAAAGATTTTCCGGGGACATGGTACGGCTCGGCCGCCACCGCCAAATCTATGTTCCACTCCACCAGGGTCTGCAGTAAAAGATCCTGCGCCCTGGCGGAGTGGTTTATGTTCGCCTGGAGGAGGCGGTGATTGTTGCTAATTTACGCAACGTCCATCGCCTCCTCCTGGCCTCCGGCCGAGCCTGGTGTAGGCTCAGGATTGGGGGGTCGCTCCAAGGTCGGTGGGGCGGCCCCTTTCTCCTGGGTTCCAACTACAGGGGAGGAGGGGGCAGATTTTGCCCCCTTACCCCCCTTTTTCGCGTTCTTTTTAACCGGACGGAGGGAGGCACACGCCTTCCCCCCGTACCGGTGGTCCGCCGGATGCCCCCCGTCCGTACAGAACGGGCAGCGGGGCTCGGCGGAGCAATTAGAGGCGACGTGACCTCTCTGACCGCAGCGGTAACAACAACCGCTGCGGTCCACGTCCGCTTTGCATTTGGCCCTCGTGTGACCCACACCCAGGCACCTATAACAGTGTAGGAGTCGGGCCCCGAGGGCCTCAACGCGGGCCTTGATCCATCCGATGGACAAAGGGCCGGCGTCAATAACTTTTTTCGCCGCGGCGGCCGGGCACCGTGCCCAAACAGACCCGAGTCTGCCCGCAGGGGAGAGGTTGATCTTACCGATCGTCACCTCCCCCACGGAGCAGTCGCCAGCCGCGGCGATCGCCTCGCGCACTTCCTCGGGGGTAATAGAGTCGTCCAACCCGGACACTCGCATTTCAGCGAGCTTAACCGGTCGGGTGACCCTCACCCCCTTGGACTCTAGTAGAGGCCTCAAGGCCTCCGCTAACTTGTCGGCCTTTAGGCCGCTCTCCTCCCCGGGGACCTCAAAGAGGAGCCCTCCTCCCATAGCCTTTTTAGGCCTGAGAGAGGCGATGCCGAACTCAGCCAGCTTTATACTGGCCCGAACACCGGCAATCGCCTCCCCCAAGGCAACAGGCTTTTCCCCCTCCCTCGCTGGGTTCGCACTGATAAGTACGGCTGCCAGTTTGGGAGGGCGGATCTTCCTGGGTTTGGCGGGTTGGGCTCCCATAGGCAGAGAGCTTCTCCCGCCAGCACCCTTAGCAGGGGTACTCCCCTTCTTCTCCCTCTTCCGCTTGGAGGAGGGGCCCCCCCTGGGGAGGTAGCCGGAGAGGCAACCTTCGCCCCGCCACGCGCCTTGGCCGCTTTGCCGCCTTTACGGCTGACGGTTTTCCAAGCGGATCCGTCAGCCTCCCGTTGCGGCGCGGTAGCCCTGGTCGCATTTTTCACCGGGGGAGCCTTTTCAGGCTTTCCCCCAGTTTTCTTTCCCCCTCCTTTAACAGAGGGGGCCGATGGGGGAGCGGCAGAGGATATGGGCTTAACCCCCTTCCCACCGCCACCCTTCGCTCCCGTCTTTTTGGGCGGGGCCGCGGCCACCGTCTGCGCAAAGGTACGCGCCTCGCCGGCCACCGGAGCCTTCTTGTTCGCCTGCAAGGCGGGCCTAATATTCTCGGGGGGAAGACGCTGCTCGAATGCGGCGAGCCGGGCGTTGACAAATGTCGCAACCCGGCTCGTGATCGCACTCACAATCGCGTCCGCCCCCGGGAACGCCGAAATCTCCGGAAGCGTCGTTGCTTCCGGCGCTACCTCCGTTGGGCTCTCCTTGTCCTCTCCCCTCCTCCTCCTCTTGCTCTTCTCAAGAGAAGGGGAGGAGGGGGGAGAGCCCATGATTCCCTCCCGGCTGCGGCGTTTTTCGCGCTGCGGCAAAGGGGGGGACAGACCTCCATGGAGCTGGGGCCCGGTGTTGGGGACGAGGGTGGCACGGGGACCTGGGAACCCGCCATGTTCGCCACCCTCTCCCGCAGCTCGTTGAGCTGCCGCCGGAGATCGGCCACCTCGCCGGTGAGCCGGCTGTTGGCCTCTCGCAAGCGGCAGCTCTCGTCGCTTTGGGTGCGACCGACAAGCTCCTTGCCGACCGCGCCCACTACATTGGCCGCCTCCTTCAAGATTCTAATAGAGGTACCTTTGTACCCCTTCTTGAAGGAGGCGACCTTGCGGATGGCGTCGATTGTCCCCCGCAGCTGGACCTCCAGGTCCGCTGCGGAGAGACAGGACGGATCCAGGATCTGTTGTGATCCGTCCTCGTTGGCCACCTCTGCCCCTAAAAGAATTTTACGGGCCCGGGTAATGCTGGGCTCCGTCCACTCCTCAGCCAGCTCGCGTTCGGCGATCAGATTCAGCTCCGCCTGTTCTAGGCGGAGCATCTCCGCCTTCGCCGCTGCCAAACCGACATACTCCCCTGTGGTAGGGGGTCTGCCGCGCGTTCGGCGGCTCAGTTTCCCCCTAGAGAGGACCGAGTCGCCGGAAGCAGCAGAGGCATCGGAATCGTCGCCCTCCCTGTGGCGTTTCTGATCGCCCTCAGGGTCGTCGACGTCCATCGACGCGACATCGACGAATTCGATCGATGCTCCGCTGCTCCTCCTCTTCCGGGCCTTGCTACTAGCAGGGCCCGGACGATCTTTAATGGGGGGATCAGGGGAGACGAACTCGCTCCCCTCCTCTCCCAGCGTCTTCTCAGCGGCTCCGGCCACGCGCTCAGCGGACTCATCCGCCGAGCCGTATTCCGAGCCACTCTTCGGGGTACGAGCCGATCTTCGGCTCCGAGTACTGCTCCGCAGGCTGCCGCTACGCGACAGCCCCGGAGAAGTAATCTCCTGAAGAGAGACCTTGCGGCCTCTCTCGCCACCGTCTTGCGTTTCCGCAAGACGTGACTCTCCCCCCTCGTCTGTTTTTTTAGAATAGGCACTCATTTCTGTTTTTTTCCCGGGTGCAGCACGGCTCCATCCACCAGGGTATACCCTCACCAGCCGACGGCGCCCCGAAACATGACCGGCAGCGCCGCCGACCGGGCCCCAAGTTCCCCCGGGGAGTGGACTATGCCTCGGGGGGAAGGAGAGACTCAACTCCCCCACTGGGCTCGGGGCCCCTACACACCCACCCCGCAAAGGGTGGGCTTTCAGGGCTCCCGCACCTCCGACAATGCGGGCACCGTGCTGCAGCTTGCCAGGCTTGGTTATCCCAGGAGGGCCCCACGGACGGTTGGGATCTGGGTCGCTGCTCCCCGGCCCAGTCTTACCCGCCGTGGCGACCAGCGTTCCGCGCACCTGTGTCGGCGAACCGAACACAGGGCGCCGCCTATCCATTGGCCGCCGCTTCGGAAGGGAAGCAGTCGCGACGACCTCCGGATTACACACGTCACCAGGCCCTGCCTCAGAATATGTCTGAGCGGCCCTGGTGACCGGACCGCCTTCACGCCCCCAAGGGGACGTGTCAGCGGACCGAACCTCCGCCGCTGGACCCGAGCTCGGAATACGTCCAAGTGGCTCCAGCGGCCAAGCCGGCAGACCCGAGCTCGAAATACGTTCGAGTGGCTCTGCCGGCCTCCTAACATCCCTAACTGGGGATCCAGGAGGCCCCATGCCAGGGTGCACGCCCTTAAAAGAGCGTCACCCCCAGACACAGAGCTCCCCTTCACCCCATCCCCCCCTCGGCATAAAGCCGGTAACCCCCACTGGTGGGAGCACCCACCGAACCACCGGGATGGTAGGCCCCGCCGCAAGCAGCAGGGTCATCCCTAACGGTCGTGGTCGACCGGGCGATTGAAGTCAGGGCCGCCTACCCCTATGCGCATCAGGCCAAGGTGCCCGGAGGGAGCGCAACCCCCCTTCTCATCCCCCGTCAGCGGGCCCGTGGACAAGCCACGTACCCACCTTCGAGAGATGAGGAAGTGCAATGGTGTGCTCTTAGACCCACTGCAATGACTGCAGTGGGAGCCTCTCCACCACGACAAGGTGGCACACCACGGAGAGGTTAGTACCTTAACCTACCGCAACCTAGCATAACCAAAAACTGTTTGCTGTCGCCGGGTAAATATCGTCGCGTTGTCGCGTCGTCACGTCGTAATAACGTTGTGTTTTTCTTTAATCGAGTGATTTTTAATGGCCAACAGTGATTATTCGATAGTGATTGATAGTGATTAGTGAGAGAGTCATTGATAAATTTCTCGTCTTATCGAGTGAGTGAATGAATGTGATTATGTTGAAGTTTATAAAAGAATACAGTTTATAAAAGAAAAAAGAATTTTCGATTAATTATTTAGTGTGGATCTCTGTTCTTTAGAACGTGATATCTACGTTCAACTTGAGTAAAAGTACGATCTATTGAAAAATTATTTTTCAAGAAATTACAACAATACATCGAATAAGGTAATAATAATTATTCTTTGGTATTGTATGAAAACAAATTTCGGAATGTCAAATAAACAGTAGTAGAGAAAATTAGCGAAAGAGAGGGGTTTTTAGTGGGTAGGGAGTACCGAGTTGATAATTCGACTTGGTACTGAGGCCCCACATAACTCACCGGATCGCCCGGTGAGTATGCATAAAATGCATTTTCCCCTCTCGTAAAAAAAAAAAAAAAAACGGTACAATAAGAAAATAATTTAAGTGAAAATGTGTAACAATAAAAAAAAAATAATAATTTTAGTAAGAGTAATAATAACTTCGAGTAAGCAAATGAGAGAGAGAGAGAGAGAGAGAATGAGAATTATGTATTCGCATGTGTGTGTATGTAGCGACCAGCTGATCGCAGCGATCGCCCCGCGTGAGCACCCGCGTCTGACGGTGACTCACGCCATCCTTGCCTACCTCTTGTATCTGACTTGTTATAAGTTAATTACTTCTTTTAATAATTCGAAAACTAAGCGTCGGACGAAATTTTGCTAAAGGAAAAATTGTCTTAAAATTGACTCAAGAATGTGTCATTTCACGGACACTATACTTATTTTGAATCACCCTGTATATCTTATGTATATCTTTGTTAGAATACTGATAAGGTTTTCTGCAGTTTCTCTTACCCTTGCAACAAATGTTGGTATTCATGTAATAAATCGGATGCAGACATAAAAAATAACATAAATAAATTTTTTGTTTGTTATATTAAATGTACTTTATTTCTTTGATAAAAATTTTCTCTTTTATCCCTTCATCCTTTCTTTCCTCACTGGGGAGTTTGATGATACCTCATATTCCATCAAAGTACATACATTATTGAGCATACGTAGCGTTTGCTTACTGCGCATGCGCGACTTTATTCCCACAGCAGCGCATCATTGATTCAACTACGAGCTTTTTAACCGCAACAACTTTAATATACGCTATTGGAGCTGGAATTACCGCGGCTGCAGACACCAGACTTGCCCTCCAATGAATCCTCGTTGAAGGATTTAAAGTGTACTCATTCCGATTACGGGGCCTCGGATGATTCCCGTATCGTTATTTTTCGTCATTACCTCTCCGTGCCGGGAGTGAGTAATTTGCGCGCCTGCTGGCTTCCTTGGATGTAGTAACCGTTTCTCAGGCTCCCTCTCGAAATCGAACCCTGATTCCCCGTTACCCGTTACAACCATTATAGGCGCAGAACCTACCATCGATAGTTGATAAGGCAGACATTTGAAAGATGCGTCGCCGGTGCTAAGACTGTGCGATCAGCACAAAGTTATTCAGAGTTACCAAAATAAACAGTGGATGAACGGCGAGCAGCCTGCCACCGATTGGTTTTGATCTAATAAAAGTATCCCTTCCATCAATGGTGGGGACTCTATTTTGCATGTATTAGCTCTAGAATTATCAAGTAAATGTGGATACAATCTAATGAACCATAACTGATTTAATGAGCCATTCGCGGTTTCACCTTAATTCGGCATGCACAGAGACATGTATGGCTTAATCTTTGAGACAAGCACATGACTACTGGCAGGATCAACCAGGAAGCTTCGTGTTCGGTTACGCGCTCCTGAGGAGAGCGGTAAATCGCGAACGAGCCCACGTCTCGGGAGGCGAGGACCCGTCGAGCTCTGTTAAATCCTCTTTCGTCGCCGCCGGCCTTTGTTAGCCGGTCAGCGAAACTCTGTATTATATATTTTATAGAAAATCGTCTTGAAATAGCCAAGCGTTTTGAAAATATCATTTTTCATTCGGTCTCCACAAAATTTATTTTACAATATACAAATCGCAATAGTGCGTTTTATATAAAATGCTCTCTTTAAAAGATCATTTTGATTCTTATTCTCCCATATATATATATATATATATATATATATTATATAACGGCACGGTCGCGAAGACCGCGCCAGTTTTACCCTGACGTTAGATCGACGATGACGATTGCTTAGACGTCGAGGATAAATTTTGGTCTACCG
This sequence comes from Camponotus fellah, assembly GCA_030586385.1. Taxonomy (NCBI): domain Eukaryota; kingdom Metazoa; phylum Arthropoda; class Insecta; order Hymenoptera; family Formicidae; genus Camponotus; species Camponotus fellah. The sequence goes on along the minus strand of JAPIVC010000410.1, from coordinate 273,033 downwards.
CATGCGTTTTTAAAGCACGCGTAGTTTTCTTTCGCTATGGCGTACAAGGCGAGCGGGAAGAGAGGTTTATATCAACTTCTCCGCCACTCGTATTCGTGGAGTATGCGTTCGGTAAGCGCGATTCAGCCACTTTCCGTCCGAGACGAGAGCGAATCGCGCGGCCAACACACTAGATGCGTGCGCGCCATATAAAAGCCATTCGGTCTTGCGACACCGACTCGTGGCAATGCTGTGCTTGTAAAAAGTGTGTTCGAGACGATACGCGTTGGAATGAAGCGTCAGAGACGCGCAGAACGTGTTCCAGCCCACGTCCGTCCGCGACTGACTCGTTTCGAAGCGCCGAGCGCGACGTACCTATAATAACCAACCGTCGACCCGGACGGTCGGCGACGCACGGTCGAGCGCACGACGGCATACGGGTGCGAACGCCGATAGACGCGAAAAACGGAGAAAAAAAGAAACGTTAAATAAAGATTAACGTTATGATCTTTTCTCACGATTACATGTATTAAAAATTTATTTCAAATTATGGGCGACAACTACGAAATAAGGCGCGGGCGGCACATATGAGGAAGCTATCGGGCGATACTTACGAGAGATGTTTCGGGCGGCACCTACGGACGCCGAACGGCTCGCGACGCGCAAATTCCCTTCTCAGCTGTACCTACGACGCGTAGACGGGCGGCACCTACGAGAAGTACTTTGAGCGGCACCTACGGACACCGGACGGCTCGCGACGCGCAAAGTGCATTCTCGGCGGTACCTACGACGCGTAGACGGGTGGCACCTACGAGAGGTGTTTCGGGCGGCAGCTATGGATGCCGGACGGCTCGCGACGCACCAAGTCCGATCGCGGCTTGTTGCTTTCGCCGTCGATCGTGAAAATTACAAGTCCCCTCGCGGTGTCTCGGCTTTCGCCGTCGCACGACGCGCGGCGTGGGTAGTGTGGGGTCTCGTCTAACCGACAAGACGAATCCCCAAGCCGAGGGCTGAATCTCAACAGATCGCAGCGTGGTAACTGCTCTACCGAGTACAACACCCCGCCAGGTACCTAAGTCGTCTAGAGACGATTCCGAGTCTCGACATCGAACTTGCGAAATCCATGATCGACCGTTAGACGCCGTCGTAGCGGTGAGATCCCGACGACGGGCGATGGCGTCGTACGGCAAACCGGGCTCGTGTGACGACCGGTCCGTGGACCGCCCGTCTAGTAGTTTCATATTGTTTTGAGCCTTTCAACTCACGAGACTCCTAGAGATATCATTGCCACCTTTGACTAGAGAGAATACGGCCTTAGAGGCGTTCAGGCATAATCCCACGGATGGTAACTTCGCACCACCGGCCGCTGGATCGAGTGCGTGAACCAAATGTCCGAACCTGCGGTTCCTCTCGTACTGAGCAGGATTACTATCGCAATGACTAGTCATCAGTAGGGTAAAACTAACCTGTTTCACGACGGTCTAAACCCAGATCACGTTCCCTGTTGGCGGGTGAACAATCCGACGGTTGGCCAATTCTGCTTCGCAATGATAGGAAGAGCCGACATCGAAGGATCAAAAAGCGACGTCCCTATGAACGCTTGGCCGCCACATGCCAGTTATCCCTGTGGTAACTTTTCTGACACCTCTTGCTGAAAACTCTACAAGCCAAAAGGATCGATAGGTCATGCTTTCGCAGTCTCTATGCGTACTGAACATCGAGATCAAGCCAGCTTATGCCCTTTTGCTCTACGCGAGGTTTCTGTCTTCGCTGAGCTGGCTTTAGGACACCTACGTTATTCTTTGACAGATGTACCGCTCCAGTCAAACTCCCCGCCTGGCAATGTCCTCGAATCGGATCACGCGGGAGTATTAACGGCGATCGGCCGAAGCCGAACGCCACTCTGACACGCTTGGCTCTAGAACACCGTGACCGCTGGGGCACGAAGCCCTCGGGCACGCGCTCCGCCTAACCAAGTAAGTAAGGAAACGATGAAAGTAGTGGATTTCACCGGAGATGTTGCCATCTCTCACTTATGCTACAACTCTCATGTCTCCTTACAGTGCCAGACTAGAGTCAAGCTCAACAGGGTTTTCTTTCTACACTAATATTTCCAAGCCCGTTCCCTTGGCAGTGGTTTCGCCATACAGTAGATAGGGACATAAATGTCGTTTGTTTAACGTGCGGTGCCTACTACATAGCCTGACCCACACGACCCCCGGGCAGGGCATCGGGATTGGGATACGCCCAATCAGCGCATTGTTGCCGAGGCAACAACTACCAGTATTTGCGCCCATGTTGTAGGATCAGGAAACGACCCACTGGTTGGGGCGAGCGACTGTCCACGCTCCACCAGCTAAGCAGGCTGGTGCCCAAACTGTTTGTTATGCAGCTCCTCCGCCGGGGTCCTAACGCCCCTAGCCAGCATGTAGCTATCAACACACTACCCCCACGAGTCCTACCGCAATTGCTGAGTCGGGGGACGAGTCCCCCGGGGCAACACAGCTCCCATGGTACCGGCCCAGATCACCGGTTGGATCTTCGTGAACTGAGTCACTACCGGTTGAGGATCCCACAATCCTCGGCATCGGTCGGCCAGCTCGGGTGCGTGAGGCCGCCACACCTCAAAAGACGCACTGCAGGAATTAGACCTAAGTCCTTTCTGCCTGAGGTATCTCCCCTGCACACCTCATAACTCCCCACCTCATAACATTCACTCGATCCCACTCATCCGTCTCCTTTCAAACACATTCGCAGCAAATCTTTGCACTCTCATGTATCTTTCCTTACACTCCAGCACATCACCCACATTTACTACACCATCCGCTCGCACAGTCACACCCCATTCGCTCAACTCTCTCAAGTCTCCATATAACGGACATTCAATCAACACATGCTTCTAATCTTCACACTCAGCACCACAACCACATCCCGCAGATTCACTCAATCCTCTTCCATACAGAAACGCATTCATACTACCGTGTCCTGTCAAGATGAAGCCCATCCACAAACTCGGCTCAAACATGACATTCAATTCGGCAAATCTCACATCTTTTATAAACTCATACGTCACTCGGCCAGACTCGCATTCATCCCATCTCTTCTGCCACTCAATATACACTTTTCTATTTATCAGATTCATTCGCTCCTTCTCATCCAACCCATTTAGCTCCTCATCATCAACCATACCACACTCACTCACACTGTACCCTCTCTTCATCCTGAATCTCATACCTCTTCTCACGCACTCCCACGGTAGTCCCACGGTAAACCACCTATCAACATTTGCATCGCCGCCGTAGAAACGGTCCTACACACATTCAAACACGCACACAACATCACTCTCTGACATCTATTCATCATGTCTCTCCCATACCCAAATCTCATCATACCACACCATACACTCGCTTGAAGCTCATCTTCTCACCCATCCACACATCCAAGTATCTCACACAACTCACGTATTTGATATTAGCCTCATTCATTCTTACACTTGGACGTCTCGTTACAGCCATACTACCTTTCATAAGCATGCACACAGACTTTTCCTTAGATACACTCACTTTTATTCCCCATTCGTACACAATTCTCATCCACTCGGTACCCATTCTCTCTATTTCCACTAGGTTTTGTTTTTCCACAATCAACAACAGGTCATCCGCATATGCTACAATGTTACACCCAGACCCGCGTAGCCGCCACAGCAGTTCGTCCATCATAAGGTTCCATATAAATGGACCGCAGATGGATCCCTGCGAGCAATCACACTGGGCATCCTTCCAAACAGTCTCTCGCCCTTCTCATACATACCCGCCTAGCACTAAAATAACTCTCCCACAACCTCAGTTCCTCACACCCAATTTCACGCAGCTTCTCAAGCACGCAGTTCCATTCCAAATTATCAAACGCTCCCTTAAAGTCCACGAACACACCTAAAACATACTTTTTCGTGGACGCATTTACCCATTCAAGCACACAATTCCACGCATCCTCGGTCGACCGGCCCCTCGTGAAACCAAACTGTGCATCACACATTCTTCCACACATCATTCGCTCCAACCTTCTCACCATCATTCTCTCAAGTACCTTCCCAAGCACAGGTAATAAACATATGGGCCGGTACGACCCCGGATTGGACCGCACTTTGTCGGGGGACTTAAGCAACACAACCACTCTCGCAGACTTCCACGCCAAGGGAAAACAGCCAGTGCTCAGACACACATCATACACTCTCTTCAGCCAAACCGGTATCGCCCTCCAGATCACACGCAACATCTCCGTGCTAACTCCATTCAACCCCGGTGTCTTCTTCAATCTCATCGACCTTACGGCCTCATTCACTTCATCCCATTCAAACTGTCTTTCCTCCATTCTCGCATCAATCCTACGCTCAATTCTCACCCGTGCAGCCGGGAAGAACCTATCAAACAACACATTTACACTTTCTCTCCACGTACTCATCATTCTGTCGCCAACTTTTATACTGCTCAATAGGTCACGCCTGTTTCCCCATACACTCTGTACACTTCATCCCACGGATCCTGATTATCTTTCGCACTCACAAACTGTTTCCAGTTTGCCTCTTTCGATCTCCAAATGCACTCCTTATATTCATTCCTCGCTCTCCTATACACATCTGCCCTCGCAATCATTCTATCCCTATCATCCTGCTTCCTCGCACGCTGGTAGGCACGCCTACACTTTCTAACTCTCCTTTTCAGTCTCTCTAGTTCCTCCGTCCACCATGCAAGCTTCCTTTCTCTCTTGGGCTTATGCCTCCTCAACCACCTATCGTTCGCACTCAGGATCCACTTCATCACAAACTCTAACATTTCATCCGCACTTAGCCCATCATTCATAAATCTGGCGTTCTCAGCTGCACTCTCCATCAGATCATTCGCATATTCTTCCCAGTCTGCATCCTTACACACCCATCTATTCACACCCTCAACCATATCGACAGTATTATCCCACATCATCCGTATCAGTATCACATTGTGATCACTGATCCCCCAGGCATTACTTCCCATTCGAACCGGCACCCCAAACATCGATTTTACATCGATGTCACTCTCTCCATTCGGACCGCTAAACGTGAAGCTTTCGCTTGGCACGTTTAGCACGTTCATTCGCAACGATCCATTCTTCGAGAACTCTACCACGCATCTCACTCTCCCTACTACCGCCCTCTCCCTTGCTAAACCACAAGGGAGAGACAGCATTCGCATCCATACCCACCAGCACACGCTTTCCCCCAGACATCACACGCACACTGTCCATGTAAGCCAGGTACGGCTCGATATTCTTGCCATACCGGCAGTACATGGACACCACATATAACTCGCCAAAGTCCCCCTTGATCCATACACACACCCCAAACTCATTCGTGCATTCTCTCACACACATCACATCTAAGCTAGGATCACTCACAACCACTGCTGCTTTAATTGATTCATTCTCACATGCGATAACATTCATACTCATCGGCAAGCCGGTCACTCGCCCATATCTTACATACGGCTCCTGCAGCAGTGCCACACTCACACGTCGTTCACACAACCACTCACCCAGATCGCACATTGCAGTGTAAGCTTTCTGGCAATTACACTGCACAACATTCAAACAAGACTCACTCATCATCATTTATTCTGGCTCTTTCACGCTCGAGTGCCCGCCTATACTCCGGACACTCATCGGACAAAACCGAGTGATCACACTTACTCCCCTTGATCTTACAGTTTCTACATGCATACGCATTCTTACATTCCTTCATCATATGACCACTCACACCACACTTCTGACACAACTTCTCCTTTTCCGTACATTCACGCATCATATGGCCATATGCATAGCACCTATGGCACCTCAAAACATTCACAAAATCTCTCACTCTAAAAGCTTTCCAACCCGCAAACACTCGACCTTCACCACAAACCACGCTCTTCACTCTACTCGGGACTTCGAGGATAACATTACCGCAAGCCGCACCCTTCCTGCCGCCTCTGCTTACGATTCTCACACGCTCCTTAAATTCATTCTCCGACATATAATTCCTAACATTCTTCTCATAAAATTCTCTCATAAATTCATCACTCGTCATCTCATTCGGAACATCATACACAATCATCTTCGGACCGATCCTACGAGGCATTTCCACACACAGACCAACCTCTCCAAATTTAGCACACTCTTTAATCTTTCTCAACTCATTCTCGCTTACTGTCTCAACCACTATCCCTCCATTCCTTGTCTTTCTCACCGCTTTGACTCTCACATCCAACGACTTACTCACATCACGCATAACCTTCTCTTTCACTTGCTCACTCGTCATTTTACCACTTGCATCCTTCGATTTCACCACAACCGCATAATTACGCTCCTTAACATTCTTCACACACACTCCAACATCACTAGCTTTCGCACCGATATCCTTTACGGCACTCTTGCCGACCATACTCGCATAACTAACATTCGCTCCAGTTCCACACACATTCTGGGCCACATCACGACCGACACGACTCACACACTCGTCCAGTCTTCCCTGCAATCTTTCATTCCTCGCTAACATCCGCATCATCTGCTCCTCATACTCACCCACACAATTCAAAATGAACTCACTCGCACTCTTGGAGACCCTGTTGACCTCCGCAAATAAGAATTTGCGGAGCCTCTATTCAATCATTCTCATACACGCCAATTCATTCGCCCCAGCACAATCATCCTCCATAACTCTCCTTCTTTTCGCACCCCCACTCGCATCGCTCATCTTGCTAGACACGCTCTCACTTCTCTCACGTCTACAAGCACTCACATCCAAGCCGTCCACACACACCTCGACCGGAGTCATCGACTCCTTCTCTCCTTCTTTCTCTACACCTCCCAATTCCCCAGTATTAATTAATTTTGAACAATCCATTTTGTTCCCACGAGCTGAGACGATCTAAAAGTCACTCTCCGGGTGACGCTCTTTCCGGAGAGAAGGCTCTGTACTCAGAAGGTCGCCAGGTATCCTGAGGTGGCCGCTCGCGACCGGTCCACCCCCCGGCCATGCATCCCATCACCGCGCACCTCTGCTTAGGATTAGGAGGCGTTTTTTATAGAGGCTACCCACCTCGCGGCCCGGGCGGTTAAGCCAAGGCCCCCGTCCCCTTAAGCGAAGGCCTTCGGGACTACGGTGTGAACGGCTAAGGCACCCTGGGTGCGCCAATACCCTTACCGCGACCACTGATGAGCAGCCACGGCCCTTGGGGTTTGGCCCGCAAAGCATTCAACAACCGATGTTCCACCTAAGCAGACCTGGCCATGCCTGATGTTCGGCGGCCGGGGAACATACGGCGCCAGCGATCACTTAGCCGTTGCGCTGGAAAGCACAACGTTACCGTCGGGCACCACGTGAAGGTGCGAAACGCTGACTTGGCACAGGAGAGGCGAATAAATGCGCATCCTGCACCCAGCGACATACGCCCTCTTCCAGATCCAAGGAGCACGTGAGAGGCTGGAGGACCTAACAAGAGGTCTAGATCGCATCAACGGCCCAACCATCGTCTCTCAGGACTCCGGGCTTGCCTGCCCAACATCACTTGCGCTTTTAAACGCAAGCTCAGGAGGGCAGTGACACCCGGACGTCCCAGCGAGAGGCATGGTTATTCTGGGAGGACGCAGCCGCCCCGTATCATGGGTCATTGCCCAGCAGGAGAGAGATGGTATTTTCTCCTATTAACGCTGGATCGACCAGAGCAGCAAGCAAGCCATGCATTATCAAGGCTGTTCCCGATACATGCTGACGGTGCCTAAGATTCGCCGATGCTGTAGAGCAAACAGCATTTTACCGCTAACAGAGCCCACACGGGGCAGCGGTCACAGCAAGAGGTGACAAAAATCGAGGTCATGTCTGACTGATGCCTAGGATGTAGGGCGGCGTGTTGCTTTGAAATTTCCAAAAAATCCCAGGTCATGCCTGGCTGATTTTCGTGCGGCGTGTTGCTTTTAAAATTGAAAAAAATGCAGGTCATGCCTGGCTGGAAAATTCACAGGTCATGCCTGGCTGAGAAGCGGAAAAAAAGAGGAAAAAAATGAGAGAGAAAAATCCCCCTCTTGGGTGGCGCACTGGAAAACCACCCTTAGCTCGTTGCACTTGTGTCGCGGGAGGCGTTACCGCAATACACGAGCACTAAGAGCTCTTGACCTGATCTTCGGGATTGCACACAGACGGAGACCGGTATACGCGTCAGCAGTGCACGCCTCGTCCTGACAAACGTCAGGACGCACCGCGACATCGTGATGACCGGTCTCAACATCCAGAAGATGCAATCCCGTGCCTAAGATCAGGCCGTTCAGGAGCAGGAGCGCCATCGGAGCCTGGCAGGCAAGTCACCTGCATCACGAAGATACGCTCCTCTCCCTACTTTTCCTCCTCGTGGACCCTGACACCTAGGACCACTATTCATCGCTTCTCTCCCCAGGGCGTCAAGCACCCGAGGCAATAACCGCACCCAGTCTACGCCTAAAAGGCATTGCCAACCGCAGCCAGCCTCAATTTATCACCAACATTTTTGCTTATATCACGATGGTTTTGTGCTTTCGTCCATTTATATTGCTTGCAACTCTGATCTCTCCAACGAGATATGCACGGACAACATCCCACAATACGCCCGACAGTAGATAGGGACAAGTTTAATGTGTGAGCCGTTCCCACGAATGGGAAAGGCTCGTGCTTCCACGCCCTTGCGGGCACACGCCACATTTTTACATCCACTGTCTATCGAAACCGCCCCGAGCCGGACGATGGAAAAATCCAGATACGCCCACGGGATCCTTATCGCGGGAATGGACAGTTCGGTCATCACCAGTGAGGCTCCACTCCTTCCACCCAGGCGCACCTAAAGCCGCCGATCCGCGCCTTTGCGTCTGACTCAGTGCAACCCCTCCCACTGGCAGTGTACATGGGGAACCACGGGAAGGCCTACCCATTTGCATCCTGCCTGAATACACGTTTCTGACCCTGTCGGGCGAGAGGAAGGTGGGAGGTAGGATGGCCGGTGGCTCCTCGCCAAAGGCTTTAATCGTGGCCAGGGATTTACAGGAAAATTTAAGATGGAAGAATCCTCCCTAATTGAAGCTAACGCGACGCGACCACCGTTCGAAAGCGGTGATCCCGAGAAGATTACGGGGCCGCGCTCCCATAGCCGAAGGCTCCGACCTCTCCGGTTGAACGATGGACCCTACCTGACACATAATCTACGATTCGTATTCCTTTAGCCAAAGGGATTCTCGACAAAAGTCGGCGAATACGGAAAGGGCTTCTGGACTTGACACGAAGAAGCGTGTCACGCCCGGCCATTGCCATTCGCCTTCCGGAACGACGCTTCGCAGGACCTCTCTCTGCGCGTCAAAGAAGGAACATTTCAGCAGGAAGTACTGAATCGAATCAACTCCACCTCCGCAGATGCACACGTCACTGTCAACGAGACCTAACGACGCGAGTCTTTCCCTAAAGTCTCCATATCCAGTGCAGATCCTGTGCTATAATGGTTTACATCTAGTGAACGCGCAGCTATTCTATCACGCACGTCCTTAAAGAAAGCGAATGTGGTACAATCCTTATTTGAAGAACTCCATTGGGTCTGTCACATGTTCATCGCCTCGTTTCTAATTCCCTCGCGTATTTCCTTTTCGTTTCGGCGGGGATCTCGATGTTACCGATTTTGGCGTCTATTCCCGACCTCACATTATATCACGCGACACTTTCACGAAGTACTATATCAATCGGAGTCGCTCCTCCGACAACGCAAAGTGATTCCCACGAGGCCGTGCGGTATGCGCCAGTCATCGAAATTAAGACCCGACGCTGCAAGGCCTTCAGAACTTTAATATCCCTTTCCGTACACAGGTCGGTCCATCACGCAGCAGCATAAGCCACTGTCGGTGCGAACACGCCCCGGTAGATCGTGGAGTGTCCTATAACGCAGGTCCCATTGGGTTCTCGCTACCCTACCTAATTTTTCGGAGCGGCCCGTCTTTTTTATTTAAATATTCGCAGTGCGATCTAACCTTTAAATTTCTATCTAAGTGGACGCCAAGATACCTAACCGTTTGCTTAAACGCTATCTTCGTGTTCCCGATCTTAATAATTGGCGGCCTATTTTCGAAGTTGACGGTTTTCTTATTTGTCTTTCGCTTCCTATCCGGTCGTGCTCCTCCCCGTCTACCTATCGAATTTCTCGCGATCGCGTCAGTTTTCTGAATGATGGCTTCAGTTTTACGCTCGGAAATCTGAAGCTTCGCGGACCTACACCATTCTGTTATTGTATTTACTACACGTTGGCCTTCCGTTTCCAATTCTCTACGCGAGTTTCCGTTTAAGACGACCACGAGGTCATCTGCGTACGCGGCGAATCTATCAGGAATAATACCCTCGAATATTTGTAAGAGGCCATCAAACATTAGGTTTCAGCAGGCCGGACCGAGAACGGAACCCTGAGGGCATCCTCTCGTAGCCTGCTTGGACATCTCCTGCATGGAGCTAAGAGAAATTTTTATGCTTCGATCGCTGAAGTAACTCCGGAGTACTTCGAAAATATTACGCGGGCAGTCCCGTTTCTTAAGGCTATCCAAAACGGCTATCCGTCGACCTTCAGGGCATAAACCCAAATTGCCGACGGGAGACCTTCTCCGGTGCCAGTGACGTGCCCAGCAAACGAGCTTTTAAAAGCTTTCGAAAAGTTTCCCTACTACGGAGAGGAGACAAATGGGTCTATAGGATTTCGGATCCCTCTCGTCCTTATCCTTGCCTTTCAGAAATACTCTAAGTGAGCCCTCTTTCCAGGCGGAGGGAAAGATGTCCCACTGGAGACGTTGAAGAGCCTAACTATTTGACCGGGGATTACTTGGCAGGCTGCCTTGAGCACGGCAACCTCTACTAAATCTAAACCCGGAGTTTTATTATTTTTAAAAGTTTTAACCGCGCTAGCCATTTCTGCCTCCGTGAAGAAAGGGGCGTCGGCTGTATCAGGGGTGACTCTACACGCCTTCCTAATTTCACGCAGTTCGGGCGTGTCCTCTATCTCCCGGTCATCCGGAATGTATATATCCAGAAGATAGCTAACGGTCTCCCCTAATGACTTTGTGGAATATTCGACACACCGGAATGTGCTTAGCACCCCCTCAATCTGGAGTTTGCTCGCCTGTTGCTTATAAATGAAGCCCCAGGGCTCCCGATTGCCGTGCGATGTGACGAACTTCCGCCAGCTCGCGAGTCTCGTCTGCTTCACCTTCCTACAGTACTGCCTTTGTAAAGAACGATACTCCAGCAGTACCCGAAAGCAAGCAGGCTCCTCTCGCCCTCTCTGAAGGACATGTAACCTATATTTCTTTTTGAGTATAGTTAGTTTTCTTGTCCACCACGGGTTGGACTTTCTAGGCATTGACGCGACACAGGTCTCTGTGAGCACCACTGTGAGCGTCTCTGCCATTTTTTCTACCTGTGATGTGGAGCATAGATCGATGGCCTCTAGTTGCGATCGCGAAAGATCTGTCAGGGTCTCAGAGAACCGTTCCCAGTTGGCCCGATTTGTATCGAACCTCGTGTTCGCAGCGCTCCGCCATCTGACTCTTTAGGCACTCTCAATCTTATGTCCACGGCCCTGTGGTCACTGGTGGTCCAGTCACACCTTACCTTCCAATCGCAGATGAACTTGCTCATGGAGGGCGACACCAAAGTCACGACGATGAATGACGAAACCTTTGTCGTCCAATAGGTGGATGGCTGTCCAGCATCGTTGACCACACACATGCCGAATGCTTTTATAAGGTCTGCGAATCTTGCGCCTCTGTCATCTGTATTCTGGGGACCCCAGAGTGACGACCAAGCATTGGCGTCTACGCCTATAATTAATCTCTCCCTCCTCAGCGAACGAAACACCTTCTCGAGGTGCCTGAGATGCTCCTCGATCTCGTCGCTGTACTGAAAGTAGCATGAAACGACGTAGAAGGAGAAGCTGGGGGCCTGCACTTCCACACAGACACAATGTGTAGTGCTAAGCTACGAGACGAAGACCATACTAAATTTTGGATTGCAGATCGCTACCGCTGCCCACGGACGTTGCGAGCGCACAGCAACAACCTTCGTCCCTATTTCTAACCTTACGAAGGTGTGGCTCGAGCCCTGCTTCCTGACGTGTGGTTCCTGCAATAATAGGACGTCAAGTCGCTTTTCAACTATAAGCTGACGCACCTCGCCCGTTACTACAGCCGAACATCGCATGTTCAGCTGCAGTATCCTAACACCCGTGGACGCATTGACTACGCTAACCGCTGTATCTAACCTATCTAACTCTTGTGGTGCCGGGTCATTCGTTGTGTGAGGTGGGGTGAGGTCCGCGAATCTAACCGTCTTACGCACCGTTTTCGCAGTGTTCGCAGATTTAAGCGCGGATCTAATCGCGGAGCTAGGTATTTCGCTTATTCCTGTTCCTAATTGGCGCATTGCTACCATTCTTGCCTCGTTTCCTACCGACGGCACGGATCTAATTTTTCGAACGAGGCAACGCTCTAAAACTACGTATGCGGTTCTAATTTCGGTGACCAGACAACGAACTAATCTATCGCTAACGGCAGGAAGGCCATGATTCGGGGACTGCGCACCGCCGCGAACTGTGTCTCGGCCCGCGGCGCTCGGTGAGGCGCTCTGAGGAGGCGGAGGCCGTCACAGACACGCGGACGAAAGACCCAACGGACACCCCCTACGGCCACGCCAGCCGGAAGTGCCGGGCACCCTCCTCATCACGTCAGAGTTTTTTGAATTTTTCTCATGCTATTCCCACGAGTACGGTGGAAGAGGTGATCAAACAACGCAGAGCCACCATTACGCCGCCGAGCCTAAATACACCGGGAGGACAAGTATCCCGGGATGAACCGTTCGCGATCGTGACATTTAGCGTCTACGCGATCATGCAGGCCCTAAGCACGGTTCCTACATTTTAGCCTTCAGATATCTGCGAGACCGACCGCGACGACCTAACGGCGCCCATCGACGGCACAATCTACTCGAAAGTTTCCGAAGAAAGGAAAATCCGCTCCCCGAGGAAAGGCCGTTTTAGGGGCAATCGTTAGTGCCACATAAGAGCCATTTGGCCAGCAGAGCTGTCACCAACTCGTAGCTGAGCAGTATTAAGACTATCCGCGGGAACGACCACGACGAAAGCGACCGCGACGGCGACGACAACGACGACCTAACGATGCCTATTGAGCTTAACGAAGCCGAATAGACGGCAACAGCCAAAACCCGAAACCAGAAAATAAATAAAAGATTATTCATACACACACACACACACACACACACACACACACACACACACACGCACCCACCCACATTCACACACACATACACACTCACATTCACACGTGGGAGTCACTGCGATCGGGGTGATCCGCGCCTCTGGCCTGGCGGGTGACTGAGTCACCCATCCAGTCCTTCGGGCGAGGGTCCCGAACGGCTTCCACTTTTCCCCACTGAGGGACGCCTCACGGCAGGAGCACCCACCGCTCGGCACCCTCATCCCGCGGGAGCACCCGCAAAGTCACGGGCAGAGAGCAAACCTCTCTCTGCAGTGCCGTGACACTGGGCGATTGAAGTCAGGGCCGCCAACCACTTCCAGCAATTGGGACTTGGTCCGTGTAAACACAGACTTCATCCCTATGGAGTCGCTGGGCTCCACTTGTACCCCCTCAGTGAGGGTACGGTGCGCTCTTCGCGACCCTTCCATCCCGAAGGGCTTCAGTACCAGGCTCCTTCACCATGACAAGGTTAGGCGCACGACGAGGGAGAGTTGATAGGGACAAGTTTAATGTGTGAGCCGTTCCCATGAATGGGAAAGGCTCGTGCTACACCGCCCTTTCGGCATACGCCACATTTTATATTCACTGTCTATCGAAACCGCCCTGAGCCGGGCGATGGAAAAATCTAGATACGCCCACGGGATCCTTATCACGGGAATGGACAGTTCGGTCACATACCAGTGAGTCTCCACTCCTTCCACCCAGGTGCACCTATAGCCGCCGATCCGCGCCTTTGCGTCCGACTCAGTGCAACTCCTCCAACTGGCAGTGTACACGGGGAACCACGGGAAGGCCTGTCCATTTGCATCCTGCCCGTATCCAGGCAGGATGCAAATGGACGCTCGGCTGTTTCTGACCCTGTCGGGCGGGAGGGAGACGGGAGATAGGTGAGTGGGATGGCCGGCTCTTCGCCAAAGGCTTTAACCGTGCCAGGGATTAACGGGAAAATTTTGGGTGGAAGAGTCCTCCCTAATAAAAACTAACGCGACGCGACCATCGTTCGAAAGCGCGGTGCTCCCGAGAAGATTACGGGGCCGCGCTCCCATAGCCGAAGGCTCCGACCTCTCCGGTTGAACGACGGACTCTACCTAGTATTGAATCTACGACTCGTATCCCTTAAGCCAAAGGGTTTCGCTACAAAAGTCAGTAAACAATGCAAAAGCCTCTTGACTAGACACGAAGAAGCGTGCCACGTCTGGCCATTGCCGTTTCCTTCCGGAAGGCCTCTCTCTGCGCATCGAACATAGAACATTCCAGCAAGAAATGCTGGACCGAATCTGTCCTATTTCCACAAATACACGCTTCACTATCGACGAGATTTAACGCGGCTAAACGGGACCTAAAATCACCGTGTCCAGTGAGGGCTTGCGTGCTCCAATGGTTCGGTTCTAAAGAGGGCGTCTAATCTATCTCGCACGCTGCTAAAATAGGCGAACGTGGTACGACTCTTATTCGAAGAAGTCCATTTGGACTGCCACATGTTAATCGCCTCGTCTCTAATCTTACCTATCGCGGTCTTTCTATCTGTTCCGGCGGTTATCTCTACGTTACCGATCTTGGCGTCTTTTCCTAACCTAACATAGTATCGCGCGGCGTTTTCGCCAAGTATTATATCAATTGGAATCACTCCTCCGACAACGCAGAGCGATTCCCACGAGGCTGTACGATATGCGCCCGTCAGCGAAATGAGTACACGGCGCTGTAGCGATTTCAAGGTCCTAATGTCACTCTCCGTACATAATTCGACCCACCCCGCGGCGGCATAGGCTATTGTCGGCGCAAATACACCCCGGTATATCGTGGAGAATGCTCTAAAACGAAGGCCCCAGGTGGCGCGTGCTAACCTACTCAATTTACCGAACAGCAGCCCGACTTTGCTGCTAAGATACGCGCAGTGAGATCTGACTTTCAGATTTTTATCTATAAGAACGTCAAGATATCTAACCGTTTCTTTAAATTGTATTTTTGCGTTACCGATCTTAATAATTGGCGGCCTATCCCCGAAGTCGACGGTTTTTTTCTGGTCTTTCGCTTCCTATCCGGTCTCGCTCCTCCCCGTCTACCTGTCGGATTTCGCGCGATCGCGTCCGACTTCAGAATGATGGCTTCAGTTTTATGTTCGGAAATCTAAACCTTCGCGAACCTATACCATTCTGTTATTATATTAATTACACGATGTAACGATGCGCCCCGAAACGCATCATTTCCCGGCAAACATCGGCCGGAAGCTGCCGCCCGACGATCACCGGTCGGGCAAGGGTAGAGGACTGTGTGCCCACATTTTTATATCTTAGCAAATACCGGGTAGGAACGCCGACAGAACACCGTCGGCAGGGAGTCGCCGGTTGAGAACCGCATGCGGCATCCCGAACACCGCCGTCGGGAGCCGACGTTTGAAAACCCGTGGCCGGCATCCCGAACTCCCCTTGGCGCACCCGATTCTAACCGATTGTCTTACCGGCGCCAGGTGGAAGTAATTACCGAATACGCCGGCGCGGGTGATTAGCGCGATATAAAAGGGGCTCTCGGCGGCAGGTAAGCCCAGATCCTTCCGATCCTCTGAGCAATCGAAAGCTAGTCCAAAGGCAAGCCTAGCAAGCAAAGAAATCCTTAGCGAATCTAGAAGTTAGAGATAGTGAGAACGCTGTCTCCGCTGATTGATATCGGCACTTAAAAGATCGCACTACAACCGAGATCCAAATCAGGCACCACATCTTTTCTCGAGGTGGAACGAGAGCCGCCTCCAACGTTTGATAGCGTCGCGACGCCTTCCTCTATCCAGCTTCCATCCAAGGGGGAAATTAAAATTAAATACACGCGTCATCGCTACCGTAATCGCGATAGGAAATCCCGCACAAGAAACGCGACAAAAAGCCGCCGGGCCACAAAAACTCGCCGTGCAACGCGTATCGCACGGAAAAGCGAATTATCTGTATTTCGCTGAAAACGGGCAATTATATTCGTAAATTACCGCGACTCACGATTCCGACACCCGCGATTATTGAAATCATCGCTTAACTTCGCGCCGCGAACCGGCGTACAATTCTACGATTAATCGAATTACCGCCGCGCGCACGACCGCACGCACACACACCCACACACCACACACACACACACACACACACACACACACACACACACACACACACACACACACACACACACACATTGTACACAACACAATAAATGCACATACAGTTCTCTTTATATAATTCGGATCTTTTCTTTCTTCCTGTCTATACCCGACGATTCCTTGAAACCTACGGCTATCCGCTCGAAAATTAAATAGCCAGACTCGCGGAAAAACGGACATTACATTGGCGCCCGTATAGGGACCGTGAATTTTGTTATGAGATATTAGGAGGCGTAGTGTGTGTGTGTATAATATGCGGATATGAAAGGGTGGATATATACCCTAACGAAAACTCAGCTAGCGGCTATCCTACGGTCATATGACCTCGATGACTCCGGTTTGCTGGACGACCTCCGCCGACGAATGAGTATTTTCATCGACGACATTCCGGAGGAATTTGAGCCGCAAGGGTGTGAGACGAGTACAGGGCCGGCTCCGGGCGTCGCTATGACCATGCCAAATTTATCGGAACCCTATGTCGTTCCTCGGGCAGAAGGCCCTCCCGCGGACACAAAAATTATCAATCAGATACGAAAATGGGGGTGCCATTTCGATCGTCGGGACCCCGTCGCGAACTTAGAGACGGGTACGGGGTCTCAGGGCCCCAGATGCTCAAGGGGTTGCCCGAGGTACTGAAGGGCGATACCCTCCTCTGGTATTGCAACAACCGCGAGGATTGGCGAACATGGGACGACTTTGAACAGGCATTCCGTCTACAATGTCTTCCGAGACGGTATACGGCCGCGTTACGCCGGAAATTATGGGGCGACATCAGGCGAGCGGCGAGGAATTTACGCGCTACTCCACGGTCATGATGACACTGATGCGCCGGGCTAAGGGGTTTTCGCGCGAAGAGCAGCTCGATCTTGTCTACGAGAACATGCACCCCGATTATAAGACGTACGTCCGGGTGGACGATGTACGGAACATCGCCGAACTACAGTCCCGGGCGAGGGAATTCGAGGACATAGAAAGGGAGAGGAAAGACATCAAAAAGCGCGAAAAACCGACGCCCACGGTCGCCGCCGCGTATAACAAACGTGAGTGCTGCTGGCGCTGCAAGCAGCGAGGACACACTAGGGCCCAGTGCCGGCGCCACGCTGTGAAATTTTGCTCACAATGCGGTAAGGACGGTGTATTAACTATCGAGTGCCATCCACGTCCGGGAAACGCGTCAAGGGTGGGGGGATCCCGCGGTCACGACCCCCGCACAAAACCCCGAATAAGATTCCTTCCGCGGCCGCATCTCTATGTAATAAACAAGGGTCGACGTTTTGATGCCCTGATCGATTCCGGAACGGAGGTATCAATGATTAACCGATATACCGCCGACGTTCTCCGCAGGGCAGGGATCCGGGAGAAGGCGGAGGGGGCGGGACAACTTCTGCTGGATGGTACACCAGCAGACTCCATCGGAACCATGATCGTTCCTCTCCGCGTAAGGAAGAAGGGTGACCCATACCTTCACGGTATTGCCGGATATGGAGAGTGACCTCCTTCTCGGGATCGACGCGCAGGCCAAACTACAGCTGGAAATCCCCCCGCCGCCTCTATCTGCTCTGGGAAAAAGGGGTCTATGCTGCGCCACGCAAGGACTAGCTGGCCAGACATCGGAGAAGCACCAGACGCTCCAGAAATTTTTAACGACCGAACTCGCAAAATTCGAAGGGGTTACAGGGCCCACCGGGAGGGCCCAACACCGGATCCGCTTGAAGGACCCCACACCTATTAAACAGCGGTACCGACCACGCAATCCAGCTATGCAAGCCATCATCAACCGCGAGGTGGAGGAGATGCTAAAAGATGGCATAATCGAGTCCTCCGACAGTGCGTGGAGCTCCCCGATAGTGGTGGTGCGTAAGAGGGATGGGAACTCGCGGTTCTGCATCGATTTCCGTCGCGTCAATGAGGTCACTCACCGAGACGCATACCCGCTATCTCAAGTGACCGCCACCCTAGATAAGCTGAGGGAGACCCGCTATCTATCAACTCTCGATTTAAAGAACGGTTACTGGCAAGTTCCGCTCATCACCGAAAGCCGACCGATTACCGCCTTTACCGTACCGGGAAAAGGGCTCTTCCGGGTCATGCCCTTCGGACTGCACTCCGCGCCCGCCACCTTCCAAAGATTACTCGACACCGTCCTCGGACCGGAACTCGAACCACATGTCTTCGTCTATTTGGACGACATAATCGTCATTAGCCGGACGTTCTCCGAACATATCAAGCTTCTCGCCGAAACCTTCCGTAGGCTTCAGGAAGCGCGTCTCCGACTGAATCCGGAAAAATGTAAATTTTGCGTCGATCGCTTGAAATATCTAGGCCACAAAAAAAAAGGGACGGAATTCAAACAGATTCAGAAAAAGTCAGTGCCGTGGCCGACTGGCCGGAACCAACCACGATAAAACAGATCTGGCAATTTCTCGGGATGGCGTCGTGGTATCTGTTGTGCCCAAACCGTAGAGGATGGGCTTTTCGGGATTATACGCCCAAAGGATTGGAATCCACGCAACAAATGAGACACTCTGTACTAGTTAGTAAAGGAATATATTTCATTCTTCGTACACTGTTCCCACTTGCTACTTTCAATTATCTTATACACGTTAGCGGTATTTTATAATAGCTTGATATGTTAATCGCGACTCGTTGGTCCGATAATTCGACAAGTTCACTCAAATGACAATTCGACAATTTTATCAAACGATAGTCCGCCGTGGTGATCTCGCGATCGGTTTATATATCGTTTAATTTGGCGGAAGAAGGATGAGGTGTCCCTGAGTCGGAGCGCGGTTCGTGCTCCGTGCTGGATTTCATTATGCTTAATCAGCTTTGGCCGTGACTTACTTTCTTTTCGTCACGTCTTATTTCTATATTTTAATATCTCTTATGTAATTCTTAATTTACTGTCTTTTGCTGTTCTTGCTTACTTCAGCTTATTTCAAGGTTTGCTTATTTAACTTTAATTAAATTATTATTTCGTCGGGTTACGACATATCGAAGGTTTATCGCAGACTTCTCAACCATAGCCGCGCCGTTGACAAAATTAACGCGTAAAAACGCTCGATGGAATTGGGGGGAGGAGGAAGCGACCGCGTTCCGCAACCTCAAGGAGAGATTAGTATTCGCCTCTATACTCGCTTGCCCGGATTTCACGCGTCGATTCTTCCTCGAAACGGACGCCAGCAATACCGGACTCGGGGCCATATTGACCCAGCGCTATGACGAGGGCGACCGCGTTATCGCCTACGCAAGCCCTTAACCCCGCGGAGAAGAACTACAGCGCAATGGAACTAGAGTGCCTCGCCGTCCTGTGGGGCATCTGTTGAATGCGCAGCTACCTCGAGGGATACGACTTCACGGTCGTGACGGACCACCAGGCCCTAAAATGGCTGAGGACCATGGACTCTCCAACTGGACGATTGGGACAATGGACCCTACAGCTCCAGCAATATAATCTGGAAGTACAGTACCGGCGAGGCACGTTGAACCGCGTGGCGAATGCTCTCTCCAGGCAAACGGAAAATTGTGCTGCCCGTACCACACGTTGTCGATGGTATCGCCGAATGCTCGACGAAGTAAAGGCCGATCCAACCACGAGAATACAAAATCAAGGAGGGAAAGCTGTACAAACACGTGTTACATAGCCTGAATTTTCAAAGAAACCCCGGAGGAGGACAAGTGGAAAATCTGCGTGCCACAACCAATTCGGAAGCGCGTACTCGAACAAGCTCATGACGCCCCGACCGCCGGGCACCTGGGAATCGCAAAAGCGATCGCCCGAGTAGCCGAGCGCTACTACTGGCCCGGAATGTTTCACGAGGTAGCCACATACGTCAAGGCGTGCCAAAATTGCCAACGACACAAGGCAAATCAGAGCCGACTCGCAGGGAAAATGCACGCAACACATCTCACGCGGCCATGGGAGCAGGTGACGATCGATTTGGTCGGACCGCTACCCCAATCTCGAAGAGGACACACCTGGCTACTGTCCATGCAGGACAAATTTTCCAAATGGGCGGAATTTGTATCTCTACGACGCGCCACGGCCGACGCAGTAACTCAGGCGATCACCAATAATGTGATCTTGAAACACGGACGGCCGGGATCAATTCTGACGGACAACGGCATCCAACTCCGCTCCAGGCAGCTGGAGGAACGACTCGCGGAAAGCGGGATCCGCCACGTAACAACGCCAGCATACGCGCCACATTGCAACCCAATGGAGCGTACGAATCGAACAATCAAAACAATGATAAGCCAGTACGTGGACAAAGACCATCGTACGTGGGATGAGCATTTGCCGGAGCTGCAATTCGCGTATAATACCGCCGTACATGACATCACGGGGTATACGCCAACCTACCTCAACCATGGAAGAGAACTGGCCTCACCGACAGCAACAACCGAGACAGAGACGACACCGGATGCACCAGGGGAGGTGCAGAGGAAGCTGGAAGAAGCATATGAGTTGGTCCGCGTACATCTGGCCCAGGCTTTCCAATGGCAGCGCAAATACTACGACCTTCGACGCCGAGCCTGGAAACCGCAGCTCGGGGAGTGGATACTACAAAAAGAACAGCCCCTGTCAAACAAGGCCAACGCGTTTAACGCCAAACTAGCGCCAAAATATAGCGGGCCATGGAAAGTACAAAATTTTGTATCATCCGTTATCGTCAACCTGAAGAGCAAGAGGGGCAGGTGGATCCGTCATGTACACGTACAAGACCTGAAAACAACGGACCAAAACATCAACAAGCCGGGAGACGACGACCTCATCCCCCCCAACGATAACGCCGATGCCGAATAATCCGGGAAGAGTCAGCTTAGGCTCACAATTGAGCGACATGTCGAGCAACGAGGACGACATCCTAGCCGCGATAAACGAGTTTTTGGCCGAAGAGGCCGAGCCACCGCCAGCCGCACCGGCCATCGAAAACCTCGAGCTCCGCGCGTCGGAACAGCGATCCGACCGCGAGAACGCCATGAAAGCCGCTATGCTGGCGACACCGCCTCCACCACCACCAGGGAGGAGACAGCCGCGGCCTTATGAACGCCGTCCACCGCCACCAGCACGGGAGACACCGGCCGCCATCACCGTCGCCGTGCCGGAACTGCTGGTGCCAATGGGGCCCATTCCGGCACCTCCGATTCGCGTCCAGGTCGAACCGGGCCTGGTCTTCGAGGTTCCGCACTTCGCCGTGCACGTTTCCCGCCAATACCACC
Source organism: Camponotus fellah (assembly GCA_030586385.1). NCBI lineage: Eukaryota > Metazoa > Arthropoda > Insecta > Hymenoptera > Formicidae > Camponotus > Camponotus fellah. Next base: position 251,363 of record JAPIVC010000410.1, on the reverse strand, counting down.
CACGCACGGCCGAGGGACAATGGATCTTGCGATTCAGCCGCGACGGAAAGTTGCGCTACCACCGGCGCATCCGCTAGACCCGAACACCCGGTCACGCCTCAAATTCAGGCGTAAACTAGCCAGGGGGGTGATGTAACGATGCGCCCCGAAACGCATCATTTCCCAGCAAACATCGGCCGGAAGCTGCCGCCCGACGATCACCGGTCGGGCAAGGGCAGAGGGCTGTGTGCCCACATTTTTTCTTTCTTAGCAAATACCGGGTAGGAACGCCGACAGAACACCGTCGGCCGGGAGCCGCCGGTTGAGAACCGCATGCGGCATCCCGAACACCACCGTCGGGAGCCGATGGACGTTTGAGAAACCGTGGCCGGCACCCCGAACTCCCCCTGGCCCACCCGATTCAAACCGATTGTTTTACTGGCGCCAGGTGGGGGTAATTACCGAATATGCCGGCGCGGGTGATTAGCGCGATATAAAAAGGGCTCTCGGCGGCAGGTAAGCCCAGATCCTTCCGATCCTCTGAGCAAGCGAAAGCTAGTCCGAAGGCAAGCCTAGCAAGCAAAGAAATCCTTAGCGAATCTAGAAGTTAGAAATAGTGAGAACGCTGTCTCTGCCGATTGATATCGGCACTTAAAAGATCGCACTACAACCGAGATCCAAATCAGGCACTGCATCTTTTCTCGAGGTGGAACGAAAGCCGCCTCCAACGTTTGATAGCGTCGCGACGCCTTTCTCTATCCAGCTTCCATCCAAGGGGGAAATTAAAATTAAATACACGCGTCATCGCTACCGTAATCGCGATAGGAAATCCCGCACAAGAAACGAGACAAAAAGCCGGCCGCCGGGCCACAAAAACTCGCCGTGCAACGTGCAACACGTATCGCATGGAAAAACGAATTATCTCTATTTTGCCGAAAACGGGCAATTATAATCGTAAATTACCGCGACTCATGATTCCGACACCTGCGATTATTGAAATCATCGCTTAACTTCGCGCCGCGAACTGGCGTATAATTCCACGATTAATCGAATTACCGCCGCGCGCGCGACCGCATGCACACACACACACACACACACACACACACACACACACACACCACACACACACACACACACACACACACACACACATTGTACACAACACAATAAATGCACATACAGTTCTCTTTATATAATTCGGATCTTTTCTTTCTTCCTGTCTATACCCGGCGATTTCTGGAAACTGACGGCTATCCGCTCGAAAATTAAATAGCCCGACTCGCGGAAAAACGGACATTACACACGCTGGCCTTCTGTCTCTAGTTTCCTACGCGAACTTCTACTTATGACAACCACGAGGTCGTCCGCGTACGCGGCAAATCTATCCGGAATCGTTTCTTCTAGAATCTTTAGAAGGCCATCGAACATGAGGTTCCAGCAAGCCGGACTAAGGACGGAACCTTGCGGGCATCCCCTCGTTGCTCGCTTGGACACCTCCGCGGAACTAAGCGCGATCTTTACTTTACGGTCGTCAAAGTAGCTCCGGAGCACCCCGAATACGTTTCGCGGACAATCCCGTTTCTTTAAGCTATCTAAAACGAGTGGCTACCAGACATTATCAAAAGTCCTGGAAATGTCGAAGAGAAGTGCAGTGGCATATCTCCCTTCGGAGACAGAGACCATTCGCCGCAACTCAACAACAGCATCCTCCGTCGATCTTCCAGGCATAAATCCGAATTGTCAACGGGAGACCTTATCCGGTGCCAATGACATGTCCATCAGGAATTTGAGAATCTTCTCAAAAAGTTTTCCTATCACGGAGAGGAGACAAATGGGTCTGTAGGATTTGGGTCCCTCTCATCTTTGTTTTCGCCCTTCAGAAGGACTTGAAGCGAGCCCTTCTTCCAGACAGAAGGAAAGACACCCCACTGGAGGCACCCATTGAAAAGCCTAGCTATTTGACCTGGGATTACACCACAGGCTGCCTTGAGAACGGCAACCTCTATTAAATCTAGACCCGGAGCTTTCTTATTTCTAAACGTCTTAACCACGTTAGCCACTTCCTCTACCGTGATGAGAGGAGCGTCGGCTGTATCGGGAGCATTCCTACTCGTGACTCGAATTTCACGCTGCTCAGGCGTGTCCTCTGCCTCCCGGTCATCTGGAATATGCACGTCCAGAAAGTAGCTGGCGGTCTCCCCTAATGTTTTCGTGGAATATTCACTACACCGGAGTGTGCTCAGCACCCCCTCAACCTGGAGTTTGCTCGCCTGTTGCTTGTAAACGAAGCCCCAGGGCTCCTGGTTACCGTGCGATGTGACGAACTTCCGCCAGCTCGCGAGTCTCGTCTGCTTTACCTCTCTACTGTACTGCCTTCGTGAAGAACGATACTCCAGCAATACCCTGAGGTAGGCAGGTTCCCCTCGCACTCTCTGGAGAACCCTATGTAACCTATATACTTTTTTCTTGATAATCGTTAATTTCTGTGTCCATCACGGGTTGGACTTTCTAAATCAGAGCTCGGCAAGAACTGCACATTTCGGTCGATTTTCAGCTGGCTCCGCCTAGCGCGTTCTCCCTTACCTCGCCGTCCCGCGCAAAGCCTACGAGCCGCTCAACGCTCAGGAGCGGGCGTATGGCAATAGCTTTCCACGTCATCCATGACGTATTATTGTTGACGCGTTTTTTTTTAAGTGGTATCCCCAGTAGGCTTAATCCACTGATGACTAAAATGACCCTTTAATTAATTGCACGGAATTATAATTGATATGAACAAATAAAGAATAAATAATAATTGATATGAATATATATTTATGACTTTCGGGATTTTTTACAAGCGAGATCAGGAACATCAATTTGTATATTGCATGTAGCAAGTCGCATAAGACGTAATAAAGAATTATCACTTAAAGAAGAACGTTTCTCATTCTTTATTAACTTCATTTTTGGAAATGAAGTCTCGCACAAATATGTCGATCCGAATATAGAATGAATGCGGAGTCCGAAATCGCAAAGCTTGGGATAAGATGATTTTGATAACATTTTATAAAATTCAGCACCAGTTTCTTTAACCGTTTTCAAAGAAATATCAGTTTGTAAATTATATAATTCATCTTGTAAATCAAGATGTTGTTCTTCGATTGACGCTGTCAGAGGATTCTCGAAAAGAATTAACTCATTTTTTTCAAGTTTTTCGAAACAGGTAAAACGCGCATCGAATTCTTCTATAGGACAATCTACGAAATGAATATATTTTTTGAAATTACAGCTACTACCGTATTCTTCGAGAAGAATCTGGCAAGAAGGGAAAAAATGAAAAATATCGTTATTTAAATGAGATTTGAATAACTGTAATTTTCTTCGGAAAGAATCAACATGACTAACTAATTGGGAAGTATTTTAATCAGTCTTTTGCAGCTTTAAATTGAGAAACCTAAGTTGATTAGTCATGTCAGTAATAAATCCAAGTTCGCAAAGAAATGTGATATCCTCTAAAAGAGATATATATTCTTGAAATTTTTGATTGTTCATTTCTTGCAAGAAAAGGAGGATCTCTTTTCTTATTGCAAAAAATGTTTCCAAACATTTTGCAGCACTATGTCAACGTACTGGACAATGAAGTGGGACACCTGTATGAACAGCATTATGTTCATTGAGAAATAATTGAAATTTCCGATGAGTAAGAAATTTATGTCCACCTTTAATTATATTAATTTTAGTCACAGTCTCCATAGCTGTTGACAATTTAATAACTTTACCACTTAATGCTTCCTGATGTATTATACAATGTATAATAGGGATGTTAAAGTTTCGCTGTTTTAATTGACCGGCGAATCCTATCTTCGAACCTGTCATAGCTTTCGCGCCATCCGTCGTAATCGAAGAACATTTACTAAAATCTACATCAAATTTTTTAAGCGAGTCTTCAACTGCCAAAAAAATATCAAGACCCGTTGTTGTATCATGTAATAAGACAAAATCTAAAAGCTCCTCGACACATGAGAAATCATCTTGCACGATTCGAGTAAAAATACTCAAGTGTCGAATATCGGTACTTTCGTCAAGACATAAAGAAAAATACCTATATGACTTTAAAAGATTTCTTAATTTTTCTCTTACAGAATTACTGATATCAGTAATTCTTGACGTTATTGTTTTTGCACTAAGGGGAATACTCATTGCTTCCTCAAGAGTTAAGGAATTACCGAAAGCTTTCACTGCTTCGATGATGCAGTTTTTCACAAATGAACCTTCGGTAAATGACTTTGAATTTTGTGCTATGAGCAAAAAATAGCATAAGATGCGATTAAAGATTTTTGAGAAGAATTTTCAGAAGGTATTGCATCTTTTTGATACACTAATTTCAACCCTTCGATAATACTCCATTTTTCTGAATTCGAATAATTGGAATATTCGACTGAATGACGAATTCTAAAATATCTCTCTATTGCAAATTTTTTTACTACCGAAGATTCAAAACCGCAAAGTAAACAAACTATTCGATCGGAAATGTAACTGAAAAAATAATTAAATTCCCAAGATTTATCAAATTTCTGAACATACCTTTTATCATCCATTCTTAAGATTGAAAAATGAAGATTATTAATCCTTTCACTGCGAACTTAATCTGCTATCAGCTGTCAGAGGTTGTCTCGAATCGTCAATGTGCCCCATATGAATGAGAGAGTTTAAAGGACTCAACACTGATCAACGATTAAAACAAAAAACTTCGTAATCATCGTTACCGCGCTTTGCGATTGTTTTCTAACGTATATGCATTCGTGATGGATCTGTCAGGGTCTCAGAGAACCGTTCCCAGTCGGCCCGATTCGTATCGAACCTCGTGTTCCCAGCTCCCCGATCGCCACCTGATTCTTTGAGCACTCTCAACCTTATGTCCACTGCCCTATGGTCGCTGTAGTCCAGTCACACCTCACCTTCCAATCACAGATGAACTTGCTCATGGAGGGCGACGCCAGGTTACATCGATGAAAGACGAATCCATTGTCGTCCAAAAGGTGGGTGACTGTCCAGCATCGTTGACCACGAACATGCCAAATGCCCTGATGAAGTCTTCGAGTTTGGCACCTCTATCATCTATCTCTTGGCGACCCCAGAGTGACGACCGAGCATTGGCATCTACACCTATGATAAGTCTCTCTCCCAGTGAACGAAGCACCGTCTCGAGGTGACTGAGGTTCTTTTAATCGCTGTACTGGAAGTAGCACGAAACAATGTAGAAGGAAAAGCTAGGGACCTGCACTTCCACACAGACACAATGCGTAGTGCTAAGCTGCGAGACGAAGACCATTTGGAAATTGGGATTACAGATCGCTACTGCTGCCCACGGACGTTGCGAGCGCACAGCGGCAACCTTCATTCCTATACCTAACCCTACGAAGGCTCGAGCCCTGCTTCCTGACGTGTTTCCTGCAATAACAGGACGTCAAGTCGCTTTCCGGTTACGAGCTGACGCACCTCGCCCGTTACCACAGCTGAACGTCGCATGTTCAGCTGCAGCATTCTAATACCCATGAATGCATTGCTTACGCTAACCGCTGTACCTAACCTATCTAATTCTTGTTGCACCGGGCCACTCGCTGTGTGGGGTGGGGTGGAGACCGCGAATCTAACCGTCTTTTGCACTGCTTCCGTATCGCTCGCGGATCTAAGCGCTGATCTAATTGCGGATCTATTTATTTCGCGCACTACGCTATCGACTGTTCCGGAGTTTCGCACTATATCTATCGACGCGGATCTAATCTCGGTAATCAGACAACGTTCTAAAACGGCGGACGCGGTTTTCATAACGGCTACTTCTCGATGGACTAACGCGGTTCTAACGGCAGGAAGGTCATGATTCGGGGACTGCGCACCGCCGCGAACTGTGTCTCGGGCCCGCGCGCGCGCAGCTCGGTGAGGCGCTCTCGAGGAGGCGGAGGCCGTCACAGAGCACGCGGACGAAGCGGTCGGCCAGGCGGGCTCCTCCTCACCACGTCAAAGTTTTTAATTTCAGAACCCATATTAGTCCCACGAGTATTGTGGAAGAAGTGGTCAAACGATGCAGAGCCACCTTTACGCCGCAAAGCCTAAGTACACCGAGAGGACGGCAGGTATCACGGGATGAACCGATCGCGACCGCGACATTTAGCGTCTACGTGATCATGCAGGCCCTAAGCACGATTCTTACACCTTAGCCTTCAGACATCTGCGGGATCGACCGCGATGAGAGCGACCGCGACGATAACGACGACCTAACGGCGCCCATCGACGAAGCAACCGGCACAATCTACCCGAAAGTTCCCGAAGAAATGAAAAATCCGCAATAGTCCCCGAAGGGAAAGAATGTCGTTTTTAGGGGCATTCTGTTAGTGCCACATAAAAGCCATTTGGTCAGCAGAGCTGACACCGACTCGTGGCTGAGCAGTATTAATACTATCCGCGGGACTGACCACGACGAAAGCGACCGCGACGGCGACGAAAACGACGACCTAACGACGCCTATCGAGCCTAACGAAGCCACAGACGGCAACAACCGAAACCCGAAACCTGAAAATAAATAAAAGATTATTCATACACACACACACACACCCACATTCACACGCACATACACACTCACATTCACACGTAGGAGTCACTGGGATCGGGGTGATCCCCGCCTCTGGCCCGGCGGGTGACTGAGTCATCCAGTCCTTCGGGCGGGGGCCCCGACCGGCTCCCACTTTTCCCCACTGAGGGACGCCTCACGGCAGGAGCACCCACCGCTCGGCACCCTTATCCCGCGGGAGCACCCGCCAAGTCACGGGCAAAGAGCAAACCTCCCTCTGCAGTGGGCGATTGAAGTCAAGGCCACCAACCCCTTCCAGCGATTGGTCCGTGTAAACACAGACTTCATCCCTATGGAGTCGCTGGGCTCCACTTGTACCCCCTCAGTGAGGGTACGGTGCGCTCTTCGCGACCCTTCCACCCCGAAGGGCTTCAGGACCGGGCTCCCTCACCACGACAAGGTGGCGCACGACGAGAGAGAGTAGATAGGGACAGAAAGTCTATTGTTTGTGGTGAGACTCCGAAGGGAATCCCCACGTGCTACACCGCCTTTTCAGGCATACGCAACAATACCATCTACTTGTCTAGGTCCCGTCGTTCGCCCATTTCAGCTAGCTAAAACGACTAGACAACCAGCAACCAGCCTCGGTGTCGCCATATTCCTTAATATCATTAACATATGTTTCAGTCTGGCGACTGGTCGCGGAAAAAGCTCCCCGACCCCAACACCAAACCCCAGGGACTGAAAGGAATCATTTTGACATCATTCAGTGGGCTTCCTGGGCCCGAGGACTACCAGACCTTCGTCGTGTGCATGCCTTCCTCCGTCCGAGGCGTCTCGTGGAGACTTTGAGGGTGTTCCCCACCTCGTCGTCGTAGGGTTTGCGTACACGGTCCCTCGCTGGTGTAGGGGATCCGCAGCGCGACTTTGTGGCCCGGAATGATACCGGATGCCTTGGTCATAGGCTCTTTTGGGAAACCTCAGCGCGACTGCGGTAAATTGGCCCGCCATTGCGCGAGTAATAGCGGACCAGGCAAGACGACTAGCGTCTCGTCTCTGTCACGATTATCGCCGGCATGGCAGGCCAAAGGTGCGCCGGAGGCTGGAATAGTCATCCCAGTAGTTGAGTTTCGTCTCCAGGCGTGACCGGCGCTCCGCCACGGACTACCTATTTGTTCGAATGTCGGTGCTGCGTTTGCTAGCACTATTATCTCTACCTCGCAATAGGACGAGATCTGAAATTTCCAAGCTAGAACATGGCCTACCATACAAGGCGCATGCCAGCGGATTTGCAACATTTCGAGCTTTTTAACATTTTCTCTCTGCGTGGACGTGTCTTACTGCCTTTGGGGCCGGCTATCGATAAAGCCGTCCCCGTAGAGCAACAATACGTCACTTTCTGCTACTCCATTGCACTTACCGAAATATTCACTGTATAAATTGGCTTTCTAGGGATAGCTGGAGTATTATTGCACACGCAGATTATTTCCTAATTGTACGACCGGCTCAACTCGAAAACGACCCCGCGGTTTTCCGCCGAGCGCGAATTCAAGGAACTCGGTATACGTACGAGACACTGTTAGCTTTACCCAATGGGTGCTAGAGCTCCCTCATCACGTCAAGGTCGTGCTCCACGAGAGAGAGTAGATAGGGACAGTGGGAATCTCGTTAATCCATTCATGCGCGTCACTAATTAGATGATGAGGCATTTGGCTATTTAACATTTATTTTCCATGTTTATCAAATACATAAGATCACATTAATACAATAATATTGTACAAGTAATCATATTGCATGGATACAATATAAATGAATGTAATTATCGCGATGGACCCCATCCTTAAGTTTGCTCGACCTCGCGCAGTCTGTGTTGTCTGATTGAATCTGGTAAATTTCGTGTGCGATCCCTTGAGAACCTTGGTTGTAATGCCCCGCATTATCGCGCTGGAAATTTCCCATGGATCTCAACATCGTCGCCGACTCATCTGCCCAAATTCCTGTCCATGTTAGAGTGGCCGTTGAAACGCTCAAGCCAGTTTCCGAAACCTGTAACAATGAAGTAAGCTGGCCAAGCAGCTGGCCATTGCCAGCATAGTACTGGCGCTTCCTGTTATGCCCGTCAGACAGTGGTCGGGCCCCCGAGATAATCTGGACATCTATAACATGCCCTTACTGTCCTTTGGACGCCAAAATGTCCGGCTTTCGAGCACCCTCACGCGTCCGAAATAACCGTTCCCGATGGACAGTATATCCCCCTCTTCTCAGCTCAGCCGCCAGCGTAACCGCTACTGCATCGTGCCTCATAACACGCTCTCCGTGTGTTCTAAAACATTGCTGGATAACATGGACAGCCGTCTCTCGCACATCGCATCCTCCCCGACAGGCCGTATCCTCCGTAAGCCGCCTGGATTCACGGGTAGTTCTAATCTTTGTAGGCAAGGCATTTATCCAGACCCTGATGTGGTTGAGTCATTCCGAGGAGGGAATGTGGACTATAGGGTCATCCAGCCATTGCGCAGATGCAGCAACCTTTCTCGCCTCTCGCAATTCATAACCATCCACCGATGAGTACAGTTTTGCGGTCCAGTCGCCGTCATCCCGTCTCGAGAGCCCACACCAACGCTTCTTTTTAACGGCCCAGGCACTGGAGCCCATCGCACGAGCCACCTCGTACTGGGACGCACCCAATCGCTCCATCCTATCTAGTGTCAATCTTGGGACGGTCGTCTCAAATGCCAAAACGCCAAGCCCTCCGCGCCTAATTGGAGTATAAAAAAAGGCCTTAGGGACATCTCCCGGAAGGCGCAGCCAGCGACGAACCGCCGCCCGCACCTGTCTATCCATCTTACGGAGCAGACCATACGATGTCCGTCCCAGGACCAGGCTATGAGTGAACCTAGGTAGCAAATATGTCCTCAGAATCTTCATCCTTTGTTGAGGCTTCAGTGGGGCTATAGTGACCCTCTCCAATAACGGCAACAGTTCCACCTCCTGAACAACAGGTTCAGCTTCTCCAAAACACACACCCAAATATCGGAACGTCTGAAGGACATTCAACTGCAGAACCAGACGGCCGCCAACTCCAAATTGAGGCTCAGTGAGCATCTTCATCTTCTTGGTCTTACCAGCCGGAACTATCGAAAACGCAGTGCACTTAGCAGGCGCCAATTCCAGGCCAAATCTCGAAAGCGCAACCATCACCTTATCCAGGGACTGCTGCGCACCCTCTCTTGTCGCCGCAATCAAGATCAAGTCGTCCGCAAATGCCAACGCGTTGATATTGTGACCAAGCATATTGTACCCCACATAGTCGGGGACCTCAGCCAATATCTCGTTCATAACAAGATTGAACAACAGCAGCGATAGGGGATCGCCCTGCCTGACACCTCTACCAGGATATAACGCCTCCGAGAGGCGTCATCATCCACATGCAGCCTGACCGCAGCCGTCCGATAGAGGGCAGTCAGGTATTCGATCATACACCGAGGCACACCATGCTTGTGTAAAACATAGGAGATGGCGTCATGACTGACGGTATCAAAGGCCTTGCGAACATTCAGGGTAAGGACATGAACTTGCTTTAGATTTGTGCGTGCATCAAACAATAGTGCCGAAAGTATCGCTACATTCTCCGCGCATCCGTCCGCTGCAATAAATGCACGCTGCTTCATATCCAACAAGTCGGACTCATCTTCGCGCTAATATTTTATGAAAATGCCGGAGCACAACCGACGAAACAGAGATCGGCCGATATGATGATGGATCCATTAGCTCCAGGGATTTAGGAATCAATACCGTTCTGGAGTGCCGAAATCTCTCCGGAACTCTTCCAATCGCCATAAAGATGTTAAATAAGGTGGCCATAAAGATGTTAAATAAGGTGGATTGCAGGCACCTCCGAAAACCAGCGATGAACTGTCATTCCATCCAATCCAGGGGCAGAAGACATAGGGAACCTAATGTTAATGACCTCCTCCTCCGACACAGGGGTCCACAATTCCCGCAGCTCCGTCAGACCGCCAAAGGAAGGGGGCACTCGACAGAGCCAGCAGCCAATACCGGCCCCCAGAATTCAAGCTGCTCCGAGAGAGTAGGATGCGGCAGGCTACCAGCATCTCCATCCAGGACTTTATAAGCGGCCTTAGTCATATTAATGCTCTAGAGTCTCTGCATACGACGATATTCAGCCCGCCTCGCGAAGACGAGCGACTCTATCACGTTCTGACACCACGAGATTCTGAAGCATATTGTTCCATCAGTCGTCCAACGCATCATCCGGAGATCGGTCCTCAATGAGAGCACGTACAGCAGTGCGAATACAGATACCGCCGCTCATTTCCGGTATAATGTCATCGACCCTCTCTCGCAGCCAGTCACCCGAATCAAGCAGAAACTGCCCGACGGGGGTTCCCACCGGTCGAGGAACATCAACCGGGTCCGCATGCTCGTCAATCTCTCGCGCAAGGAACTGATTTTTAAAATCAAGGACAAGCTCCTTGTAAAGATGCTTCCTCCTAATTCCTTTTATCGTCTCGAGAGTCCTTCCATCTCCCCGCCTTTCAAGCAAATACAAATTCATCGATCTCGTCTGCGGGGAGGGGGGGCGCGCGCCTACTCCATAGCCAGAATCTTAATCTCCTCCTCAGCCCAGCGTGGCTTAATACTCGCAACAGTGATATCCTCATTGGCTTGGACAGAGTGTTTCCTCTTCTTATGGACCTCAAGTCCAATCAGCGATGAAAAAGACCGCAGACAAATCGAACACACAAACTGCCCAGAATGGTCGACTACACCATCACCAGCCGAGTCTGCTCCACTAGACGGTCCTGCGATAACGATTTCATTGGGGGGAGGCTCCGAGGTACCTCCCCTACTATCTCTTTCATTATTAATAATCGTAACACCAATGAAATTCTCCGAAAGGGGACGCAGCGAGTGGGGGTACTAGCCCCATCACCGCGCTTAGAAATGCGTCTTTAATTTGTTATCGCATGGGTGATGTTTGTGGTCGGATTCATATGCCCGAGAAGGGGCCCTTAGGCTCCGGCAGGCGACGAACCTCCCTCCCCGTACGAACGCAACCACCACTCGACAGCAAGTTTAATTAATAACGAGAAAAATTAATATTTAATCATCCGTGCTCTGTCCTTCAATTTACGCTGTAGAACCGGGCAGGCAAGTGCATCAAACGCTGGTCAACAGAATTCACTTTAGTCTCAACACAATTATAGTACCTACGCGCATCATTCCTATTAGGGCAGGCTCTCGATTCATGTGTCAATCTTTAGCAATGTGACCGAAACTGAGACATCTATAACATTGCAGTACTTGCACGTGATCCGCAACCCTATAGGACGACCAGCCAAGATATATCCGAGCCTGATTCAAGATCCTGATTCTAACTTCAGGGGATACCTCAATGACCGCACTTGTGCTTCTTCGACCTTTGACAGGAAACCAATACACCAATTTAATGTCATTTTCACTAATACCTTCTAAATTCTGCTTGACGAGGTCACCAATAAAGTGCTGTTTATTAACATCCGCCGGTACGTCTCTATTAGTCTAGGATTAAGTTTATCAACCTGTTTAACATCCATCCCGATCTTATCCAGCATGGGCCTCAATTTACCCAGGTCGTCATAAGCCGCCACAATTCGGACAGATTTATTCCTGTCTCTAATAACGCGATCGATTTTGATGCCCGACTCTCAGGTTTTCGAGCTCAGCATCGCATTGCATATGGCTGCCGAGTCAGCAAGACCATCGCTCACAGATTCACGAGGCGTCACTTCAATAGTCTCCATCGCACAATGGTGACCAGACATAGAGTCACCACGACCGGATGCAGGCGGAAGTACCCCAGCACCCGCAGCAGCAGGAAGCATAAGCGCGTCTATCATCACGCGCACTAATCAAACTCGGAAAGCCAACGGGTGAGCACCATTCTCAGCGCCTCATGCAGCGCCAGACTCGCCGATTCTCGCACCATCTCCGACACCTCCAAATTGACAGCACGTTCAGAATCGTCCTTCCGCCCAAATCTCATCATCCGCCATATCTTTGATGTCGTATCACGCTCAGTCTTAATTTGGATATAAGCCATCATGAGCCTGTCCACAGCTCTACGATACGCTACGATTACCTCTTCCAGTTCCTTCTTCTTAACTGCTGATTCCTTGCTTACCGCGTTAATGGATGCAAAACTATAGTCATGTCCTGTAAACATCCTTAATATTCTGCAAGTCAACGTCGCTCAAGGGCGGAGGACCCAGGTCCGCATCATCGGCAATCTGCGGGGGGGACACCACTGCTCTCTTCGCCCCTCGAGAAACCGCTTCATGGCCACGGGACGTCGAGCTCTCGCTACCAGTGCGCAGTCGAAAGCCTTCCATCATAATGTCCTTCATTCTAGAAGCGGACAGCCCCACTTGAGTGGGGGGAGGCCTCCCAGGACTGCTCATCGCGCACCACAATTAGGCCCAACCAGGCGGACAAAATAACACCGGAAAGCAATACTATTATAAATCGTCAAATATTCACTGTTCGACGATAATTACCAATAAACACGTAAATAGCGGATCAAAATTCACTACATAGTAGTCTATGCCACCATTCCACATAAAAACTACAGTGAAAAATAGGGGTTATACTATAAGCCCCCTACTCACTATAATATATACACAAAATATACAAAAAGAACTAATTAAAGGCCTAAAAGTATTAAAATCAACACTAGCGAGTCAGGTTACGCTTAAATCACACACCGCAATCATCCAAGTAAGTCAACCAATCGGAATCAAAGTTACTAAGTACTTGCGGACTCGCCTTAAGTATGAAAATCCGCCCTAAGAGTATGCCCAACAAGAATGCCCAACAGCAATATGGCGGACCCAAGTGTTGCACATATATACGGAAAATCCGTCTTTTTCCGGCTTTAATTAACCGATTCGTATAAAACAAAGATCTGGACGTATAAAATGACGTCTGCAGAACTCGAAGACACTATTATTTTAGTTCCCAAAGCGCTAATAACAACACATATAAGCACTGAAAGTTGCTTATGCCATATGACACACCGCACCAGTTTCTCACAGAAAATCACGTGGTTACTGCAATAAGCACGCCCAGATGACACGCAGCGCGTAGCCTGTCAAAAACTGTATCTATCAAACACCAGCAGTCAGTCGAGAACACACTTAAAATTACCGAAAACTAACTCTGAACATGAAGCGACATTACATACGTCCGCCACACTTAAGAGAGTCATAGTTACTCCCGCCGTTTACCCGCGCTTGCTTGAATTTCTTCACGTTGACATTCAGAGCACTGGGCAGAAATCACATTGCGTCAACACCCGCGAGGGCCATCGCAATGCTTTGTTTTAATTAGACAATTTTTTAATTCGGATTCCCCTAGTCCGTGCCAGTTCTGAGCTGAGCGTTGAATGGCGGCCGAAGAGGATGACCACAACGGCTCGCGCCGCCACGGAAGCCTCGCAGCAAGGAAGATCCGCGGGAGGCCAAGGCACGGAACCGAGCTCGGATCCCGGAACCGGCGCAAGAACGCCGACCGTTCACCTCGCCCAGGCCCGGCACGTCAGCCAGACCCGCTTCCCGACCAAGCCCGACACGCCCCGCTCCTCAGAGCCAATCCTTATTCCGAAGTTACGTATCCAATTTGCCAACTTCCTACATTATTCTATCGACTAGAGGCTCTTTACCTTGGAGACCTGCTGCGGATATAGGTACGAACCGACGCGACACCTCCACGTGGCCCTCTCCTGGATTTTCAAGGTCCGAGGGGAAGATCCGGACACCGCAACTGCGGTGCTCTTCGCGTTCCAAACCCTATCTCCCTGCTAGAAGTTTCCAGGGAACTCGAACGCTTATACAGAAAAGAAAACTCTTCCCGGATCTCTCGACGGCGTCTCCAGGTCATTTTGGATTACCCCGATGAACACTCTTACGAGGGCCCGAATTGTATGCGGTTCCGCTGCCGGGTTCCGGAATAGGAACCGGATTCCCTTTCGCCCGACGGGCGTGTGTCATTATATACATCGTAATAATATATGTGTCAATAATGAAAGGAAGTACGCGCGCGCGCGCGCGATTGCGCGGCGGCGTTTCTATCGCTTTCTTCTCTTTACATATATATATATCTTTGTTTTCGACACTCAAGCAGGCTCACGCCCAGACCCTTCTGCGCTCACCGTCGCGACCCTCCTACTCGTCAGGGCTTCCTGACAACTCGAGGGAGACGATTGTCTCGCGAGAGAGTCGCAAACGCGGTCCAACGCTCCAGTCACCGCCTCACTTGCCGCTGACGGCAGAGTATAGGCTCGATTCTTCAGCGCCATCCATTTTCAGGGCTAGTTGTTTCGGCAGGTGAGTTGTTACACACTCCTTAGCGGATTCCGACTTCCATGGCCACCGTCCTGCTGTCTTAAATAACCAACGCCTTTCATGGTGTCCCATGAGCGTCGAGTTGGGCGCTTTAAATCTGCGTTTGGTTCATCCCACAGCACCAGTTCTGCTTACCAAAAATGGCCCACTTGGCACTCTGATCCGAGATGCTCGTGGCTTCATAATTCAAGAAAGCCAGAGATCTCACCCATTTAAAGTTTGAGAATAGATTGAGGTCGTTTCGGCCCCAAGACCTAATCATTCGCTTTACCAGATGAGACTCGCGTGCGTTCCGTGCGGAACGGCCGAGTGCCAGCTACTAGATGGTTCGATTAATCTTTCCTGAAGGAAACTTCGGAGGGAACCAGCTACTAGATGGTTCGATTAATCTTTCGCCTCTATACCCAGTTCCGACGATCGATTTGCACGTCAGAATCGCTACGGACCTTCATCAGGGTTTCCCCTGACTCCGTCCTGACCAGGCATAGTTCACCATCTTTCGGGTCCCAACGTGTACGCTCTGGGTGCGCCTCTTCTCGCGTTGAGAACGAGACGTCCCGGGAGTGCGAGACCGCATCGCGACGCGGCCCATCCTCCCTCGGTCGACGGCCAGGGCCGACCTTCACTTTCATTACGCCTTTAGGTCTCGCGACAAGTCCCAATGACTCGCGTACATGTTAGACTCCTTGGTCCGTGTTTCAAGACGGGTCCTAAGAGTATCCAAAGCAGTAGCGTCGCCGACCGTTATCCGTCCCCCGTGAGAGAGACGTTCGGAAATCCTAGTTTCTTTTCCTCCGCTTAATAATATGCTTAAGCGGGTAATCTCGCCTGCTCTGAGGTCGTCAGAGAGTTTTTGTAATGAAACTCTATAAAGAGATTATACTGTAAGGGAATGATTTATTTGGGGAAGGAATTCCCTGGTGTCAAGATGGAGAGAAAGTGGGTGGATTTTGTACTAGAAACAAGACCGGTTAGAGATAGTACTTGACGTCTTTATTCTCCCGGCCATACTGACTCGCCATGGTAAACCGCCAGCTTCTCCCGCGCTCCCTCTGAGCCGGTGGCTCCCTCTATCTCCATGGCGCTATACTGGCGCCCTCTACTTCCGTGACGCTATACTGGCGCCCTCTACTTCCGCTTATCAAGGCATAGCCTTACAGCTCGGCCAGCCTGACTGTTACATTCGTCCCGAATGTTAAAATAAATTATAATATTCGGAAGTAATTTAAATAAAATAAATAAATAAAAATAATAAAAAAAATAAAAATATAACATTTCATTAAGATTGTATAAATAAGTCAACTATATGCTATAGTACATATGCAATTTTAATTTTAAACGGTTTGGCTAGACCTTTTACTTAAAATTAGACAGAATATATTAAAGCCAAATATAATCTATATATGTAACTTAATTTTTAAACGCTTTGGTTTGACGCATTTTCTTAAAATTAAACAAAACATATTAAAACTAGATATAATATGTATATACTATTTTGTACATTCATCGACAAAGTCGATCGGTTTGACCCAATGCTTTATGCGGTCTAGAGACAATATTGAATTGTAAGGCTTATGTGTTATATTAAAGCCCGGAATGTCATGAATGACATATTTATTTTTATCTAAAATTTTAGCTATTTTATACGGACCTTTGTACTTTGGTTTCAGTTTTTTATCTTCGCCAGGTTTGATAACATTTCGTTTAAGTACAAAGTCTCCTTCCTTATATTTAGAAGGTTTTCTATGTCTCATATTGTAATATTTTTTATTATATTCTTTGAGTTTTCTAGTCGTTTCGAAAGCAATATCTCTAGTCTGCTCACGAATTTCTTCTAATTGAAAATCGTTTTTTGCAATCTCTTTAAGATATTCTACTAGTTTAGCATCGGAATGATTAAATTGATCACAACCAAATAGAATTTTAGCTGGGGATGCTTTTAACGATTTATAATACGTATTGTTTATAACGTATTGCACTGTAGGAATGTAAATATCCCATTTACTAATGTCATCGACGGTTTTTTTCAGAGAGGAAGCAATGAATTTATTAATTCTCTCTACAAGTCCGTTAGCCCAAGGGGCTGCTACTGTCACCATATGATGCGTAATTTTATTTTCATTTGTAAACTTTGCAAAGTCTTGTGAAGAGAAAGCGGTTCCTTTATCTGTTGCTAAAGTTCATGGTATTGCTACTTTTAAAAATAAATTAGATAACGCTTGAATAGTTTCTTTCGTGGTTGTTGATTTAACCGGGCAAAGCCAGGTAAAACGCGAAAAAGCATCTATAATGACCAGAATGTGTTTCATTCCCGTAAGTGTTTCTTTCATAGGACCACAATGGTCAATGTGCATAATTTCAAATGGACGGGAAGGAGTATTCGTTATTTGCATTTCTCCTTCGCGTGTATTTACTGCATGATTGTTAACCAAACATGTAATACAGTTATCTATGTAATTTTTTACTTTTTTTCTTAACGCAAAAAACCAATAATTGTCTTTAATTCCTTGTATTGTTTTTTCTACACCACAGTGTGACATTTCGTCATGATAGATACGGATAATATTAACTATCATAGACTCTGGAACTATAAAACGAGGTTTGTCCGGACCTTTTTTGAAAACTAGTCCTTGTATAAGTTGAAATTTTTCATGCTCTTGAGTTTCTAGATTTTCCGCTATAGCTTTAATTCTAGAATCTTGTAATTGTCTAAAGACTAATTCTTTTTCTAAGGAGAATGCTTCTATTTGGTAAACTACTCGACTTAACGCGTCAACGTGAGCCATTTTCTTTCCGTCTCTATGAATTATTTTAAATTTATAATTTTGAAGTTTTAGAATCCAACGAGCAATACGTGGATTAATATTCGCTTTATCTACTGCGAACGTTAGTGCGTGGCAATCTGTAACCACCGTGAACTCTAGGCCATATAAATATATATGAAACCTTTCAATTGTTTTTACTATCGCTAGCATTTCTAGCTCAAAGCTGTGATACCGGCTTTCTGCCTGATTGTTAACTTGACTGAAGTAAGCTATCGGAGAGAAATAATTTGAATTTTGCTTTTGCAATAATATTCCGGCTATGGCGGTAGCACTAGCATCTGTGTGAATTTCTGTTTCAGAGAATGGATTATAAATGCGTAACAAAGGATATGAAGATAATTCCTTTTTTAAGATTAGAAAAGCTGTTTTGCATTTTTCATTAAAATCAAAAGAAGCAGATTTACGTAATAGGTCGGATAATGGTTTTGCTTTAATTGAGTAGTTTTCTATGAATTTTCTAAAATAACCAGTTAGACCTAAAAATCTCTGAACCTCAATTAATTTTTTTGGTTGCGGAAAGTTTTGAATAGCTTCTACGTGACGAGAACTAAGGGTAATGCCCTCGGCTGATACTATATAGCCTAAATATTCTACCTTAGATCTTAAGAATAAACATTTATTATAATTTAATTGAAAATCGTGTCTTTTAAGTTCAATCAATATTTCACTTAAAATTTTCAAATTATCCGAAATAGATGAAGAAGGTATAAGGATATCATCCATATATACTATTATTTTATCTTCTCTAATGAAAGATTGTAAAATTTGAACAAGGCGTTTTTGAAATTCGGCTGGTGCCTCACAAAATCCGAATGGTAATATGGTGTACTCGAATTGTCCGTCCGGAGTGGCAAAAGAAAAATATTTCGTGACTTCGGGATGTAATTTAATGTTATGAAATCCGTCTTTTAAGTCGAGAAGCGTAAATATTGATTTACCATTAAGACGAGACAAACAATCTTCAATTAAAGGGAAAGGGTATTTTTGCTTATTTACCCGACTGTTCAACGGACGCAAATCTACGCATAATCGGATTGAGCCATTTTTTTTCGGATGGGGACTACTCTTGCGCAGTAGGGAGATGAACTGTATTTAATAATTCCTCTTTTTAAAAGATCGTCCGTAATCTCTCTTATTTTGACGCGTTCTGTCCATGCAAAACGTCTTGGGGAATATGCGTAAATAGATTCATCTTTTAAGATTACTTTAACAAAATAGTCATTTTGAGCTTTAGAAACTTGAGTATTCTCTGCTCTTTTTATTGTATTTATCAGATCTTTTTTAACTGAAGAATCAAAATCAGTTTTTAATTCAGAAAAATAATTTTCTAAATTATCAGTAGTATCATTAATAATTTCAGTTGATGCTATTTCTGAAAATAATTTGATTTTACTATCATTTTCATTTTCTTTGATTGAGACAGAAATATCATGTTTAGCAAGAAAGTCTCGACCCAGAATTATGTCTGTTGAACTTGCATTATTTTTCAGAACATATAAGTTAATGGAAGCAAACATCTTAGGAAAAGATTTTATTTTAAAATTGGCAGTAAAATAGCCTTGAATCTCTATTGGTGAATTATTCAACGCTTTATATGAATGTATTGATTTTTTCAAAGAAATAAAAGTAGAGATTTTAAGTTTTGAAAATGTTATTGCGTTAGTAAAAGAGATCGGACTACCTGTATCTACTAATGCATACATAGAACAAGTCTCATCTAATATTTCGTTGACTTCAATTAGTGAGTTACTAGTGATTATTTTTCTACTTATATTCTGAACGCACGCTACTGTAAGTTTTGAATCTTCGTTGTTTTCTTCTATTGCAGACACCGACGAAGTTTGGCTGTGTTGTTGCGAAGAACGGGATTCCTGTTGCTGCTTTCTTCTTAGTTTAGGACAATTGTCTCTGGAATGGTCCTTAGCGTGACAGTAGACACAATGCGATTGAGTTTTCGCATTATTGGAATGGGAACCATTTTTACCTGTGAGGTTTGAGGTATCTGGCTTACCATTTTTTGAATTTAAGTCCTTAGTTTTATCTGATTTAAAATTCGTATATTGGAATTTTTTAAAGGAGTCGCCACAAGATTCCACTATTCCATCCATTTCTCTAATAAATTGATTTACTGAGTTTACTCGTAAGGTAGCTGCAGCACATTTAATAGAAAGATTATTTATTCCTTTAATTAATAGCTTTATTTTATCTTTTTCTTCTAGTTTAAGACGATGCATTAAAGTCAGCTTGTCCATTGCATAGTCTCTAAAAGTTTCCTTGAAAGTATTCCATCTGCGAGCTTCTATTTTTTGCATGACAGAATGAAAGACAATTTCTTTTTTAAAATGATCGATGATAGCAGATTTAAAAGAGATCCAGGAGCGATTGACTTCTCCTGTACTTAAATCTAACCACCGTTTTGCCGTTTTATTTACTTTGGAAGTGGCGGCTGCTAACATCACTACTTGTGACAGATTATATATTTCCGCCACATATTCAATCTTTTCAATCCAGATTTCTATATCCTCTTCTTCCATACCTCCAAAAGTGGGAATTTGCGACGATAAAAATTTTATAGCCTGCCCTGTAGCTGCTACTGAGATTTCTGGTATTTGGTTAACTTGCTGCGGCTCTGTAATTTGAGCAACTTGTTGAACTTGTGGAACTTGAGTAGATGACTGATTTCTGTTTTCATCCAAATATGAATAGTTGCGATGAGATCCTTGATTAATACACAAAGAAGTAAATAGTTGCTGGAACGTAGCTTGTTGTTGCGACATTTGTTGAAGAATCTTCATTTGTTGAGACATCTGTTCTCTTTGTAAACGGAACTGTTCTATGATCAGGGAGTCTGGTTGTACATACGATTTGTCTGTTGTAGACCGTTTCCCTGCGTCAAAAAGAAAAATTTCAGGCGCAGAACTAACTTTAATATTACCTGCCGCCGATTCAGGTGAATTTGATTCATCACAGGTTTCTGGCATTTGAGGCATATTGCTATCCTTTGGATTATTCCTTGTCAAGTGATCGACTATAGCATCGACCCATCTTTCATGGATTTCTGTGGATAATTTAATGCCATATTTCATCGCCTCTTCTTTTAAACTAGGAAGCGATAATTTTTCAAGTCGTCTTTTTGCGAGCTCGACTGATGTGCTGGAAATAGACATGTTGCTTGATTATTTGATCAACACTGTCTTCAATGAGGAAGTGTAGGAAAATTTTCTTCCTTGACCTCGGTCAATGATGTCACTATCACTCGTTGAATTATTTCCTTTTTTTTTTAACGAAAAAAAGTAATAATGACTTTTGAAATTGAGTTAAACAGCTACACTTATATCGCGATGAATAGTCGACGATATGACTACGCTGTAAACCACGACGTAAAAACGCGGGAAAAACTGTCTTACATACGCACTTTTGGTATAATTCAATATGGCGGAGATTTTTCTTTCTCTCTCTCTCTGCCATGAATAAAGCCGATATGACGCAATACGTATGCGACGTATTATCCTAAGGCACGTGTTAATTTCCCACGTGTCTTATATGGTAAAAAATTGCGCCGGCTAATTCCTTTTGAAAGGAAGTACACTTGAAAAGCCGTAAAAGCACAATAAACTTGGATAGTCAATGAATAAACAGACTTTTGTACCGTCACTACCGTTTAATGAAAATGTTCCCGCACAGAAGCGACAATGGCACTGAAATGTCCCGTCAAAGACTACTGTTGTTAGGAAAAAAAAATTCACTGAAAACAATCACTGTCGTTATAAATGCGAGGGAAAGCGACCACAGACACGTTACCGCGAAAAACTGAAGCGCACCCGCATACGACCAAGGATCGTCTTCCTCGCGCGTTTTTTTACACTCACGCGATGATAGTACTGGCACTATCCCACTTCTGAGCTGTAAGGGAATGATTTATTTGGGGAAGGAATTCCCTGGTGTCAAGATGGAGAGAAAGTGGGTGGATTTTGTACTAGAAACAAGACCGGTTAGAGATAGTACTTGACGTCTTTATTCTCCCGGCCATACTGACTCGCCGTGGAAAACCCGCTTCTGCCGCGCTCCCTCTGAGCCGGTGGCTCCCTCTATCTCCATGGCGCTATACTGGCGCCCTCTACTTCCGTGACGCTATATTGGCGCCCTCTACTTCCGCTTATCAAGGCATAGCCTTACAATACAGAGATGTAGGGAGAGCGGGCGATTATTTGCTAGCTAAAGCAGCAGTGTTTTTTCAATTATTAATTGTACCACACATTTTATTAGCGCTAACCGCACACACCACCGATATAATGCGCGGCACAATCTAGTGTCTTGGGTTCTCACGGGGACGCGAGAGAGGAGAGTTATTTTATATATCGTTTACCGTCCCTCTTAACAACTTTCCACAATTATAATAACACGCGCGCGGCGTGTGTATATATAACGGGCGCGGTATAGAATTGATTCGACGAGTACACGACGACGCGTGCCGGTCACAATCTTTGTTCGAAAATTTCGTGGACTCGAACACGCGGTCGGCTCGCGATTCATCCACTTTAAGGGTGGATTTCTCTCCTTCCGCGTACCGCTGAACGACACGACTGTACGCGGCGCCGGTTTCCCTTTCTACATATACTACCGTAAGGTATCTCACGCCGCGAGAGGAGACAGGAGACGAAGTGTATCGCGCGCACGCTGGCGCACCGAAAGGAAGAGAGAGAGTTCCGCGGATCGACGACGCGATCGGAAGGAACAACGACGCGCTAGAAAGACGGACGCAGAATGCTTGCTGTGCCGCTTTCTTTTTGCATTTGTTCCGCCAATTACGAGATCACTCGTAGAGAGCGACGATTCGAGTGTCGCGCATCGTCGTCATTGTTCCTTTCGTAATAGTATTTCGCATATTTTCTCTCGTGTGTCGCCGTTTTTATATCTCCGACGAACAACTCTCTCTCTTTTCTCTATATAATATATGGATAATTGTTCGAAAATAGAATTAATGTATAATATATATGATCCGGCTCGAAAGACCAGAATGTTCGATAATTCTATCTCGATAAATCGGCGACGGATCTTAACCGGACGCGGTCCGACTCGGCCGAGGCGGCCAAATGCGAGGGGACGAGCACACACACGCAAATGGCCGGTGAAACTAGTTGATTTAAACGTTGAGCGCAAAAGTAAAGATAAAGAGCACTTTTAATATAAGATGAACAGTCTACGAGTTCGCGTGAGCAGTACGGATGAGCCCGTCGATGTATGCGACGTTCTCACACCGCACTTCCGATGTCGAGAATATGGTTGAGCACGTGGCACGCGCGAGCACACTGCTCTCGTGCCGTGAGGCATATTCGTGTGTTGAGCTGACAATAAGTAATCCCGACACTGATAATTCGATACAAAACTGAGGTGAGCACTGAGCAAGAAGCGCAGAGAGCAGTCGAAAGAGCTTAACCGTGAGAATGATCCGGGAGCGACACAAAGCACGTGTACTATACACTACTTAATGAGAACGACTGAGCTTCCGGAAAAGAAGCCCCACATTGGGCCCGTACAGGGTCATGTGACATGCAAGCTCGAGAGGTAGCTCCGCCAGGCGGGCATTGCGTGTGAGACTGTTAGCAACAGCGCGCCCGATTCTAAATGAGTCTATCGATACCCGAATTATTCGCGAACAGTAATATATATATAGATATTTTCCTCCGGGCGCCGCTCACGCTTCTTCGCTATTCCTCTTTTTTTTTAATAATAAACGCTTTTCGTGCGTAAAACACGCTTCGCTTCTTTTCTCCCTTTTTATAACTCCTCTTTTCGCTGCACACACTTCGGTGTCATTTCAGACGACGCCAAGGAGGGCGACCTCGTCTAACCCGTCTCCAATACCAGAGGACTGGGATGGCGACAGAGGCTCGTCTCTCTCTCGGGCGAACGTCCAACAATCGCTCCTACGCCGTTTACGCAATTTCGCGCAAGCAGTTTAGGTTTGTTAAAATGTCCCTCAGCCAGGCGTGGTCCGGGAATTGTATCTGTGGACCGCAATGTGCGTTCGAAATGTCGTTCATGTGTCCTGCAGTTCACAAGTTGACGCGCAATTAGCTGCGTTCTTCATCGACCCACGAGCCAAGTGATTCACTGTTCAGGGTAATCGTTTTTCATTCGTCGCGTTCGTCGAACGCTTCACAGTTCATCCATCGTGGTCTACACTCCGAGGAGTGAGAAAATCGTGACCCTTCGATCAGCCTGGCCGCGCGTCCGAGCACGCTCGGACCGCCGCCGCAATCCCGGTAAGGGATGCGAGACTGCGGCACAAAGTTAGTTTGCGATCACTTCGCCGTTTGATGGGCGAAGAGCCGGGGCGGAAAATTCTTTGAATAAACCATCGGACGCGCGCCCACGTATGGGACACACGTCCTCTCGCCCTCCAGCCACACATCTCACGCACCGTTCGGTCGCCGGGCGTCGCGCGCTGGCCACTGGTCCCGGCTTATTAGCGGGGAGGACGCGCAGCGACGACGACGAGTGCTGACACGCACGTAGTAGCACGTGTTGAGAGTGAGCGCGTAGGCATAGGTTACCACCGGTTCGCTCGCGCTAACGCCGAATCGACGCTCCCGCTCGTAGCAAGATGCGTGATTGCGTCAAGCGTCTTGGCACTCTGGATCGCATATAATAATTTTTTCTTCTTTCGAAGAATGAGAATTTCAACGTTCAACGAGAGACGGAGCGTCTTGAATATTATTAAACGCTCGTCTCCCACGCGAGCGACTTCGACGATGACCGCGTCGGACACCGCCACCACGACGCGCGCGCTGCTGTCGCAGAGGCGCGGCCGCGCGCGTGGCGCGTCCGAACGTCGTGTCGCGCACGTCGACGCGATTTCTATTACATCCGTCAATTCCTCTTTTTCGGTCTCTGTGTGTTAGACGTGTTTTTCTTTCTCTCTCGTCCATTCAGTCGCCGACTACTGCGAGTGCGCGCGTCTCGAAAGACACTTTCGACGCAGAGCAGGACCTCCGGAACGTTAATGATCCTTCCGCAGGTTCAACTACGGAAACCTTGTTACGACTTTTACTTCCTCTAAATGATCAAGTTTGGTCATCTTCCCGGCAACATCGGCAATGCCGAGACATTGCCGCGTACCAGTCCGAAGACCTCACTAAATAATTCAATCGGTAGTAGCGACAGGCGGTGTGTACAAAGGGCAGGGACGTAATCAACGCGAGCTTATGATTCGCGCTTACAGGAATTCCTCGTTCATGGGGAACAATTACAAGCCCCAATCCCTAGCACGAAGAAGGTTCAGCGGGTTACCCGGTCCTTTCGGCCAGGGAACACACGCTGATCCCTTCAGTGTAGTGCGCGTGCGGCCCAGAACATCTAAGAGCATCACAGATCAGTTATTGCTCAATCTCGTGCGGCTAGAAGCCGCCTGTCCCTCTAAGAAGATTTGTTTGTACGTTGGTAGTAAAAACCCGCCAGCCGAAGCCGGGGGGCCTTCGCGATACCATAAGGTACGCCTATTTAGACTAGAGTCTCGTCCGTTATTACAATTAACCAGACATATCGCTCCACCAACTAAGAATGGCCATGCACCACCAACCCACTGAATCAAGAAAGAGCTATCAATCTTCCCGGTGTCTGGGCCTGTTGAGGTTTCCCGTGTTGAGTCAAATTAAGCCGCAGGCTCCACTCCTGGTGTTGCCCTTCCGTCAATTCCTTTAAGTTTCAGTTTTCCAACCATACTTCCTCCGGAACCCAAAAGCTTTGGTTTCCCGGAAGCTACCCGCCGAGTCATCGGAGGAACTTCGGCGGATCGCTAGCTGGCATCGTTTATGGTTAGAACTAGGGCGGTATCTGATCGCCTTGGAACCTCTAACTTTCGTTCTTGATTAATGAAAACATTTTTGGCAAATGCTTTCGCTTCTGTCCGTCTTGCGGTGATCCAAGAATTTCACTTCTAACGTCGCAATACGAATGCCCTCATCTGTCCCTATTAATCATTACCTCGGGGTTCCGAAAATCAACAAAATAGATCCGATGTCCTATTCCATTATTCCATGCACGCAGTATTCAGGCGAAGGTAGCCTGCTTTAAGCACTCTAATTTGTTCAAAGTAAACGTACCAGCCCGACTCAACACTCAGTAAAGAGCACCGCGACTGGATATTAGTTGGGCCGCCCCTCGCGAGGCTAAGCCCACCGGTAGGACGTCCCACATCACGCCAGTTAAACACCGCGAGCGGTGAACCGACGGTGTGCGACACAGATTCAACTACGAGCTTTTTAACCGCAACAACTTTAATATACGCTATTGGAGCTGGAATTACCGCGGCTGCTGGCACCAGACTTGCCCTCCAATGGATCCTCGTTAAAGGATTTAAAGGGGCCTCGGATGATTCCCGTATCGTTATTTTTCGTCATTACCTCCCCGTGCCGGGAGTGGGTAATTTGCGCGCCTGCTGCCTTCCTTGGATGTGGTAGCCATTTCTCAGGCTCCCTCTCCGGAATCGAACCCTGATTCCCCCCGTTACCCGTTACAACCATGGTAGGCGCAGAACCTACCATCGACAGTTGATAAGGCAGACATTTGAAAGATGCGTCGCCGGTGCTAAGACCGTGCGATCAGCACAAAGTTATTCAGAGTCACCAAAATAAACCGTGGACGAACGGCGAGCCGCCCGCCACCGATTGGTTTTGATCTAATAAAAGCGTCCCTTCCATCACTGGTCGGGACTCTGTTTTGCAGGTATTAGCTCTAGAATTACCACAGTTATCCAAGTGAATGTGGGTACAATCTAATGAACCATAACTGATTTAATGAGCCATTCGCGGTTTCACCTTAATTCGGCATGCACTGAGACATGCATGGCTTAATCTTTGAGACAAGCATATGACTACTGGCAGGATCAACCAGGGAGCTTCGTGTTCGGTTACGCGCTCTCGGGGAGAGCGGTAACTCGCGAGTGTCCCGTCGCGCTCTGTTAAGCCCTCTTTCGTCGCCGCTGGCCTTTGTTGGCCGGTCAGCGAAACTCTGTATTATGTATTTTATCGAAAATCGTCTCGACGAAATAGCCAAGCGTTTTAAAAATATCATTTTTCATTCGGTCTCCACAGAACTTATTTTACAATATACAAATCGCAATAGTGCATTTTATTTAAAATGCTCTCTTTAAAAGATCATTTTGATTCTTATTCTCCCATATATATATATATATATATATAAACGGCACGGTCGCGAAGACCGCGCTAGTTTTACCTTGATGCTAAATCGACGATGCCGATTGCTTAGACGTCGAGGATAAATTTTTGTCTATCGCATGCGTTTTAAGGCACATTTTTTAAGGCACGCGTAGTTTTCTTTCGCTACGGCGTACAAGGCGAGCGGGAAGAGAGGTTTATATCAACTTCGCCGCCACTTGTATTCGTGGAGTAAGCGTTCGATAAGCGCGACGATTCAGCTACTTTCCGTCCAAGACGAGAGCGAATCGCGCGGTCAACACACTAGATGCGTGCGCGCCACATAAGAGCCATTCGGTACTGCGACACCGACTCGTGGCAATGCTGTACTTGTAAAAAGTGTGTTCGAGATGATACGCGAAGGAACGAAGCGTCAGAGACGCGCAGAACGCGCTCCGGCCCACGTCCGTCCGCGACCGACTCGTTTCGACGCGCCGAGCGCGACATACCTCTTAATACCCAACCGACGACCCAGGCGGTTGGCGACGCACGGTCGAGCGCACGGCGGCATACGATTGCGAACGCCGATAGACGCGAGCGCCCGGGACGTTGAAAAATGGAAAAAACGAAAAAAACGTTAAATAAAGATTAACGTTATGATCTTCTCACGATTACATGTATTAAAAAATTTTACAAAAATAATGATATCAAAAAAATTGTACTAAGTTAAAATAAAAATTTATAAAAATATTTTAACGAAAAAAAGTTATACAAATCAGTTGTTTTAATTTTCTACATTATATCCTAGAAAAATAATGATATCGAAAAATTATGCTAAAATTGAAAATAAAAACTGAAAATATTTTTAACTAAAAAAAATTGTACAAAATAATTGTTTTAATTTCCTACAAATAATATTAAAAAGTTGCGCCAACTGAATAAAAATTTTCACTATAAAATATACATATTCCTTTTTTATTTCCAATATTAAAAGAAAAATGATATTAAATGAATTGTAATATACCTATTATAAAAAATCGTTGAAAATATGAACAATCATATACATTGCAATAATCATATGCATATATCCTGAAAAGTTTAATTAAATAAAAAAGAAAATGATAATACAAAATACAAAATTAAAAATTATTAAAAAAATTAAAAATTAGAAATTAATAAAAAAAAATTAAAATTTATATAAAAATTAAAAATTAATACATATAGAAAATTTTAGTTAAAAATCTTAGAGCTGCTACGCTGAACAATGTGCTAATGAAATTAGCAGCCAGTTTTTAACTAAAAACAATAAAAAAAAAAAAAAACATCCACTTAACGCAATGCTCGCGAGCATCATTTGTCTTTATTTAATAACAAAGATAAAATGATATTATGAGCATTGCAAACGCTAAATGGAACATACCCTTAGACAATTGCATTAAAGTACATCTTTAGTTTAGATACTTTTAGTTTAGATGTTGTTATCATCTTTTGCCGCCTATTTATCATTATACAGGGTGCCGGCGACGAAAAATCCACTCCTTTACACTAGTGCAAGTAATAAAACTTTTAACACATAATAGTTTATGTTGAGAGCTTTCCAAAACACTATAATAAAGTATTTTTTCATCAAGTACTTTTCGAGTTATAAGGCTCGAAATAATTTTTTAATTTTACGTAAACCATAAAATATCTAGTAAAATATTCATTTTTCGATTATTTTATCTTAATACTTTTATGTACAAAATAATGAGAGGAATCAATTGATGTAAAGAAAACACATAGCTATTTCGAAGAAAAAATATGTAATTTGCAATTAACAATTAAATATTTTTTCTTAAAAGTAACAATGTGTTTTCTTTACACCAACTGATTCCTCTCATTATTTTGTACATAAAAGTATTAAGGTAAAATAATCGAAAATGAATATTTTACTAGATATTTTATGGTTTATGTAAACTTAAAAAATTATTTCAAGCCATATAATTCGAAAAGTACTTGATGAAATATAAGAATATGCAATAAAAAATAGGTGGTTCCATTTAAGAAATTAAAGGTGTCCTTGACCTGACCTTAACGATGCCATCCAAGGTTAAACCAATGACACCATTTTATGTTCCTCTCAAAACCATACAATTTTTGTTGAAAATGTTTTTCTCTAAAATGCTTAGTTTTTGAAAGAAAAGGGTACGAGTGGTCTAGGACACCCTGTAGTATAGTAGCCCGAACATCACGGAGCGCCGCTTGCGCATTGAGGACTTGAGCGTTGACCAAGGAGACGTTTCTTAATGAAAATTTTTCATATTTCGACTTTGGATCATAATATTGCTGTTCACGATGCACGTAGAGCTAAAATAAAGACACTTTTCTTATATAAATCAAACTCGAACTATCAATTAAGCCTAGTAAGAACTCGATCCGTTCAGCGATTATTTCAATATATGATAATATCGAAAGAATATCTATCCGACTCGCGTAAATATACGGGTGTCTTGTTGCTTACGCGGAACTTAGCACAAGACACTACCATATCTTTTGATTTATTTCAAATTACGGGCCTACGAAATAAGGCGCGGGCGACACCTACGAAGAAATTATCGGGCGGTACCTACGACGTGCAGACGGGCGGCACCTACGGACGCCGGACGGCTCGCGACGCGCAGTCTTTTCTCGGCGGTACCTATGACGCATAGGCGGGCGGCACCTACGGACACCGTACGGATCGTGACGCACCAAGTCCGATCGCGGCGTGTTGCTTTCGACGTCGAGCGAGAAAATTACAAGTCCCCTCGCGGCGTGTTGCTTTCGCCGACGAGCGAGAAAATTACAAGTCCCCTCGCGGCGTGTTGCTTTCGCCGACGAGCGAGAAAATTACAAGTCCTCTCGCGTCGTGTTGCTTTCGCCATCGAGAGAGAAAATTACAAGTCCCCTCGCGGCGTGTTGCTTTTGCCGATGGGCGAGAAAATTACAAGTCCCCTCGCGGCGTGTTGCTTTCGCCGACGAGCGAGAAAATTACAAGTCCCCTCGCGGCGTGTTGCTTTCGCCGACGAGCGAGAAAATTGCATGTTCCCTCGCGGCGTCTCGGCTTTCGCCGTCGTACGACGCGTGGCGTGGGTGGTGTGGGGTCTCGTCTAACCGACAAGACGAATCCCCAAGCCGAGGGCTGAGTCTCAACAGATCGCAGCGTGGTAACTGCTCTACCGAGTACAACACCCCGCCAGGTACCTAAGTCGTCTACAGACGATTCCGAGTCTCGACATCGAACTTGCGAAACCCATGATCGACCGTTAGACGCCGTGCCGTCGTAGCGGTGAGATCCCGACGACGGGCGATGGCGCCGTACGACAAAGCCGGGCTCATGCGACGACCGGTCCGTGGACCGGCCGCCTAGTAGTGTCACATTGTTTTGAGCCTTTCGACTCACGAGACTCCTAGAGATATCATTGCCACCTTCGACTAGAGAGGATACGGCCTTAGAGGCGTTCAGGCATAATCCCACGGATGGTAGCTTCGCACCACCGGCCGCTCGACCGAGTGCGTGAACCAAATGTCCGAACCTGCGGTTCCTCTCGTAGTACTGAGCAGGATTACTATCGCAATGATCAGTAGGATAAAACTAACCTGTCTCGCGACGGTCTAAACCCAGCTCATGTTCCCTGTTGGCGAGTGAACAATCCGACGCTTGGCAAATTCTGCTTCGCAATGATAGGAAGAGCCGACATCGAAGGATTACAAAGCGACGTCGCTATGAACGCTTGAACGCCGCAACAAGCCAATTATCCCTGTGGTAATTTTTCTGACACCTCTTGCTGAAAATTCTTCAAGCCAAAAGGATCGATAGGCCGTGCTTTCGCAGTCTCTATGCGTACTGAACATCGAGATCAAGCCAGCTTTTGCCCTTTTGCTCTACGCGAGGTTTCTGTCCTCGCTGAGCTGGCCTTAGGACACCTGCGTTATTCTTTGACAGATGTACCGTCCCAGTCAAACTCCCTGCCTGGCAATGTCCTCGAATCGAATCACGCGGGAGTATTAACGGCGATCGGCCGAAGCCGAACGCTACTCTGACACGCTTGGCTCTAGAACACCGTGACCGCCGGGGCGCGAAGCTTTCGGGGCACGCGCTTCACCTAACCCAGTAAATAAGGAAACGATGAAAGTAGTGGTATTTCACCGGCGATGTTGCCATCTCCCACTTATGCTACACCTCTCATGTCTCTTTACAGTGCCAGACTAGAGTCAAGCTCAATAGGGTCTTCTTTCCCCGTTAATTTTTCCAAGCCCGTTCCCTTGGCAGTGGTTTCGCTAGATAGTAGATAGGGACATTCATTTTCATTTTTAAAAACTCGTCAACTACGGCACTCAAGCTGCTAGCTCATCTCCGCTTTAATTCATAAATTTTTGCACTCAGTAATATTACTTATTTCTTAACTTTAATTTTAATTTTCTAATCATTTTAGTTATAATCATATTAAATATTATTTATAATCATATTAAATTTTAATTTTATATTAGCCTTTAGCCAACATCGACCTACTGGCGATGTTGTTACCCGTCCCTAACCACGAGGAGGTAGGCTTCTACTGTCAACGAGTGCTATATACTTTTACTTACTATTTATATTTTAAGATTTCCAATTAATATAATTGAGACAGACAGACCTATATTTACCCTATCAACAATTTTTTTTAATTAATATACATATTTTATAATTTCTCTTAATATAGACCAATTTAAGAATTCCTAAATTTGAAGAGTTCATTCGTAAACCTAGTAAACTGACAGAATTTCATATTATTTTCTATCAACACTTGCAAGTTAGTTATATTACATCTATTTTTTATTCTATCATATCTTAAAGCTTCATATTTATGGCATTCAAATGTCATGTGATCAATATCTTCTTCTTTTTCATTACAGACAGGACAAACGGGTGTTAATGATGCACCTCTATTATATAAGGTACCATTAATTGATCCGTAGCCAGTAAGGATTTGTACTGTTCTGAAATCTGGTTTGAACCATTTATTATCTATAACAAAAGACACATCAGGTATAAATCTAAATAAATAATATAATCCTACCATGAATATTGGTATTCCATGCTCTCTGCCAGTGCTGATTTACTGTTTTTTCAATAATCTTCTTTTCTTTTCAAAGATCGGGTATAAATCCAGGATCATCATCTGGCACAAAGGTATATTCGTTCCACTTAACATACTCTTTTTTCCTAACCTTGTAAATAATAAACTTTTGTGTTACATACAAACTCAAAGGCAGAGCCCCAGCAACGACCTGCAACGCCGCAGTGGAGGTGGTCCTGCAGGATCTAGTTAGAATCAATAATAACACTCTCTGTATACTATTTAACTGCTTTACAATATATTGCTTATCAACTTTGTCATGCCATGCAATCGAACCATACGTAATTATAGGTAAGAAAAGTCTTATAAAATATCTCAATAATCCTTCTTTTAAGGCCCCAATCCTCTTTCACTATTCTTCGAATCATATCTGCCAACTTTATTACTTTTTCTCTAGTAGCTTTCATGTGCGGAATAAAATTCATCCGAGTATCCAAAGTGACGCCCAGATATTTGTATGATTCGACAAATTGTATATTTTTATTATCTATCTTAATAATTGGGTATCTTCCTTTATTCATATTACCTTTAACTAGCATCGCTTTAGTTTTTATCTACAGCAATCTTTAACTTATGATTCCTACACCAATTCAGGATCAACTCCACTGCAACGTAGCTTTTCACTTCTATATCCTTTCTACTCTGTCCATTTATAATGACCATCAAATCGTCAGCATATGCAATTGTATTAATATTATTTCTTTCTAAATTCTCCATTTCATTTAATAATACATCCATACACCAATTCCACGCAAGAGGGCCCAAAATTGAGCCCTGGGGACAACCCTTTTCCATAACTTTTTCAATTTGATCATATCTAGATATCATAGACATAATTCGATTTTTAAAATAGTGTTTAATTATACGGAATAGATTATTAGAACAATCAGCTTCGATTAATCTAAGTAGGATAGCAGGCCACCAAAGATTATCAAAGGCTCAGCAATATCAATAAAAATAGCAACAACATATTTAGAAAATTAAAACAGACAAAGAATTAGGCTCTGAAATGTATCAAACAACCGATATACGAGAAAAAGAGCGATAAGAGCCACCGCGGATGATAGTGCGTAAAATTTATAAAGATTAATAAATCGCGAAAAATAAGACGCGAAAATAAGACATATGCATATATTTTACTTGGTGCATAAACCAAGGTAGATTCTCCTTTCGAGAATACTATATAAGACCCCTCTTTACCCCCCTGCAGAGATGTAAGCGAGAAAAATATCGGGGCGAAGTCGCTGAATCGGGAGTCGAACCCGAGTCTTTCGCTTGCCGGACGACTGCTCTAAACCAACTGAGCTATTCAGCCCCACACCGATATCCCTCTCGCCTATTTGTAGAAATAATGGGAACGCGATTAGCTCCGCGTAAATTTAACAAATTAAAACAGACAAAGAATTAGGCTCTGAAATGTATCAAACAACCGATATACGAGAAAAGAGCGATAAGAGCCACCGCGGATGATAGTGCGTAAAATTTATAAAGATTAATAAATCGCGAAAAATAAGACGCGAAAATAAGACATATGCATATATTTTACTTGGTGCATAAACCAAGGTAGATTCTCCTTTCGAGAACTACTATATAAGACTACTATATAAGACCCCTCTTTACCCCCCTGCAGAGATGTAAGCGAGAAAAATATCGGGGCGAAGTCGCTGAATCGGGAGTCGAACCCGAGTCTTTCGCTTGCCGGACGACTGCTCTAAACCAACATATTTAGAGTTACTACATTTAATTATTTGCACAGCATGATAGAGAGCATCCTCTGTAGAGCTATTCTTCTTAAAGCCATACTGCAATCGACTTACTAATTGCCTGTCCATATATAGCTTGTATTCTTAAAGCAATAATTCTCTCATAAACCTTTCCTAATACGGATAGAAGCGCAATTGGTCTATATGAACCAACATCAGATGGATCCTTTTGCTCATTTTTTAAGATTGTCTTAATTTTAACTATCTTCCACACACCTGGAAAATTTGCATTTCTAAAGCAATTATTAAACAAATTTAAATAGATCTCATTATCAACTTCCCAAACCGCCTTAATTCTTTCTGGATTAAAGTTATCCGGACCTGCGACTTTCTTACTTTTCGTCAATTTAATTGCTTGATCAATTTCCTCAGCAGTAATATCCGGCTCGACATTATGATTTAAATACTCTTCTACTTTATTTATGACATCCACATGTCCTCATTATTACATGCTTCCTTTTCGATAGTGAGAACAATTTTATCCATCAACTTGAGCACCGAGTCTCTCCACGACCAGGTAGAGTCATTACCTTTTCCTACCGTGTAGAAATAATTATTATTTATTAAATGATTTCTTGTTAGCTTGTATACAATACCCCAAGGGTCTGAATTTCCTATTTCATTTACAAAGTCCTGCCAGGATCGCTTTTTATTTAATTCTAGATACATATTCATTTTTAAACTTTTTTAATTTTTCCTTAGCACAATCTAATTCAGCCTGATTCAAAGTATTCAATTTACGAAGATATTGAAGATACCTCTTAGATTTCATCACATTCTTCCTAAGCTCAGTCAATTCTCGACTCCACTATGGCATTGACTTAATCATCTTCTTCTTAAATTTTATTGTTTTACAGACCAAATACAATTTCTTGGACAAAAACTGTACCGCCTGATCCGGATGCTCGTCTCTCAGTTGTCTTTTAACTTGTGATGTAAAATGCTCCTTCAACAGAAGAGCAAATGAATCCCAATCAGCTTTCTTTATATTGTAATGCTTTTCTTCACTTATAATGACCCTACGAATATCAGTTTCACCACCTATATTAATGAATGTCGCATTATGGTCACTAACAGTAAAGTCTGGGACAATTTTCTAGCTAACAATATTTTTCGTTACATTTGAGGAAACTAGAGTAATATCTATATTTGATTCTTCATTTAAAGAGTAAAAAGTTGTCGGATTATTCGGCTTATTGGCTACAAATTTTTAGCTAGAATAAATTCATCTATCTTTTCTCCTCTCTCATCAATTCTACTTGAGAAATCATGTAGGCGAATTGGCATTCACATCAGCACAAATTATAATCTTTTTTTGCTTGAATATTATTTAAGATCTTATCAATTACATTTAAATCAAGAGACACGGTAGTGTCTTGTGTCGA
The DNA here is from genome assembly GCA_030586385.1 of Camponotus fellah. Taxonomy (NCBI): domain Eukaryota; kingdom Metazoa; phylum Arthropoda; class Insecta; order Hymenoptera; family Formicidae; genus Camponotus; species Camponotus fellah. Next base: position 216,163 of record JAPIVC010000410.1, on the reverse strand, counting down.
GATCATCTCTCTAGCAAGATGCGCGCTGTGACTCTTTACGCGAGACGGGAAATTGAGACCAGTTCAGATTATTTCATATTATTATATTATGATAACCACTGAACGGATCGAACTCTTATTAGGCTTAATCGATAGCTTATGTTCGAATTATATAGTAAAAGTGTCTTTATTTTTACTCTACGAGCTGTAGAAATGGAAATATCGCGATATATAATTCTAAAATCGTGAAAATACGATTAAGAAACGTCTACGTCATCATCATAAAACAATATATATAAAACAAAATTTGGCGTAGGACTGCTATTGACAGATGGCGGAGGCGCTGGCGCCTGGCGCTTCGTAATTGACAACATAACCCTACATGTCAAATTATTATCGATATAAATAAATTGTTGTCAATAAAGTCATTGAAAAAGTTTAAAACATGGATATGGAAATCTGAATCTGAAGAATGTTCCTAAACAGGTCAGCTTTTCTCTTTTTTTATTATTAATAATAATTATTTTTATTTACAGCAAAGTTATATTAATAGATAATATAATATAATGGGAGAAAATAATCTTCTGCATAGTCATATAATTATGATTATATAATATTTTTACAAACATTTTTGATTATGCAGCAAATATATAGACTTCTATGATTCGCAGAAATATAATCAATTATAATCTATATAATCAATTATGTGGCTACGCAGAAGATTCTCTCTCTCACATTATGTTATATTATTGTTGTATTATTTATTATTATGACTACGCTGCAAATATATAAATTTTTACATAAATAGTATAACATAATGCGAGAGTAAATAATCTTCTACATAGCCATATAATTATGATTATATGATATTTCTACAATCATTCTTAGCTATGCAACAAATATATAAACTTCTATGATTACAGAAATACAATATAATCATAATTGTGTAACTACGCATAAGATTCTTTCTCACATTATGTTATATTATTGTTGTATTATTTATTAATAATACTTAATAATAATATTTTTATTTGCAGCATAGTCATAATAATAAATAATGTGATATAACATAATATGAGAGAATATAATCTTCTGTGTAGCAATATAATTATGATTATATAATATTTCTGCGATCATTCTTGACTAATTGTAGCAAATATATAAACTTTTATATGATTGCAAAAATACTATTTAATCATAAGTATGTGATTCGCAGAAGATTATTCATTCTTACATTATGTTATGTTGCTGCACAGCCCTAATATTCACTCTTACATTATGATATGTTGCTGTGCAGCTCTAATATTCACTCTTACATTATGTTATGTTGCTGCGCAGCTCTAATATTCACTCTTATATTATGTTATGTTACTGCGCAGCTCTTATATTCACTCTTACATTATGTTATGTTGTTGCGCCGCTCTAATATTCACTCTTACATTATGTTATGTTGTTGCGCAACCCTAATATTTACTCTTATTAATTAATTATGTACAAAATATCATATAATCATAATTATATAGCTGCACAAAAAGTTATTTTTACTCACATTATGTTATCGTTGCTACTCCCTATTGCTACTATTGTCAATCTAATATCTTTTTATTAATTATTATATTATTTATTTATATTATTATTTATATTATTATTATTGTGCTATTATTATTTATTTTTTTATATTTAATTAGGAAGAATACACATATACGATACATGTAAATTTATGTATATTTGTATTAAAATAAATTTTTACACATATATACATATATATATATATATATATCACATTTCTTTTTATTTATTATATATATTTATATAAATTTTATAAATAATAACATTATATATATATATATATATATATGTGTATACACACAGAATGTCCCATATATATATTTTTTCATTTTATATATATTTATTGATAAACATATAGTTATATAGTTAATTTTATATTAAAGTAAAGTTTATTTTTAGCTCTCTTAATATTTACTTTTATTTTTCATTCCAGATTGCATTTTTAATGGATAGAAAAATATCATCGAAAAAAGAGATTAAGAAAATTATGTTAGGTATTCTACAATCTACAGCATTTCTTTCATGGAGTTTGTTAAGGAATATTAAATATATTAATATTACACGCAGTATTATACACTGTTTGATAAATTTAAAATGTCTAAAAAAACTTAAAACTTAATTTATGCCCACATTTATATTGTAAAAAAGATATACTTTCTTTGTCATCTTTTCTTTCATAAATTGTAACATATTAATACTAATTTATTAATATATATATATATATATAATTTAATATAATTTAAAAGATTATTTCAAAAACCAAAGTTATTAAAAATGATCATTTTTCAAAGAGAAAATCTAAATTTGGCTATATTTCTTAGAGGATTTGTCGGCCTTTATAGGGTATCTATCTTGAACTATTTGTTTTTAGGCCTTTATAAGATATTTGTCTTGAACTATTGTATTTCGGGCTCTACGTCTTTATGTAAAATGTTAAAATATCAAATAATATTAATAACAAATTTTAACAAATCTTTCACGAGTAATTATTTTCGATTTTCTCTTTGTATAGTTAACGTCAGGTCTATTGAAAAGAATCTTCCATAAAGATTTACACACTTATGCTTTTCCTGCTGGACTTATCGCAAACATAACATTTATGGCATATTCAAATACCACTGGCCTTATATTTCATGTGGTTATTCTTATCATTACTATTTTCATTATACACTGTTTTAATTAATATCAATTCAAAATAAACAAATCATTTGTAATGCCGCATTATTTGCTTTGTTTTAACTACTATGGAATGATGCAGCAGGAAATGGAAAAGAATCAGAAATAAAATAATTTGTGATAGCATTATCATGCACCAAAATATTTACGTGAAATGAATCATCAATAAACAATAATTATAAAAAGACTTTTATTTTGTATCATAATAGCAAACTTGAACAAACTTTAAAAAAAAATCATTCTTTTTTTCAGATCTATATCAGATTACAAGTATATATTAAGCAGGTATAATATTATTATTATTATTGCCCTAGCGAAAATGAATATTCGGAGCGTAAACCGAATGTAAGGAAGTGTAATAGAAGCGTAAATGAAGCTCCTAAGAAGCGTAAATTGAAACGTCGAAGCATAAACGAAGCATTAAACGCTTTGTTTACGCTTCGACGTTGCAATTTACACTTCTTAGAAGCTTCGTTTACGCTTCTATTACACTTCCTTACATTCGGCTTACGCTCCGAATATTTATTTTCGCTAGAGTGTACAATATTTTATATTAAGATAACGTTTATCTCTTTAATTTATAATTTTATATAAACTATTTGTGTTGTTGAACATAAGATTTTGCATTAAAAAGAAATTTCAAAAAAAAAAATATTCCTTTTTCAGAATCTATATCACATTACGCAGGTATACATTAAGCAGGTACAATATTATTATTATTGTACAATATTTTATATTAAGATAACATTTATGTCTAATTTATAACTTTATATAAACTATTTGTCTTTAATTTATAACTTTATATAAACTATTTATGTTGCTGAAGATGCATAAGTAAGATAGACTTTGCATTAAAAAGAAAACTAAAATACAAAAGAAACTAAAATACTAAGAAACTTTAAATTAATATAAAATTAAGTACAGGGTGTTCCGAAACTACCGGATGATATTTTAAAGGTAGATTCTCTGACCAATTTAAAAATTGATATTTCCTCAGCGAAAATGTCGAGGCACTAATAGTTTTTGAGTTATAAATGATTGAAAATAAAGGGTTTTTCGCAAATTAAGTTTTATGGGAATGAAATATTAATAAAGTCGCATTCTTTAGTTAATTTTAGGTAGAGTTTACTTTAATAAAATTTTAAAGCTTAATTAGAAAGATACATCATGACAAAAATTGGGAATGTGCAAAAAATAATGATAATAAATCGAAATAATCTTCTTCGACATTTTCGCTAAGGAAAAATCGTTTTTAAATTGACCATCTACCTTTAAAATATGGAGCGGTAGTTGCAGGACACCCTGTATATTCAGTATACTCGCTATAATACACAGCCAATGCTTACGGGTTATTTCTTTCGCCTAAAACAAAAAATAAAAAAATAAATAGAAAAAAATAAATTATAATATAATTTTGATATATAATAAAATAAAAAATGTTTTATTTAATTACCCTCTTCTCGCATCTCCCCAGTGGTAAAGAGTAGACGATAGTCTAAGAATTTTATAAATCGTTCTTATTGCACCCGTCTTATTCCACCACGGATCCCTCTTGGTCTTCCTAGAATTATTAGATAATATTTGATAAGCTACGTTCCAATATTCACTGCCAGTACTGAAAATCTATAGTGTACGTGACATAAATTATAGATTTTTAGCATTGATAATGGCTGCGTTCCTATATTTCTTATTAGTATTGAAAGTTAATAGTTTAGTGCCCGTCATTAATCCATTTCCAGGCTTTCCTGCGGGGCAAGAAAAATATTGAAATATAGTTATGACTCTATATGTATACAGGGTGAGTCGTTTTAATCAACGCACGTAATTATTTTCGAAACAAAGCATTTTAGAGAAAAATGTTTCCGACAATAGTTATATTTCGAGGGGGCCATAAGATGATAACATTGGTTTGACCTTGAAGACTCATTTGAAGGTCACGTGAAGATCGCTTCAATTTTTTTAAATGGAACATTATATATTTTTACATATTCTTATAGTTCATCTCGAGAGCTTTCCAAAACACTTATGATAAAGTATTTTCCATTAACTATGAGACTTGAAAGTTGTAGTATTTTGACATAAAAAACAAAACATCTGCTAAAATATTCTTTTTTCGATAGTCTTATTCTGATTCTTTTATGCACAGAATAATGAGGCAAATCAATTAGTGTAAACATATAGTTGTCTTAAAGCAAAAATGTGTAGCTGCTCGTTGCAAATTCATATTTTTTTCTTTAAGACATCTATGTGCTTTTTTATTGATTTGCCTCATTATTCTGTGCATAAAAGTAAGACGGAAAAAAGAATATTTTACGAGATATTTTTTATGTCAAAATACTACAATTTTCAAGTCTCATAATTAATGAAAAATATTTTATTAAAAGTATTTTGGAAAGCTCTCGAGGTCAGCTACAATAATATATAATAAAAAATAGGGGGTGCAATTTAAAAAAATTGAAGTGAAATAACTATCCAAGGTCAAACCAATGGTACCATCTTATGGCCTTCTCGAAATCATAAAACTTTTGTCTATAGACAATAAGACATTTTTCTTTAAAATGCTTTGTTTCCAAAATAATTGCGTGCGTTGATTAAAATGACCCTGTATATATGTATATGTTTCCTTCATGCAGAGTAATGGAAACGTAAAAAAATAGATATACTTCAATATTTCCTTTGCCCCGCGGGAGGGGTTTAGGATTAATGACTGGCACTGTAGTATGTAAAGATTTAAAAAATATTTTTTATATCTTTACTTTTGATATTTCCTTGATCAGCGGGACGAACCGCTTCCGTTTCAGGGAGAAGCGCTTCGGTTCTGGGACGAATCTCTGATCTCTGAATTTCGATTGCCGGAATTCGGTTGCCGGAATTGCCACGATCGATTGTGTTGGACTGAATCGCTGAACGATCGTCCGGTAGATGACCGGCCGCAGGACGATCACCTACTGGACGATCGTCCGTCGATAGTTTGTCCACCTCTATTGAAAACTCATCGATAAAGTCTTCCATAGTAATCTGAAATTTTGTACAAAAAATATTAATATACATAATTATTATATAAATATAAAAAGCTTATTGTAATATCACGAATTACTTACATCGTATTCTTTCTCTGCCGCCACGTGCTTCTTGTTCGCCACCATGATTGATATTGGCTTAGAGGCTGCGTTTGCAAGATCAAAATATCGATCAAAATAATCCGTACGTTGTAATTGGCCAATTTTCTTCGCCGCCATATTGGTTTATGGGCTGCGTTCGCAACACGATCAAAATATCGATCAAAATAATCCATGCGCTGTAATTGGCCAATTACTTTTTCGTATTCTTCATTTGCTGCGTTTGGCAAAACAAATCGGAGACGTTAGCGTACTCTGTTATCAATCTTTGTTACTTACGAAAAATGAACAAAGATAGAATAAGGTAACAGACAGCACTTCGACGCCTTGGATTTGCCAAATTTATTGGTATATTATTCAGTAGCATCGAGTTTTTTAATAATTAAAATTTTTTAAATTACGAGCTACATGAATCAACTGTTCATCGTTGAAGAAATCGGGATTCTGACTTTTACGACAAAGATGTAATAACTTTCGACGAACATATAAACATAATTTCTCTTCATCTAATTATTTATCGGCAGTCAATCACATCTAATACACACACACATAGAGATAGACACACACACACACACACACACATACACACACATGTTGATAAACGTAAAATAAAATCGCACTTTTTTATTCTCGACGAAATTTTCTATTTAAATATATCATTAATTTTTGTAGATAATTATAACAACTATTTTGCACAATTTTTTTAATACAGTATTAAAATAATTTTTTGTAAGATAATTTTATACAATAATGTTTTACTACTGAGATGACTCGACTTCTTTTTTTTTACCTTTTTTTGAAAAGGTAATTTTTTTAGGATATCACTAATTTTTTTAGGATATTACTAATTTTTGTAGACAATTAAGAAATAACTATTTTGCACATTAACTTTGTTTAATGTAACATTTTTGTAGTTTAAATAATACTATGTCTTGTGCATAAAACATTTTCTACAATAATATAAATTTTTTTACAATTTCATACTGACACATAATTAACTTTTTTTATTTTTTAAAAAAGTAATTTTTGAGTATATGTTAAATATCCAAATAAATAAGCAAAAAATCCGCCATCAGCCCCGTCATTTCATTAAAATATGACGATCTTCTCTACTTAATATACTTTCTGCAAACTTCGTAAAGTTAAAATATAAAATATTAAGAAAGCTACATTCTTCAATTAAATCCAGGTGAAGTTCATTTTAATAAAATTTTAATTTTAGGTTTAATTATAATACAAACCTTCGACATTTTCAATGAAGAAAAATCGTCTCTAAATAACTTTAGAAATCTGTTATTAATGTTACTAGATAGTGTGATAGAGCAGGAGACTGCATATAGGATGAGTTTTATTTCGTGTACCAATTTTTTTATTATGCGAGGGATTACTGATTGCAATTGCAATAAATTAATCGATACATAGGTGGCAATTATTTGGATGGGTATTACATTCGATATTTATGGTCGATTCAAATAATTGACATCTATGGGTATTTTCCAATTCACGCATGATGCGCGTGACAGAAAATGTATAATATACGTGACATGAACTATACATTTTCTGTTACTTCATGCGCATCATGCGTGAATCGGAAAGTATACTATGTACCGATCAATTCATTCCAATTACAGTCGGTAATTTCTCGCATGATAAAAAAATTATACATCTCTCGTCGTCACGAGAACACAGCGCCTCTTTCGTCAAATGTGCGAATCGTACAAGAAAAATATGTGAAAAATGTAGCCACGACGGTGACGTATCTTAATTGAAAAGTTTCACATTGAGACTTTGTATCCTTATATTTCTGCTTATAGAGCATATAGAGCAAAAATAAAGACATTTTCCTTATATAAATCGAACCCAAGCAATTGATTGAACCTAATAAGAATTTGATCGATTCAGCGATTTATTGAGAACCGATAATATGCATTACTCGCAACTTAGCCATTCGCGTAAAGATACACGGTTTGTCTTGCGCCTGAGTGATGACTCGACTTCAAGACACTACCGTGTCTCTTAATATATTTATTAAAAATATTGCATTAATGTATATTTTATTATGGTATATAATTGATAAAATTTATTTCCGAATCATTTTATTTCAAAATAACAAAAAATTTATGAGATCTCGTGCAGTAAAAAATTTAGATTAGAAAAGGTTAGTTATTTCTATTAATCAATTTCATTGATCAACTGTTCAGTTCATGTATAAATTAATAATGTAAAATTCAGTAATAATGTAAAATTTCAGAATCATCTGTTTTGCAAAGAAAAATTTAGGAAGGCTTTGTGCAATAAAAATTTAAAAGAGGTTGTTATTTGTATTAAACAATTTAATTAATCAACTGTTTGGTTCGCGCATAGATTAATAATTAATAATAGATTAATTATATAAAATGTCTCATTTTAAACAATCCACTGAAATATGTAATACAGAATATATTAAATTTAAATAATGTATTCTGTTTTCTAATAAAAAGCACTTTTGCTGCAATCTTAAAGACATTATATAATATACATTATATAATATATAATATATACAACATATAAATGAAATAATCGGGAGCATCCAAAATGACCACGTTCGAAATGGCCACGGGTAAATTTGACCATGTTCAAAACGACCACACGCACACACACATAGGTTTGTAGCTTTTCACACGAAGCGAGGTGGACGGGGTGGGTGCGGGAGGGGGGGCCTTCGCCCCCTGGCACCCCTGTGTGTGTGTGTGTGTGTGTGTGTGTGTGTGCGTGCGTGTGTGTGTGGCCGTTTCGAACGTGGCTATTCCGAACGTGGCGATTACGAACGCGTGGCCATTACGAACGTGGTCAAATTTACCCGTGGCCATTTCGAACGTGGTCAAATTATATCCACTCGAAATAATCACAAGAGAACAAACAAGAGAATAACTTTCTGCGCAGCTATATAATTATGATTATATGATATTTTTGCATGTAAATAATAAGAGTGAATACTAGGATTGTGCAACAATATAACATAATATAAGAGTAAATATTAGAGCTGCGCAGCAACATAACATAATGTAAGAGTTTGTGATTATATGATATTTTTGCATATAAATAATTAATAAGAGTGAATACTAGGATTGCGCAACAACATAACATAATGTAAGAGTGAATATTAGAGCTGCGCAGTAACATAACATAATGTAAGAGTGAATATTAGGGCTGCGCAGTAACATAACATAATGTAAGAATGAATAATCTTCTGCGAGTCACATAATTATGATTATATATAGTATTTCTGCAATCATAGAAGTTTATATATTTGTTGCATAGCTAAGAATGATTGTAGAAATATCATATAATCATAATTATATGACTATGTAGAAGTTTATTTAGTCTTGCATTATGTTATATTATTTATGTAAAAGTTTATATATTTACAGTGTAGTCATAATAATAAATAATGCAACAATAATATAACATAATGTGAGAGAGAGAATCTTCTGCGTAGCCATATAATTGATTATATAGTATTTCTGCAATCATAGAAGTTTATATATTTGCTGCATAGTCAATCAAGAATGATTATAGAAATATCATATAATCATAATTATATGGCTATGCAGAAGATTATTTTCTCTCATTATGTTATATTACATTATTTATTAATATGACTTTTATATAAATAAAAGTAATTATTATTAATAATAGAAAGAGAGAAAAGCTTACCTGTTAGGACCATTTTCTCCAGATTCAGATGTCCATATTTTCCATGTTTATTTAAACTTTTTTAATAACTTTATACAACAATTTATTATTAATAATTAACAATAATAATTTGACATGTAGGTTTATGTCAAATATTATTGTTGCCACTATTTCGAGATGTCTCCAACTATATTTCCCTATACGAATGCTTAGAACGAATTAGTAGAATAAAGAATGATAATTATATGATCAAAACCATCCTTGGTTAATAAAAAACTGATGTGCAAAAGACACCGATAACTATGTTATTATTATCGAAAAAAGTGTAGCAACCGATCCGAGCTCGGTGAAACGCATACTCCCTCCGTCTTTTGCCAACCATAGATTGGCAGCAATCGGGAGTAAAAATATTTCACAAAATATATATTTATTGATAATTTTATCATAATATTTTTATGCACAGAATAAGAAACAGATGGTGTAAAGAAAACATAGTTGCTTTAAAAAAAATATACATATTACATATACATATTGCATATTACAAATTACATTTTTAAAAGCTAAATATGTGTTTTCTATATATCTATTAATTTGTCTCATGTGTAAAATGCTGGAACTGTGTCAAAATACTTTAAAGCTTTATTGTAACTTAAAAAATTTTTAATAAAATATATTTTATTATAGTGTTTTGAAAAGCTTTTTAAGCTATAAGAATATATGCAATGAAAAATAGTAAGTTGTATTTAAAAAATTAAAGACCTTCACATAACTTTCAAATAACTCTCCAAGGTCAAATCAATGGTATAATTTTATGGCTCTCTTCGAAACCATACAATTTTTGTCTAAATTTGAGATTATTTTAAGATTTCATTCAACAATCATGTGGTATTATACGATAATTTCATTGGTTGAATGGGAGGATCTTAAGACGATCAATATAAGATCGAATTATTATAAATATTGGCCATAGTGGTAGATCATAGTGGTAGACTAGTAACATGGACATTGTTAATTGTAATATTTAACTATGAGCTTGTTATAATGTACTATGAATTTGCAATATAAAACATATAAAACGTATATATTTATATGTATGTTTTTAACTTAATAAATAAATAATTATGTTAAAAATTTTCTGTTATTTATATTTTATATAATCTTTTTATTTTTACAGGTGCAGAAAATTATAAAGAATATAAAAATTTATCGGCTGCTCTGACGCTGTATAAAAGCTGCCGTAAGCGCTAAATTAAATTATCGGCTGCTATAGCGCTGAATTTTGGCTTGCCTTAGGCGTCTTATTAAAAAAAATTAATTTTGTGTATATTAAACAAAAATTAGTTAGTATAGCTATCATAGTATTACAGTAAGAGATACGATAGTATCTTATGTTAAGTTTAGATTCTTTAAAGCGATTTTTCTAAACAGAATATATATATACATATTGTTACGCCCCTGGCTCGAGTCGCGGTCGAGTCTGTCGTGAAAAGCGATGAAGTCCGTTGTCAAGAGGTTGTTGACAGTTGCGGCTGTCATTTTGGTCGGGAAATAGCTGTCAAGCTATCCGGACGTGTTTTACATACGAGCCGCTCCGTTGTGTTATAATTCTCTGTTCTGTGTTCTGTGTTATTGTGTTACCCAATAAAGTTCCCGTGTTATCTTTAAAAGTGCTTATTCATTTGACGCGGTCCGCGACAGCCGATTCCTTTAGCGCGCGCTCTTCGATATATATCGAAGTCCTCGCCCCGAGCGTAACATTTTGGGAGCTCGTCCGGGATCGACCGAACTAGACGGACGATAGAGTTAGAAAGTGCTCAGGCAATAGTGAAAAGTGCGATGGCAACACTTGCGGTTAAAAGGAGGAGGCGCAAGCATTCCGAGCCGCCGTCGAAACCGAGAGCGATGGAATCGGCGGCGTCGGAGTCGGCGGCTACGGAGACGACGGCCACGGGGACGACGGCTGTGCAGACCATCCTTCTTGAGATGCGGCATATGCGCGAGGAGCAGGCGCGGCGAGAGGAAGAAATCGCCGCAACGCTTCGCCGGTAAGACGAGGAGCTGCAGCTACTGCGAGGGAGCCGGTCTCAGTCACAACTAAGTCCTTCCAATATTAGAGCTTGTGGAGATGTATCAAATAATGATTTTCATGCGAGAATGGGCTTCAAATTGAAGCCCGATATTTTTGACGGAAAAGTTCCGCTGCGGGAGTTCCTCTCCCAATTTCTTTTGATCGCGCGTGCAAATAATTGGGACGATTCGACGAGAATAATTGCTTTGGCCGCGAGTTTGAGGGGTAAAGCGCGAACGGTTTTGGAAAATGTAGAGGATTTCGAAAGTCTGAGTTTCTCGGAATTGAAATCGAAACTTGAGCTTCTTTTCGGAGAGGGAAATTTGACGCAAAATTATTATTCGCTTTTTACGAATCGCAAACAGAAATTCGGGGAAGATTTGGCTACTTTCGGTGCCGAGCTAGAAAGATTGTCGCGTTTAGCTTACCCGGAGTGTCCCTACGTGGTTAGAGACAAAATAGCGTGCGCACAATTTATTTCAGCTCTTTCGGACAACTTTTTGAGGAGAACTCTACAATTGGAGGGGATAACTTCTCTGAATTTGGCTATCGAGAGAGCAAAGGCGGTTAAAATTATTCAATGGGAGAGTTTTGATAGAAAAAGGGAAAATTTCGGAAGATTTAGTGAAAATTCTGAAAAAAATGTTTTTCAAAAGGCAGAGAGGAACGACGCGAAAGAAAAAGAGGAAGGGGAAAAGAATGAAGAAAATTAAATTGTAAAAAAGTTTTAAAGCTTTGTTTGTTAATGAAAAATTATTTGCTACTGATGTGAGTAAAAGAAAGGTGCGCTCGGATGTATCTCGGAAAGGGGATTGGTTCCTTCTTTAGAATGCCTAAATGGTAATTTTCGTGATTTCCGGTGTGACGTCCCGCCATCTTAAAATTACTAGATTTAGTTACTATTCACTTACCCATCTTGTTCTTTAATATATCCATGGGGTAAGAACAAATATTCAATTTTATTGCTTACAATTCAACTTTACTCACTATTATTAATTGTATTATCATAATGTACGTACATACGAATTCCATTGTTTAAAATATTGATTATAATAATTGCTTACCGTTTTTATTCTATACGGTTATTTAACTTGCTAATCAACTATGTACTCCCCTAATTAATATATAATAAGACTTTATATACATACTAAGATTTAAATTTAGACTTTAAACAAACATGACCGAAATAAACAATTTAGATAACAACAAATAAAGTATTTCAAGGAAATTATTGGATTGATGTTAAAAATGAATAATTACAAATATATTTTAATACTCTGAAATGCTTTATTTAAAATTCATTACGACCAGTGTAAATAACTTTCTTTATATACTATAATTTAATTATATTTCTAAATCTTTTCTGAAATATAAAGGAAGTTATACATACATATAAAACGATTCTGTAATCACAACACCGCTAGCAATAGATATTAGTATTAGATTAAGAGCGCCTAGGTTTGACACGTGAGGTGGTCCAAGAGGAAGTCGTAAAATATCGAGCATTTATTTCCCAGAGATGTCAACCGACACTTCCGATGAATATACGAATTACTCTTTGATCACTGCCGCCCTATTTTGAAAGGATATCTATGTCTAAACAATTGATAAGTAATTCGGTGGTACTTCCGAGTACGACGTGGTCCGATGAGAAGATCACCTTACTCGAGAATTCCTATAGCAAGAGATCATGCAAAGAACAAAGGAATTACCAATATATAAACCCCGAATTTCGGGCGCGAGCAGCAGTAGCAGTAATAATTTGTCAGTAGAAAGGACTCGCTGTTAGTCATTTTTGTCGCTATTATTCTTATATTCTTACTATTCGTTAACCACTATAACTGAATTATTATCTTGTATCAAAATATTATAACATTCAAATTTAAATAAAACTGTATTTGTGCATATTCACTGTGTCGATTTTTGGAGAAAACCAGACTTTGTGTAACGAGGGCAATCGAGATCAGCAAAAATCAACATCCAAGCGGTAAGTACCAGATATTTTTATCCCTTGTTTCATTCTTGCATATTCGTGAAATAATAGACATCTCTTTTATATCCACCACACTTCCTGAAACAAATAACGAGGATTAAATAAATAATTATACTGTCAAGTACTAGCACGTTACTGATAATATTCCCTCTTCTTATCCCAGCGTGAAAACTGTTATAACTTATTATTTTGTTCTGGGAAGCGTAATTAGTAGTCAGGGTAATTAGTAGTCAAAGTTCCAAATATCAGAAATATAATTTCGTTTTCATCCGTTAAGCTTAGCGTACTCCCTTCCCAAAGATTCCTCCAGGCATCCTCTGTTATGCCGGGGACATCCATTCTATTAACATCATTCCTAAAATTTGTTATCAATTCTAATTGACCCTAGATTTCCATCGTTTCCGGGCATCCACTGTCATGCCGGAAGCAGCCGTTATCCTAAACCAATCAGCTTAATTGATGCTTCACTGGATATATCAATGATATTTGGATTTGAAGAAATTAATAATTTATAAATTCCCTAACACCTTGCTATATAAAAGAGTACAGCAGCTCCACAGTGTCTTACGTAAGCCTTATTGTCCATTCTTCTATCTTCCCGTCGCTTCTGGGCATGCCGGAAGCATCTTAAATTCTTTATTCTCATATGCAAATTCCGTTATCCTAACGTTTCTCCGCCTTCAATTTCCCATCGTCTCTGGGCATCCACTGTCATGCCGGAGACATCCACATCCTTATAATTCCTTCACTGATTCTCAGTTAACGAAAAATCATAAGAATCACAGTAGAATCAGTTAATCTGCATTGACGCTGATCCAGTTAAAAATAATAATAGTAACAAGAATAAATACATACTAATTTCCTCAATCAACACTGATATCAATTCCTTGAATGGTAAATCCAAAATTGAGATCTAAAAAGAGAAGGCATAGAGCAGGGAAAATAACCCGTAAATATCGCGACGCCTCTCGATTCCGTCGAATCAAAAGATTAGAATCAAACTCAAAACCTAATCTCGTCAAAATAGACAGAAGGGTTTTCCTTCCGGGAAGTTTTATATCCGCTTTAAAGCTCAAAGCTAAATTTCTCTTTTATTTACCGGAGAATTTCACCTCTCAGAAATTTTGTCACCCAATCACTGCAAATTTAGAATTTGACTCTTTTTATAGCTATTACTTAGAAATTATTAAATATAAAGATATTATTGAATACCCTTCCTCAAAACCGGCAGATCTAATAACTCAATTAAAATCTCAGTTACCAGAAAATCAGTACGAAATAGAAAATTATTTACAAGCTCTCCAATGAAGCCATCGTGCAATGACAAAGATTTTTTCGCTCTAACAACCGAGGAACAGACCCAAATTCTCGACATACTCATGGAATTCATCGATCAATTCATCGCAGGTGACATCGATATCGATCAATTAATACAATTAATAGAGAATTTTGAAATTCCATTTTAATAAGACTCTCACACACATATTTATATCAAATAATCTTGCCTTGCGCTCACCATCGATTCACCTTATTATAGAGTCTCGCGGCTTCCTCATTTTCCGTAATTTTTCGACAAGTCAGATCCTCGCTCTCGGCATCCTCAAGGTATAGCCGGTGCAAGCAGGTTGCCTTGAAAATAAAGAGAGCACATTTTACTTTAGAACTGAGGAATCTAGGGGAAAACTTGGTCACTGAGACGTGACATCGTAAAAATTTTGGTGGCAGCGGTGGGATAGGTAAAGGACTGACGAAGATTTTTCGCGGATAAATAAAAGCACGCGAACCCATATAACTCTAAATATTCAAAATCTATCATTCAATCATGCCTAACACACGATCAACTGTTTCCGAGTCAAGCGATACCGTAAGTCGCGCGGAATTAGAAATACTTAACAAAAGAGTAGCTGAAAAAGAGAAGATGCTAAGAGGACAAGCTCAAGCCTTACAAGCTAAACAACAAGAATTAGCTATATTGCAACAAAATATCGAAAGTAGTAGAAGTGCGAATGTTGACAATGGACAAATTAATATAATGCTAAAAACATTGCAAGAAAACAAATTTCTGGTTTAAGCTCTTTATCTTTCCAAATTGAAGATTTAAATCAACGAGTCGCTCAACTTTCCAATCCAAATACAAATCTGCCTCCTAATCAACAGGCAATCTACGATTCCATCCCTGTGAGAAACTCTCTTCATAGACCCAGTCCAACTGATACTTCTCCGATTCGTCTTAAAGATGTAGTTGATTCAATCCCGAGATATAGATGACGGGTATAGTATTTCGGTCTTCCATTTCACCAAAGCATGTGAACGAGCCTTAGAATTAATCCCTTGTTATCAGGAATATCATTTGGTACAATTAATAATTAATAAATTACAAGGGCACGCCTATGCTGCTATCGAGGGCACAGAATACGAAACTATTATCGAACTTACTAAACGATTGAAAAGCATTTTTGGTCCTAATAAATCTACCGACCAATATCGCGGTGAACTAGCAAATATTTATATGAAACCGAATGAAAATATTTTTGATTACATTGGAAGAGTAAAAGAATTACGCACTGCGTAAATGTCAATGATACGCACTGCTATCATTGACGGAGAAACTAGCCCTAGTGGATATATTGAAGAAATTACGAAACATCAAATTGAAACAAGTGTTAAGGACAATTTCGTAAACGGTCTTCCTTCTAATCTTCTAATCCGCGTTAAATTAGAAAGATATTCCTCGCTAGACGACGCTATTATATCCGCTATACAACTTTCTAAAACCTTAGAAGCAGAAAATGAGCGAAAACGAACTATGTCATCTTATAAATCTAACACCTTGCCTCGTGCGGATTTCACTAAACCTCCTCAATCTACCAACCAAGCATCCAGCAATAACCCTCAGCAATTACCCCCTCGAAATAGCGCAACCCCTTTTATAAAACCTCTCGTTCCTGGAATACCTGGACCTAATTTTCCCGCCAGGAAAATTTGCCGTTATTGCAAAGCTCCTGGACATCTAATCGATGAATGCCGGAAACTCGCTTATAGACGATCGATTGAAAATAATCCCTCACGATTCTCTACTAACGACAATCAAAATAATCCGGGAAACGCACAGAGCGTAACAACAGACGTCCGCCGGAACGAAGCTCAAATCGGACGTCCTCAACAAGCCCTCATAGCTATTGCACTACCTCAAACCTCGACAACTGTCCTATCTCCTGTACCGAATCAATAAATGAAAACGCAAGATATAATAGTCTACCTTCTGTCAGTCTCTCTTCTACTGACTTAAAAAGTAAATGCTTCGTGGTAAATGCTTTTCATGGTCGACTCTGGCTCCGGTGTTAATTTAATAAAACAACACCTCCTTAATGCAAACATTATAATAAACAACGAAAAAACATTATCTCTTCAAGGTATATCCTCTAAACCTGTTCCTACTCTAGGCTTTGTTACTATTCTCCTACTTAACCAACCCACTAATTTTTACGTAATTCCGGACACGGTCAGCTTTCCTCAGGATGGTATCTTGGGGAATGTATTTTTAAAGGAACGAATGGCTAAAATAGATTATAAAAACAAATTGCTACATTACGATGATTCAAGCATCCCTTTTGTAAAAACAGCTCTTATTCACATCAGGAAACGGTCCGTTACACCATTTTTTGTTCAGGTTGCTAATTCCGAAAAACAATACGGATATATACCACGCTGTATACCGTTTGAAAAGGTTTATTTCGGAGATGCTATTGTCAGGAACATTAATGGGAAAGCGTATCTGCCTATTTTTAATACCTCCGAATCAGAATATGATATAGAGGTCTCCATGGTCGAATTACAGGATTTCGATCTTCTTAACGAATCTACATTTCCACATAACGTCGAATCCCGAAGGAAGGAGACGAAAAAGGGAATTAAACCTAATCTTAACGATATCACCGCGACCTTAAGGTTCCCAGTGATTGGAAATAACTCCATAAACAATTTCACCGCCAATACCCGAGGGGCTCTTGACGGTTCAAAATAATCCTCTATATTTTATCGAAACTCAAATCAATACTTCTGAGGAAGTTCTCTGCACGTCCGCTGTTATGCAGCTTTTGCGATTGGAACATTTAAATTCCGAGGAATTCGATAATGTCAAATCGCTAATTCTTAATCATTCTGATAGATTTCATCTTCCTCACTTACCAAACTCGAAGCTACTAACGTTACTCAACATTTCATACCTACTACGGACGAAATCCCGATTCATACAAAACAATACCGATTTCCTCCGATACACAAAGACGAAATCAACCAACAAGTTAATGAACTTTTGTCCCATGATTTAATCGAATATTCTACTTCCCCTTATAATTTTCCCGTATGGATAGTACCAAAAAAAATCGGATTCTTACGGTAATAAAAGATGGCGAATGGTTATTGATTATCGTCGCCTCAATGAAAAAACGATAGGAGACGCTTACCCTCTTCCTAACATAACCAATATCCTTGACCAATTGGGATCTGCCAAATATTTTTCCGTACTTGATTTAGCCTCTGGATTCCATCAAATTCCCATGGCTTCCAAGGATGCTCCCAAAACTGCTTTCTCAACTCCTTACGGGCATTACCAATTTAAGAGAATGCCCTTCGGTTTAAAAAACGCTCCTGCAACATTCCAAAGGTTAATGGATAATGTTCTCTCTGGATTACAGGGTAATGAATTATTTGTATACATGGATGATATTGTCATATACGCGAGATCATTAAAAGAACATGAAATTAAATTCAATAAATTAATGCAAAGATTACGAGACGCCGAATTTAAAATTGCAACCGGACAAATGTGAATTCTTACGACATGAAGTAGCTTATCTCGGACACATAATTGGATCCGATGGAGTTAAACCTGATCCGAATAAAATAAAATCTATAGCCGAATTTCCCATACCAAAGACCGCGAAAAATATTAAGCAATTCTTGGGTCTAGCCGGATACTACAGATGATTTATTCCAAACTTTTCTAAAACCGCTAAACCACTAACCGACCTACTAAAGAAAAATAATACTTTCAACTGGCAGCCACACCAAGCGGAGACATTTAACACTTTAAAACTCTCATTATGCTCTGAACCAGTACTTCAATACCCTGACTTTACTAAACAATTTATCTTAACTACCGACGCATCAGGATATGCCATTGGAGGAATACTAAGCCAAGAACAAATTGGAAAAGAATTACCAATTATACCTCTAGAGCTTATACCTCTCGTATCTTAAATGGTGCTGAACAACGCTATTCCACCATCGAAAAAGAGTGCTTAGCTATAGTCTACTGCATTAACCATTTCCGGCCTTATTTATACGGAAGGAGGTTCACCATCGTAACCGATCACAAACCACTAATCTGGCTTCATGCAATTAAGGATCCTTCCTCTAGATTATGGAAATGGAGAATTAAATTAGCTGAATATGAATATGAGATACAGTATAAAAAGGGAAGTTTAAACAATAACGCCGATGCCTTGTCTAGAAACCCTCCTGCTAATTGGGTTGTACCTTTTCTCGCCGTTAACAACTCTGATGATTCCTCTAACAATTCGTTTTCCTCCGAACGTAGAAGACCTGACGTGATTGAAAATGCGTTATCTCCATTATCCGAATTTTCTCCGTATGATTCACAATCTGAGAATGACGAACCTGCATTAGAACAACATAATATAATAATACAGGAACATTCTAGTGACGATGGTGAGGAAAATGATGAACAGATGATTGACAATTCAGACTATAGCGAAGGCCACATATACGAAGAAATTTTCGATGTTAATGAAGAATACCAAAATCTCGACCAACTCGTTATTACCGAAACCCGAGATAGTTTACTGAAACAAGCAGATAACCACGTAATATTTATTTATTCAAACGGAACTCCTTTCGATAATGGTGCCAAAGAATATCAAACCGCAAACTTACTACCAGATTTTCAAGACCTGACCTATGAGAGAGCTAATGTAAAAACCTTGGGTCAAAGAACTCTATATCACTTCCCATTAAGCTCGATAATCAAACGCGAATAGAAGCTCAATCTGTAGAAAATTGCATACAATCACTTTTGGATGCAGTGACAGAATTACAAATAACCTCATTCAGTATTAGGAAAACCGATCATTTTGACGACTTACCATGGCATCACATAATAAGTCGAATTCAAGCATATTTAAGGGAGTTACCGCTTTGTATCACCATTTGTAAAAATCTGGTACAAATCCCTCCCACCGAACAATGGGAAGCATTAATAATAGAAAATCATGCATCAGCACATGGTGGTCATAAAGGCGTCGCTAAAACATACAATCGATTAAGACCTCATTACTACTGGAGCACCATGAAAAAGGATATACAGAATTTCATTCAAAAATGTCGTCAGTGTCAATTAAAGAAATTAACGCGAATTAAAACGAAACAACTCATGACGGACAATTACGGATACTCCCGGTTCAGCTTTCGATAAAGTGTCTTTAGATATCGTAGGCCCTCTTCCTATCACAACTTCCGGGTATCAATATATTCTAACCATGCAAGATTTATTAACGAAATATTCCATAGCTGTCCCATTAAGAGATGCAACTTCTTTATCTATAGCTGACGCTTTCGCGAAGAACTTCATTTGTGTATATGGAGCCCCTAAAGCCATTCTAAGATCAAGGAACCAACTTCCTATCCGCCCTAATACGTAATTTAATAAAAAAATTCAAAATTCAACATTTTAAAACCACTGCCTACCACCCACAATCTAATGGGTCGATTGAAAGATCACATCACGTATTAATAGAATATCTAAAAACTCAGATTTTAAAAAAAAGGAATGGGATAATTACATTAATATGGCAATGTTTTCATATAATACCAGTGTCCACGAAGGAACTAAATTTTCACCTTTTGAATTAGTCTTTGGTCATATAGCATGACTACCTTCCGCTCATGTTCCAATCGATGCGAATCTCGAACACACTTACCAAGATTACTTGGCAAACTTATTTAATCAAGTTTACGACCTGCAAGAAGAAGCACGTCAAAATCATAAAATCCAAGGAAAAAAGCAAACGCTATTATGATAAAAATTTAAACCCCCAAAATTTTCGTGAAGGCTCATATGTATTTCTGTTAAAAGAACCCGCAAAAGGGAAATTTTCCGATCAATATACCGGCCCTCATAAAGTCATAGAAGTTTTATCCCACGGCAACGTAAAAATATTGGTCAAGAATAAACCTCGAACCGTACACATTAATAAATTAAAAATTTCCTATTGAACCAGGATGAAAATTAATATATTATCTTTAGTTTCAGATATATTGGCATCGCCAACTAAAATGCTACCTTCCTTAAACATATATCACCCTTTTCTTTCCCTCTCCTACGATTAATTCCATTATTAGATTGGCTGTTCTTCCGAAAGCGGCCGCGCTCCGATTTTCTTCAAATTTTGTAAATAGCTTCCATTTGGATAGAAAAGAAGTATATTAAAAGGATTTTTGGCTACTCAAAAGTTAAGCCACTTTTTAAATTTTTTTTTGTATTTTAAGAACATACTATTTTTACGCGATTAGGAAGAGGCGCGGAGCCCGCCCGTTAAGCCGCCTTCCCCCCGGAGGGGTCGGGCGGCACTGTCGGTAGCGTAGCCCAATGTCTATCGCCCAAAGTAGTTATTTTTTTATAAAAAGTTATATAAAATCATGTAATCAGGATAGTTCCAGTGTAATCTTAAAAATTAATATCTCGCTTCGCGTGGCAGAGCGACGATTTTGTTAGAGGAAAAAGGTTCTTTGAAGGTCTTGTTTTGCTCCACTCCTCCCGCGCTCACTTCGCGCTAGAGCTGCCAATTTTGAGACGCTGCCTCATACGCATACATAGAACGAGACGTGTATGGTTGTGTACGTGTGCCGCTGTGTGGCGCGCCGAGCGGTACATGTACACGGCTATACCCGGGTCGTTCTATGTGTGCGTAGGCAACGTTCGAGGAAACTGTGAATTCCGCGTGTGTGTGTGGGGCTACACTTTCTCGATAATAACTTGCGCACAATGTAAACAATATGCATATTTTCAATATAATACACAGCTAAGTCAAGAACAAGAGTTATTTTGGCTTGTAGTTAGGAGATAGTTGAGTTATAACGAGTGCTTTGTACAGATGTATATTCAACGAAGTTTAAAATGTCGAATCGTATAAATTTATTTTCTCTTATGAAGAAGTTAAGTGATTTTCAAACAACAATTGAGTGGCTTAGAGAAATAGAATTAATTCCTACTGAAAAATGGTGAAAAATTTTTTGTTTATAATTTATAATAAATAATGAGCGATGGTTAAAACTTTTAAATACTTATTTAGAATGACATTTATGTTAATATATGTCAAAGTAAACATCATCAAAACGTTGTATATTAAAATATACAGAAAATACAAAAAAATTTAAAAAGTGTGTTAACCTTTGAGTCGCAAAAAATCCTTTTTAATATACTTCTTTTCTATCCAAATGGAAGCTGTTTACAAAATTTGAAGAAAATCGGAGCGCGGCCGTTTTCGGAAGAATCGCCATTAGATTATCCCTTCTTCCAACATCTTTACATGAATGCTTAAATCACTATCTAAAATCCAAATTTTCCTCATTACTGCCTGAAAAAGAAAAAACACACAAATGACTAATTCTATCCTCTTTTAATCCTTTCTCCAAAATTTATATGATATAAAATGCTCTCGATCTTATAATACTGCGATTGAAAAATTTTGTGACTCTAACGGCATTGCGCTCTTATTGTACAACATCAAATTACACAAAATCATATAACTCTGTTATAATGACGAAACCCAAACCACTCCTCAAGTTACAAAATTTTTTTGAATTTTCTCGATCACTAACTTTAAATAATGCAAGTCCTATAAGATCGAGAAGGGAGAAAGAAAAAGAACGTGAGAATGATAAACAAGTGTTGAAGAGGCACTTGAGAACGAATAGGGCGCGTATCGAATTACAAGAGTTAGGCCGAAACATAAACAGCAATAGAGATATCTACGATAGAGACAAAGAACTAACATTCGGGAAACAGGTCAGTACGTTACTGGGAAGCTCAGAGAAAAGACGCGATACTACTAAATAAAGTAAGGAAAATATGTCGATAAATAAAATAACATCAATAGTCAATAGAAGTAAGAGAAATTACCTTTCCGTTTTCTTTAGAATGTGCATCCCAGTAGCTTACAAGCTACTGCCGAAAATCCACCAATTGTTAAGAGATTTTCCCGGACTGTATGCGGTAAAATGCGTACAAAGAATCGGGCAACAAATATCACCACATTCTGAGAGCATATATTGCACTGATTGTCCTTCTGGCAGCAGCAGATTGATACCACTGTTTAAGGTTTTCATGCAACCTCATCATAGCCATGCATTTGTTGAAGGGCATGTCCAAGAGGTTCAGTGTGAACTCTGTAAAAAACCTGTGGAGACAAGGATCCAATCAATCCTTTCCTGCGAGCAGTGTTTCCCTGCGTACACTGAGACGTACCGCCTATTAAGCAAACAGTACGACATGAATAATATAAGTTTATTTCACTACGATGTGGACGCAAACCGCGTCTTAGAATTAATAGAATTACCCGAGCTTCCCCCCCCTGAAAATATAGATGAAATTCGGGAAAATCTCTTAGAATTTTAACAAATATATGATAATTATTAATAAATATATAAGTATATTATATCTCTATTATCAACACCATGTAATCGATTATCTTTAAAGTAATCTATTCTTATACATATAGATAAATATATTATATATATATATATATTATATAAAAACACAAAATATATATAAAAAAAACCCAAAACACTACTTTTTTTTATAAATATCCTATTTTTATGCTAATTGCTTAATGCCTCATTAACTCATATTAGTAATTAACGAGATTTATAGTAATAAATTTATATAATAGTAAGGAAAACAAAGAAGGAGGGAGAGGAATAGACATATTAATTAAGTAAAATATACAAGTTATAGCTTGTAACAAATATATATATTGTATAATTACAGAGATGTTAGCTTATCTTACGATAGTAATCCTTATAAGGGCCACTGACGCCCTCATTGGATTTGATTGTGGCGGACAGCATCTAAATATTATCTCGGTATCCCTGTTAGATGTCGGCGAATGTAACCTCGATTATCGGAAACCTAACGCAAGCGATACATATGTTCAACTCTTGCAACTTTCTGATTACAATTATGCAGAAGTTATCCAGTGTAAGGTTGAAATATCGAGATCAATTTATCATTGCGGAATGCACTCACACGTCTTCGTAGTCCAAAATGGAAGAGCGGATTATATCCACGAAACCGGATACACCCAATGTTTAAGGATGTTCCAAGACGGAACGCTTTCCCTAGGAGCCGGAAACCTCGTGTATGGATTAAAAGCTAACCAGACAACTCATCGCAGGTCTCACTCTGGATGGCCGGATAGGCCACGATGGAAGCTGTAAGGGCACTCAGTACTCTGACCCCTACGGAACCTGGAACGACGTCGTGGTTCAAGCCTCAGTCAAGATATCCATGAAATCCTCACACGTCCCTGTGCATTTAAATTCCGAAAAAAAATATTAAAATCCGGAACTGTATGTACGTTTAGCGAAAACTTCTATATTGATTCAGATGACGGATGACTTACTGGAAACCTGTGCCTACGTCATCTTGTAATTTCCATCAATATGATGTTCTTTATGAAGGTCCAGCAACAATAATTAGGGATGATATGACTGACCCTTCATCCCCAGTCGTCTACAGTTTAACGACGCAAGATATTACCTTTGCTCTCATCAAAACCAGAGAACAGCCTTTGTGCGGATACACGTTACTGGGCACAGAACATCCAAAATTATTCATTCTCGAAACCAAGGAGGAAAGTGCATTTTTCCATAAAGGCATCATCCCGGTGGACAATTTAGACATCTTCGCTTACATGAACTCTAAATTTGTATACGTAGAGAAATGTTCGCCATCAGATGACCTCCTTGTATCACAATGTAATGCAACAAAAATGTGAATTAGAACGACAGATCATTACTAATGCCTTGTCATTTGCCACTCTCCAGCCAGATGAATTCGCATATCAATTAATGAAAGGACCAGGCTACATGGCAGTGACAACAGGAGAAGCTATACAGATTATAAAATGTATACCCGTGGATATTATAGTGAGAAAGACTAAAGAATGTTATACTGAATTACCTGTAACTGTACGAAACTCCTCATTCTTCCTTATTCCCAAGTCACGAATAATTACTAAATTTGGAAATCAAAGGGAATGCAGCTATGAACTACCTACTATGTATCGCATTGAGGATACCTGGGTACAATTCACCCCTGACGCACAAGTCAGACAATCAGCACCACAACAACTGCAGCCTATGACAATTCTATCCTGGAAATACTTAACACCAGGACCACTCGCCATCAGCGGAATATACTCTGAAAAGGATATAGAGAAGTTGAGAGACCACATCATGTTTCCCGCGGAGAAACCTGCTCTCCTCAATACCGTCGCCAGAGGACTTACCGGGCATTCCATCAAAAGATCAAAGGAGGCAGAGGAGGTGGAATCGGACATCTCCGATATTTCGGACAGGACCCATCTTTTGTCAGATGAGGAGGAAATGCCAAAGGATCCCAGAGGCCGTCCTATGACTACTGGCAAAGGGGTATTTGCACGACAAATCAGTGCTGTTAAAGCGGAACTTAGAAAGCTCCAAAGAGAAATACAGGAAGCTAAAGCAATATTGCATGGTGGATACAATCTACAGGACTTCCTCGGCCCACGGTGGGTGAAAAAGATGGAAGAAAAGGGAGAAGAAGTTAGAAACCTCCCAACAAGAGACGTCACGGCTGAACTCATCGCGGCATCGGAGAGAATAGGATACGTGGCCTCAAGAAGTACAAACCTGAATGGCGGGTTTGTCAAAACATTGAAGGAGGTTGCCATACTTGTCAAAGTCAGTGCTGACAACTTGGCATACCGATCCTCCATGCGGATGGAGGGGGACGAGACGACAGCGGAGAGCCGTGATGAGAATAGGAGGTTGAAGAAGGAGATAGAGAACCTCCGAAAAGAAAAGGACTGCGGACTAATGCCCCCTCCTCCTGCCCTGGTAATATTCCCCCGAGTGAAGAAGATGGAGCGACCCGCAGTTGAAGAGGTGGATATGGAAGAACTACCCCCCCCGTCCATCCCCAAGATTAAACTCCCTCCAAGGGAGGAATGGCAACCGGTTAAATGACCAGCGATCAGGGGAGTTAGCAAGATCCTTGATGAAGGAGCCCCTACCGTTCCTCCGGCCCGAGGCATGGAGGACCTAATTAACAAAAAGGCTCTTCCCTATTCGCGAAGGAGATGAGGGGAGAAGTCCAGGCAGCATTGGAGTCTTTTCTCCAACGCCTCTCCCCTTCCTCAGCGGGACCCAGAAAACTCCTAGGGCCGTTACAAAAAGCGGCAGGGAGAATCCGGTTCCTAAAAAGGAGCCAAGGGGAGACAGGAAAGCCTCTGAACCAAAGGGGGGGCCATCCAAGAATGCTGCCACGGCCACAAACCTCGAGGTGGATAAAAGTGCCAAAAGGGGGAAAACACCTTTCACCCCCCTCTGTGCTGCCTTCAAAGGGGCGTGCAGCTCGATTGCCCCATGACGAACGGAAGGTCCCTCTAGCCCTACCGTCTACCTCAAAGGGGCAGGGGACCAGGCACCTTCGTCCAGTGAGGGAAGAGAGACCCCCCCTGCTGCCACTCCAGCTCAGGAGAGCTGGTCCACGGTGGTCAGAAGAAAGAAGAAGGAAACGATGCAAACATCGGGACCAATCAAAAAAGTGGCTCCAACCTCGATAAAGAAATCCCCTGCCCCCAGCATTACGCAGGGGAAGAAAAGCCCTAGAAGAAGGGTACCGCGGACTTCTGCTGTGGTATTAACGTGTCCAAAGGGCACTTATGAGGCAACCATGGCTGAAGTCAGGGCCAAAATACAGCTGTCCGAAGTGGGGATAAATGATGGCATCAAAAACCCGATTGGGGTTCACAGGAGCCATGATCATTGAGGTGTCTGGGGCCGAAAGCGGCCCTAAGGCCGATGCATTGGCCTCCCGCATGAGAGCTCTGCCGAGGCAGAGAAGGGGTCCGTTAAAAAGGATTAAGGGGGCGCAATACTGCCTCAGGTCCTGACGGGCTGCACAAGAAGACATTGGCCTTGGCAACAAGTGTCCTCGTCCAATTCCTCATGCAGCTCTTCACAAGCTGCATGAGAAAAGGGATATTCCCTCCCATCTGGAGGAGAGCACGACTCGTCCTCCTCCAAAAAGAGGGCAAGCAGGCAGACTCCCCGTCGGCCTACAGGCCGATCTGCCTCCTGAGTGATGCAGGGAAACTATACGAAAGAATCCTCGTGAACCGCATCATCAGGCATCTGTCCCAAGTGGGCCCTAATCTGAGCGCGGCTCAATTTGGTTTCCGGGAGGGCTTATCGACTCTGGACGCAGTAAACCGCGTCAAAGCCCTCTCGGAAGAGGCGACAACCCAAGGGGGGGTGATGCTAGCGATATCATTGGATATTTCTAACGCATTCAACACCCTCCCCTGGGAAACAATAGTGAGATCGCTCAGATGCCACGGGGTGCCAGAATACCTTGTGCTCGTCTTGAGGGAATATTTACGGGACAGGTGGGTCGAATACCTCGACCAGGCAGGACAACTATGCCAAAGGGAGTTGCACCGCGGAGTACCCCAGGGTTCGGCGCTTGGTCTACTGCTGCGGAAAGGGCACAACGGTATTACACGCTGCCCTCCCGGGCGGCATGTTACGCGAACACATGTGGGAGGGGAGAGACTGGGGGAATCCCTTGCGAGAGGAGAGATGGCAGTCCGCAATGTTATCCGCGCAATCACCGCGGGTCTTAAAGTGGCGGTCCAAAGACAGAGGCGATGTTCTTCTAGAGAGGGGCCTCTGGACCGCCACCACGGCCCTTCACCTTCGTCCCGACCGTGGATTCGACCCGAGAGGCCACTAGCCCCCCTGGAAATACCTGGGGCTGAAGCTGGGCGGCAGATGGTGCTTCACTGGCCACTTTGCCAGGCCGCCTGTCGAGCCGAAAAAGGGTTGGCGCATGGGCCGTATCCTCCCAAATTTGGGCGGCCCGGACGGCAAAGTGCGCCGCTTATACGCAAATACCGTGCGTGGGTAGCTCTATACGGCGCGCCTGTGTGGGCTGAAGCCTAGATGGCAACCGCCAGGCAGGTCCTGTTTAATAGTGCCTTTCGCCAAATAGCGATAAGGGTGGTAGGGACTACCGCACCGTCTCGCGCGCGGCGCCCGCTCTGGCCGGAGTACCCCCTCTGGCCCCACAGCCCCGGGAATATGCCCAGCCAATGAAATCAGGGCCATAAGGGAAAGGGGAGTGGTTATCACACCGACCATCCGTGCGAAAGTGAGGCACCATCACCGACAGATCACTCTAAGAAAGTGGGAAGGGTTGCCTCGCTGACCCAAACATCCCAGGCCAGCGAATCGTTTGGAGCCATCCCTCCGTATTCGATCAATGGGTCGAATGGGCACGGGACTTGGAATATCCTTCCGAGCGACACAGATCCTCATGGGCATGGGGTTTTCGCCTCCATATCTGTGTCGCATCGGAAGGGAGGGGACTGCGGATTGTCATCTGTGACAGTCCGGATGACACCACTGGGTGGAAGATACGCTCGCCCAAATGTCTGGCTTGGGATGAGCAAAGAGCGGTGCTCATCCGAGGATGGGCCAGGACCTGACCCTCTCAGTGGTGATAGTAACTACCCTGGAATGGGGGAAACCGGCCTGACGGGCCTTCTCCTTCTTTGCAACCAAATAATGTTGCGGAAAGGGGGGGCCGAGAGGATCCGGGCGGGAGCAACCCCCCGGTCCTGCCAGGAAAGGGGAAGAAGAAGGAGATGGCGAGGCCGATCTCGGTCTCATCGCCTCTCCCAACCCCCAATTCCATCTCCCTCATCGGGATGGGCTCTCTGCCCGAGGCCCACCCCGGTTCCCATGGTGATAATGGCGGGGAGGGATTTCTGCAGCAACGCAGCAGAAGGAATCTCCCCCCCCGATGGAAGGGAATATTCTCCTAATGAGCGAGTTTTGTCCCCCGCGGCAAATAATACCACACAGCCGCGGGGAGATGGGTGCAGAGGGGACGGGGGGGAACTCCCGGATCGAACCCGCCTCAGTAGAAGGCAGGCGGGGTGGTTGTGGGCCCCCCCCTATTATGGAAGCAAACCGTTAAGGGTTGGCGCCTCAGTATCACCGCCGGGCGCCGGGTAGATAGCTCACCGAACACAAGTGGGTGGGCCAGGTGTGGGAAGAGTCCGGAAGTCATATCAACTGGTCAACCCGGACTCCCACTTACCAAAGCACCGCGGCGACCTGGGGTTTTAGTGGGTAGGCAACAATAGTCCTGAGTCCCATATACCCCCCCTCCCCGGGCGGGGAGATGCGTCAGTCATTTCCCGTTAAAAAAAAAAGGTCGCTCGTCTTGTGCTATCTGGAAATAAAGTGTTTTCTCGTCTGTACGCATCCAAGTAGGTCGCATCGTCTTGCCTGTCTGGAAAATGTGTTTTTTCTCATCTGTACGCATCCATGTATGTCGCATCGTCTTGCGCTATATGGAAAAAAAGTATTTTTATCGTCTGTAATCATCCCAGTAGGTCGCATCGTCTTGCGTTATCTGAAAATGAGCGTTTCTTTCTCGTTGGTATACTTCCTCAGTATGTCTCATCGTCTTGCGCTATTTGGAATAAAGGGTTTTCTCGTCTGTACGCATCCAAGTAGGTCGCATCTTCTTGCGCTATCTAGAAAAAAGGTTTTTCTCGTCTGTACGCATCCAAGTAGGTCGCATCGTCTTGCGCTGTGGGGGGGGGAAAAAGGTTTTCTCGTTTGTACGCATCCAAGTATGTCACATAGTCTTGCATTATCTGGAAATAAAGTGTTCTTCTCGTCTGTACGCATCCAAGTATGTCACATCGTCTTGCGCTATCTGTAAATAAAAGTGCTTTTCTCGTCTGTACGCATCAAGTAGGTCGCATCGTCGTGCGCCATCTGGCAAAAGGCGTTTCTTCGTTGCTATACTTCTCAGTATGTCGCATCGTCTTGCGCTATCTGGAAATAAAAGTGTTTTTCTCGTCTGTCCGCATCCGTAGGTCGCAACGTCGTGCGCTATCTGCAAAAAATGTTTTTTCTCGTCTGTACGCATCCAAGTAGGTCGCATGGTCTTGCGGGTATCTGGAAAAAAATCAATTTCTCGTCTATATATCAAGTAGGTCACATCGTCGTGCGCTATCTGGAAAAAACGTTTCTTCCTCGTTGATATACTTCTCAGTATGTCCCCTCTTGCGCTATCTAAAAAAAGTGTTTTTATCGTCTGTAATCATCCAAGTAGGTGCGCAACTGGGATCCTCCCTTTCGCACATGAATTGCCATAATCATAAACGTAAAACGTAAACGTAAGCTGAAGAACCAATCAGAATATTGCTTTAACTTTATGTATCCTAGAAGACAATAGAAATGATGATAAAGTTGGCCGTAAACAGAAGTAACTAAGACTTCAACCAGTTAAAATCCTAGTTACTTTTGCTTACAGCCAACTTTATCATCATTTTTATCGTCTTCTAGGATACATAAAGCAATATTCTGATTGGTTCTTCAGCTTACGTTTACATTTTACGTTTTGGTTATGGCAATCATGTGCGAAAGCCTTTAGCCCGCAGTCTAAGTCGTAGGCAAATTGACCAATTAAGGTTCATTATTTTTGAAATAATCAGCTATGATTGGTCAATTTGCCTACGACTTACGACTCATTGTAGAACGGGCCTTAAGCTGGGTCTACAATGGCCGTAGCATAAGGATGTAAGGTTGTAAGCGAAATGAACCAAATC
This sequence comes from Camponotus fellah, assembly GCA_030586385.1. NCBI lineage: Eukaryota > Metazoa > Arthropoda > Insecta > Hymenoptera > Formicidae > Camponotus > Camponotus fellah. The sequence continues at coordinate 185,608 of JAPIVC010000410.1, read as the reverse complement.
CATTTCCTACAGCTACTACTGTATGTTCTACGGCGGACGCGCAATCAAAATTAAAAACGCAGGATTCTTCCGTGACTGCGTATGCGTGACTGCCGTAGAACGCACGAAAATCCGTAAGAAATGGATTTGGTTCATTTCCCTTACAACCTTACAACCTTATGCTACGGCCATTGTAGACCCGCCTTTAAGCGGCGTTTACAATAAAATTTTAAGGAGACTTAAGACGTAAAATTTAAGAAATTGACCAATCACAGTCAAGTATTAAGAGAATATTCGATTGTGATTAGTCAATTTCTTAAGTCTTACGCCTTAAATCTCCTTAAAATCTCATTGTAGACGACGCTTAAATCGGGCTGTGAATACACGAACCTGTGAATGTCGCTTTTTATATTCCCTATCTACATATTCTCATGTCTACGATTATCCCAACAAAGGAGAAGGACATCGCCATTTTAACTTTGTTTCTGCTCATGTTGTATCGGTCATGTTGACCAGCTCGTGCTGTAATTTTGCTCGTGTCGTAATAATTTTGCTCGTGTTGTAATTTAGCTTGTGTTATTTTTCTCTTCTAAATATATTATAAATTAGGTAACTTAATATCTTAAAGAAGTTTATAGGAAGTAATTTTGTGGTAGACATTTTTATCTGATTCCTGAATCGTTACAATGTAAGTACAACGTAATAAGAAAAAGTATTTGCTGTATATGCCTAAAAATTGTCATAAGTTTCCAACGGAACTGCAAGTCGATCTCGGAAATAAGTGCGCAAGAATTGATGTAAACGCATGTCGCATCGAAATCACATGCAACGTGAATGGAAATGATATATACTAATTTCCAATTTACATTTGTGATTTCGTCGGAAAAAATTATAACAATAGAAGCAGAAAAAATGCTTTGCAAAATTTACTGTTGTAAAATTTGTAAATCTGAATATCACATATATTTATATGTATATGTATATATATAAATGTATATCCAAGTAGGTCGTATGGTCGGGCGCTATCTGGAAAAAAAGTGTTTTTCTCGTCTGCACGCATCTAAGTAGGTCGCATGCGTCTTGCGCTATCTGGAAAAAAGTGTTTTTCTCGTCTGTACGCATCCAAGTAGGTCGTATGGTCGGGCGCTTTTTGAAAAAAAAGTGTTTATCTCGTCAGTACGCATCCAAGTAGCTCTTACGGTCGGGCGCTATCTGGAAAAAAAGTGTTTTTCTCGTCTGTACGCATCCAAATAGGCCCCTCCCCCCCGTCGCATCGTCTTGCGCTATCTGAAAAAAAAGTGTTTTTCTCATTTATACGCATCCAAGTAGATCGCATGCATCTTGCGCTATCTGGAAAAAAGTGTTTATCTAGTCAGTACGCATCCAAGTAGGTCTTATGGTCGGGCGCTCTCTGGAAAAAAAGTGTTTTTCTCAACTGTACGCATCCAAATAGGTCGCATGCGTCTTGCTCTATCTGGAAAAAAAGTGTTTTTCTTTTCTGCACGCATCCAAGTAGGTCGCATGCGTTTTGCGCTATCTGGAAAAAAGTGTTTATCTCGTCAGTACGCATCCAAGTAGGTCTTATGGTCGGGCGCTCTCTGGAAAAAAAGTGTTTATCTCATTTGTACGCATCCAAGTAGGTCGCATGCGTCTTGCGCTATCCGAAAAAGAAATGTTTTTCTCGTCTATACGCATTCAAGTATGTCGCATCGTCGTGCGCTATCTGGAAAAAAGTGTTTATCTGGTCAGTACGCATCCAAGTAGGTCTTATGGTCGGGCGCTCTCTGGAAAAAAAGTGTTTTTCTCAACTGTACGCATCCAAATAGGTCGCATGCGTCTTGCTCTATCTGGAAAAAAAGTGTTTTTCTTTTCTGCACGCATCCAAGTAGGTCGCATGCGTCTTGCGCTATCTGGAAAAAAAGTGTTTATCTCGTCTGTATGCATCCAAATAGGTCACATCGTCTTGCGCTATCTGTAAAAAAAATGTTTTTCTCATCTGTACGCATCCAAGTAGGTCGCATAGTCGGTCGTTATTGGAAAAAAGCGTTTCTTCTTCGTTGGTATACTTTCCAGTAGGTCGCATCGTCTTGAGCTATCTGTAAAAAAAGTGTTTTTCTCATCTGTACGCATCCAAGTAGGTTGCATGGTCGGTCGTTATTGGAAAAAAGCGTTTCTTCTTCGTTGGTATACTTTCCATTAGATCGCATCGTCTTGCGCTATCTGTAAAAAAAGTGTTTTTCTCGTTTGTACGCGTCCAAGTAGGTCGCATCGTCGTGCGCTATCAGGAAAAAATGTGTTTTTCTCGTCTGTACGCATCCAAGTAGGTCGCATCTTCGTGCGCTTTCTGGAAAAAAAGTGTTTTTCTCGTCTGTACGCATCCAAGTAGGTCGCAACTTCTTGGGCTACCTGGAATAAAAGTGTTTTTCTCGTCAGTACGCATCCAAGTAGGTCGCATCGTCTAGCGATATCTGGAAAAAAGAGTTTCTTCCTCGTTGGTATACTTCCCCGTATGTCACATCGTCTTGCGCTATCTGGAAAAAAAGTGTTTTATTCCTCTGTACGCATGCAAGTAGGTCGCATGGTCGGCCGCTATCTGGAAAAAAAATGTTTTTCTCGTCTGTACGCATCTAAGTAGGTCGCATCGTCTTGCGCTATCTGTAAAAAAAGTGTTTTTCTCATCTGTTCGCATCCAAGTAGGTCGCATGGTCGGTCGTTATTGGAAAAAAGCGTTTCTTCTTCGTTGGTATACTTTCCAGTAGGTCGCATCGTCTTGCGCTATCTGCAAAAAATGTGTTTTCCTCGTCTGTACGCATCAAAGTAGGTCGCATCGTCTGGCGATATCTGGAAAAAAGAGTTTCTTCCTCGTTGGTATACTTCCCTATATGTCGCATCGTCTTGCGCTATCTGGAAAAAAATGTTTTTCTCGTCAGTTCGCATCCAAGTAGTTCGCATGGTCGGTCGCTATCTGGAAGGAAGCGTTTCTTCCTCGTTGGTATACTTTCCAGTAGGTCGCATCGCCTTGCGCTATCTAAAAAAAAGTGTTTTTCTCGTCTGTACGCATTCAAGTAGGTCGCATCTTCGTGCGCTTTCTGGAAAAAAAGTGTTTTTCTCGTCTGTACGCATCCAAGTAGGTCGCATCGTCGTGCGCTATCTGGAAAAAATGTGTTTTTCTCATCTGTACGCATTATCTAACTTATGGTTTTAAAATAAGAAAAAGCCGAGAGAGATTGAAATGCCAGAATTTAACGATATTTTTTCATATTTTCATATTATTATTGATTTTCAATCAGATGGTTTAATAAATACTTAATAATAGTAAATAAATATATTTAATATTAATAATAATATTTAATAATAATAAATAAATATTTAATATTAATAATACTATTTAATAATAATAAATAAATATTTAATGTTAATAATAATATTTAAAAATATTTTATAATAATATTTAGTATTAATAATAAATAATATTTAACATTAACAGTGAAAGTATTAAACATTTATTTATTCTAATTAATTTTAAAACAGATATATAAATATCTGTATTATATGATGTATAAATATTATACGATGTATAAATATCATATGATAATAATATTATACGCTAAATTGTCGCGTCTTTAATCAAGCACATGTTCACGTTCGACAGCGCTGTTAGTACCTTAACCTACCGCAACCTAGCATAACCAAAAATAGTTTGCTGTCGCCGGGTAAATATCGTCACGTTGTCGCGTCGTCCGTCGTGTAATAACGTGTATCTTTCTTTAATCAAGTGATTTTTAATGGCCAACAGTGATTATTCGACAGTGATTTATAGTGATTAGTGATAGAGTCATTGGTAAATTTCTCGTCTTATCAAGTGAGTGAATGAATGTGATTATGTTGAAGTTTATAAAAGAATACAGTTTATAAAAGAAAAAAAAAATTTTCGATTAATTATTTAGTGTGGATCTCTGTCCTTTAAAACGTGATATCTACGTTCAATTTGAATGAAAGTACGATCTATTGGAAAATTCATTTCTCAAGAAATTACAGCAATACATTGAACAAGGTAATAATAACTATTCTTTGGTGTTGTGTGAAAACAAATTTCGGGATGTCAAATAAACAGTGTTAGAGAAAATTAGCGAAAGAGAGGGGTTTTTAGTGGGTAGGGAGTACCGAGTTGGTAATTCGACTTGGTACTCGAGTCCCACATAACTCACCGGATCGCCCGGTGAGTATGCATAAAATGCATTTTCCCCTCTCTCGTAAAAAAAAAAAAAAAAAAACGGTACAATAGAATAAGAAAATAATTTAAGTGAAAATGTGTAACAATAAAAAATAAATAATAATTTTAGTAAGAGCAATAATAACTTCAAAAAAGCAAATGAGAGAGAGAGAGAGAGAGAGAGAGAGAGAGAGAGAGAATGAGAATTATGTATTCGCATGTGTGTGTATGTACCGACCAGCTGATCGCAGCGATCGCCCCGCGTAAGCACCCGCGTCTGACGGTGACTTGCGCCACCCTTGCCTGCCTCTTGTATCCGACCCGTTATAAGTTAATTACTTCTTTTAATAATTCGAAAACTAAGCGTCGGACGAAATTTTGCTAAAGGAAAAATCATCTTAGAATTGAGTCAAGAATATGTCATTTCACGGACACTATACTTATTTTGAATCACCCTGTATATATATATATATATATATATATATATATACAGTATCAATTATACTTGTATATATATAAATACAAATATATATATATATATATATATATATATATATAATTCGAAGTCCTCGCCCCGGCGTAAGAAATATATATACACATATATATATGTATATATATTGTGATATATATGTGTGTGTGTGTGTGTGTGTGTGTGTGTGTGTGTGTGTGTGTGTGTTGTATATACAGGGTGACCCATTTTAATCTCCCCACCTAAATTTCTCGGAACCTAAGCAAGATAGAGAAAAATGTTTCAGACAAAAGTTTTGTGGTTTCAAGGGGGCCATAAGATGGTATCATTAGTTTGACCTTGAAGAGTCATTTGAAGGTCACGTGAAGGCCACTTCAATTTTTTCGAGTGGCACCCACTATTTTTTATTACATATTATTATAGCTGGCCTCGAGAGCTTTTCAAAACACTATAATTAAATGTTTTTCCATTAAGTGCTTTTCGAGTTATGAGGCTTGAATTCATTTCTTAATTTTACATAAACCATAAAATATCTTGTAAAATATTTATTTTTCGATTATCTTACCTTAATATTTTTATGTACAAAATAATGAGTGGAATCAATTGGTGTAAAGAAAACATACAGTTGTTTCTAAGAAAAAATATGGAATTGTTAATTGCAAATTACATATTTCTTCTTCGAAACAACTATGTTTTTCTTTACACCAATTAATTCCTCCCATTATTTTGTACATAAAAGTATTAAGTAAGATAATCGAAAAATGAATATTTTACTAGATATTTTATCATTTTTTGTAAAATTAAGATATTATTTCAAGCCTTATAACTCGAAAAGTACTTAACGGAAAACACTTAATTATAGTGTTTTGGAAAGCTCTCGAGGTCAGCTACAAGAATATGTAATAAAAAATAAGGGGTGCAATTTAAAAAAATTGAGGTGGCCTTCACGTGACCTTCAAATGACTCTTCAGTGTCAAACCAATGATACCATCTTATGGCCCCCTCGAAACCACAAAACTTTTGTCTGAAACATTTTTCTCTATCTTGCTTAAGTTCCGAGAAATTTAGGTGGGGAAATTAAAATGGGTCATCCTGTATATTTCTTACGCTCGGGACGCGGACTTCGATTTATATCGAAAGCGTGCGATAAAGAGATCGACCGTTCGCGAGACGCACGAAATAAATAAGCACTTTTAAGAAACGAAGAACTTTAATGCATAACACAATAACACAGAACATTAATCACAAAATTAATGCGACGGATCGGCAGAAATATGCGTTCGCTCAGCTTGACAGCTGACTCCAGACTCAAATGACAACAGCCGCTGCTGTCGACTTCTTGACGACGGACTTCTTCTCTTTCCACGACGGACTCGACCGCGACTCGAACCAGGGACGTAACACTTGTCCTTCTCTACAAAAGATTGTCGTCCCGACAATCACATTGTGGCAAGTCTTCACAGGAATCTCGTCGAATTACAGTTCCCGATGTGTTTCCATGTCCTCCCTGAACTGCTTGCAGGTTACCGAACTTGCACATCTTCTTGGGATCAAACGACTTCTCTGATTCCAAAAATCTTCAGACAAGAGGGGGGTATCTTTCTGTGGCCCCTTCGTTCTCCTAACTCCTCAGGCCCCTCTCGGCATTCGCTCAAAGACCCACGGGAAAACCACGGATCAAAAACCGTGGGTTAGGCAGCCTTCAACCTTGATCCCCTTCAGTTTTGGTCAATTTTCCGTTTTTCAACCTCCATTCTTATTTCATCTCTATTGTCGAGCTTCTGAAAGAATTTTTAAAAACGCAGCAGAAAACTAAGCTTTTAAAATTATTTCTTATTAAATAGGGGGCTCCGAAAAACTCCCTCCCAAACTTCGTTCGTGAAAAGGGGCCAACCTATCAGAATGAACTACCTTACATTTGTGTCCACTCGATTTCCTTATTTCGAAGACAACATCACTAAGCTTTTTAACTATTTCATAGGGTCCCTCCCAATTACTTTGCAATTTAAGAGATTTTCTCCTTTTCCTACGAGGATTATAAAATCAAACCTTTTGATCAATATTAAAATTAATTTTCCTCTGATCGTAACGAATTTTAGAACGAAGAGATTGAAGATTCAAATGTTGCCTAGCTTCACCATGTACGTTATTTAATCTCTTTTTCAGTCTTTGAACATAGCCTTCAGAAGAATCTTCCTCCCCTCTCTCCGAAAAGCTTCCTCATAATAAATCCAAAGGCAACCGTAAATCGCGTGCGAATAAAGTTCTGCAGGAGAGGTCCGTAGCCTCATGTTTAGAAGAACGATAAGCTAATAAATATATGGGAACCCAACTTTCCCTTTTATCCTCCGCAATAAATTTAGCCAAATATTCAGAATTTGATGATGACGCTCGATTTGGCCATCTGACTGCGAATGTAGTCATTCTAGTTTTCCTAATTCTTAAAAGGCGCATTATTCCCTAAAAGATATTCGATTCGAAATTTTTCCCTTGATCTATGTGGACTTCTAACGAAACTCCGTGGCGGGAAATGAATTGCTTTACAAAAACATCTGCTTGCCTTAATATTTTTCAATGGGAAAGCCATTCAACCCATTTAGTGAAACAGTCGATGACCACTAATAAATAATAATTCCCTGGAGTCGTCGGAAGAGGGCCAAGTATATCCATTTAAACTCTCTTGAAAGGAGAACTTGAATCGTAAACTTGCATAGGAGATTTCTCCTTTCGCGATGGACCTTTCTTCGCCACACAGACTCTGCAGGAATGACACCAATCTACCAGATCATTCGTACAAGTAGCCCAATAAAAACGTTTCCGGATTTTCTCTAATGCTTTGTTCACTCCAAAATGGCTACCAGAAATAGAATCATGAGCCTCCTCCATAATTTGTTTGATGAAATTTCTAGGAACGACTATCTGAAAAATCTCAGATTTAAAATTCCCATTTTTTGAATAAGACTATTCCTTAAAATTAACGCATCCCAATAACTTCAATAAATTTTCACAGAAACGTCATGTTTTACCTCCTGCCAACTGGGACGTACTCTTCTTTTCCTCGCAAAAACATTGAAATAGTAGGAGCTCCTATTTGCCTTCTCCGCCACTCCTCAAGATCCTCTTCTCTCAAAATTATTCGAGCAATAGAACTTTCTTTCAATTCTATCTTTGCGCAATACGAATAACCTAATTCAGAACAAGAGCATCTTGATTCCATCAGCATTTTGGTGAAGATAACCTTACGATGGACTATCTCAAATTCGTATTGCTGTAATCTTTCTAATCATCGAGCTAGCTGCCCTTCCAAATCTCTGAAGGACATCAACCATTTAAGAGAAATATGATCCGTCCGAATCTTGAATTTTCTTCCATATAAATAATGGTGGAAAGATTTTAAACAGGTCACAATAGCCAACAATTCTCGTTGTGTAATACAATAATTCCTTTCAGCTTTATTTAGCACTCGACTATAGTAAGCAATAACCTATTCTGTGCCATCTTGAACTTGTGACAGGACTGCCCCAACATCATGATTGGAAACATCTGTATCTAAAATAAATTGTCCTTGCTCCTTAGGAAAGGATAAAATCGGTGAAGAAATCAATTTCTGTTTCAATTCTTGAAATGCTTTTTGACAAGAAGGAGACCATTCGAATTTTACCTGATGCTCCATAAGGGTAAACAGAGGTTTAGCTATTAACAAGAAATCTTTAATAAACTTTCTATAATAGGCACAAAATCCAAGAAAACTACGAAGTTGCTTCCTATTCTGAGGAACAGGTCAATTCTTTAGTCCATGAGTTTCCCTGTAGTCCAATTTAGGTAGAGTCATGCAGTTCGTAATTCTTCGATAACTCCCCGTTGCTTCATCTCTTGGATGATACGCTCGATTTCCTCCTTAAGGTGTAACGGGATTCTTTGAGGAGCTTGCTTAATAGGTTCTGAATCTTTCACCTTAATCGAATGCTCCAAAATCTCACAATTCTCTGCGATTAAATTTTCTGAGAACACATCCTGAAACTCCACCAGAAAATCGGCAAAAATATCTTTCTGAAAAGAAGACAGATTTTTAGAGTTTTCTTCGAAAAACATTTGCAGAAAATGAGGAATGAGATACTTTTTCTTCTGAAATTCGAAAACAAGAAAATTCTGTTTCATCCTTTTTTTGGGGTTTCCCGAATTCTGACTCGAAGACCCTGTTTAATTCCACCTTTCCTAGAAAATCCGTCCCTATACATTCATCAGAAATGTTTGCCACTAACATCGGAATTTCCAAAAGATAATTTTTCCTAATTCGATCTCAACATTAACCCTATATTTGACTGGAATGGTCTCTCCAGTCGGATATTTAAGGAATTTTTAACTTCAAAAGGACACTTCGGCCCTTTAATCACTCTCTCACTTGCAACAGAAACATTGGAGCCCATATTTTAAATAAGCAAGTCTTCCAATCAAGAAAATCTTTATAAGAAAATAAACTCTTCTTAGATCTACTTATCCTAAAATATTGTTCAATTTCTGGGGCATCGGCCATTTTAATCGAATCTGCCCCATAAAGTTCGACTTAGCCTTGTTTTTCGTCAAAGATGGATATTCCGACCGAAAATGCCCCTCCACGAGGGTCCCGTTAGTCCACGAACCTGATAGCACATAACCACACATATCGCCCGATGCTTAAGGTGCTAACCAGCACAGTTGACGAATCAGAAAGTCCTAGTGTTCTAACTGATCAATTAGCAACACTCGTGCGCTATCGGGCTCGTGCGCTATCGGAACCCATCCCCGCGCCACATTGTCAATACTCTTTCTTCTGAATATGGAATTTACTCTTTTTGTCTTTATAATTTGAAAACCTCTTTTTATTTTCCTCACTCTGTCCATTAAATTTATTATCCTTGTTAAATTTGTTAAATTTGTTAAATTTATTATTTTTGTTATCTTGATTGAATTTATTCCTCGTAAAATTATTTTCTTGAATGACCTTTACAGCAATCGCTCTTTCCATCGCGATTTTTAAAGAAGTGATATTTTCTAACTGAAGAGTTCTTTTTAGAAAACCGTCTGACAGCGCGGCTATATACTGGGCACAAACGATCTTATCCCTCACTTCGTGAGAACATTTAGGGTAAGCAAGACGCGAAAATCTTTCCAAATCTGCATCCAAAGTGGCCAAATCTTCCGAATTCTTTTGTTTTCTGTTAGTAAACTGGGTATAGTAAGTCTAGGCCAAATGCTCCTCCCCGAAACGCAACTCTAACTTCGATTTCATCGAATTTCAAATATCTCATCCAAAATCGAACGCGCCTTTCCCCTCAAACAAGCAGCCAAGGCTACAGTTTTCTGCGAATTGCTCCAGTTACTAGCCCGCGCTATCAAAACGAATTGAGTGAGAAATTCACGCAGGGGACATTTCTGTCATAATTACGGTTTTTAATTTTAGGCATAAGCCGGGATTTGAATTTTCTAATCGCGGACTATTGTAAGAAGGATTTAACTGTTGATCCTGTCGTATTCTCCCCTCCAGAGCTCACTGTCTCGCTCCCGGAGTTGCGCCTCAAATTCGGTTTGCATCTGCAAACGTTCCTCTCGCAGCTCCCGGATCTCTCGCATCGCCGCCTGAAGCGTAATCGTCTCTGCCGACGGAGTCGGCTGAGAGTCGCGGCTCGTACCCTCTTTCGTGTAAAGACGTGGCTGGATCCTGTTGCCCGATGTTTGTCATCGACATTCTAAACTCAGAGTTTCCACAGAGTTCACAAATCACATTCCGATTTATCCCGGACGAGTCCCCAAAATGTTACGCCCGGGGCGAGGACTTCGATTTATATCGAAGGGGTACGGTAAAGAGATCGGGAGACCCCCCCTCGCGAGACGCGCCAAATAAATAAGCACTTTTAAGGAACTTAAGAACTTCATTGTACAATACAAACGGTAACACAGAACATTAATTCACAATATTAATAACACGGATCGACTCGTCAAAGAAACGCGTCTACACAGCTTGACAGCTAGCTCCAGACTCAAATGACAGCCGCTGCTGTCAATAACTTCTTGACGACGGACTTCTTCTCTTTCCACGATGGACTCGACCGCGACTCGAACCAGCGACGTAACACTATGTGTGTATGTGTATGTGTGTAAAAACTAAAACTTTTTTTTAATTTACTTGCTTTCAAATTGTAAACTTGTTTCTTTATATATGTAATAGTGCTAATACATAATTTTTTTTTCTCGACTACACTGAGATTTATATCTATCATTTTTTTTCTATATCTCATTCACTTTATATATGCCAATCTTTCCATTTCTTTTTGTTCCACGCTGATAAATATTTTGAATGACATGGATAATTATACATAGATTTCTTTTTTTTTTAAATATCACCACAAATTTCTGTGTTCTATATGCGTTTGATTCTTCGGAAGATAAATATTTATTTGTATTATACTGCCATTAAAAAGTAAAACTATGTTATTAAGTGATTTTGTTGTTAAGAGCACATCTTTATACTCTAATTTTTTTATATTTATTTTTCCTGAATTTTGACAGCTTGATTTTTTTAGAACTTTAATTCCAGATGATACATTTGGTTGCGCTTGATGAATACAAGATATTTCATTGTAACGACGGCATATTTGCGATAAAGATTTATTGCCACTACGTAATAATTTCTTTATTTTTCCTAATATGTTTTCGAACGGAAATGATGTAATGTCAGATAGAGGACATTGCATGATTGACACATCATCCGCAATGTGCAGTAGATTGTAGACGTTGCCAATTAAAAATTCCTTTCCATAAAATTTTGCTATAAGATGTACAAATTTTTTTAATAAGTTTTGGGCATGCGTATAGTATTTTAGTGCTGTGTCTTTTCCCGACAAAATCCGAATAGCAACGTGAAGAATCATAAAATTTATATGGTATATATCTTTCGGTAAAAGTTTTTTGAAAATAATTGGTCCAATATACAATAAAAGGAAATGATTTTCAATGACAATTTCAGAGTCTAATTCTTTATTTTAATTTGTTAAATTTACGCGGAGCTAATCGCGTTCCCATTATTTCTACAAATAGGCGAGAGGGATATCGGTGTGGGGCTGAATAACTCAGTTGGTTTAGGGCAGTCGTCCGACAAGCGAAAGACTCGGGTTCGACTCCCGATTCAGCGACTTCGCCCCGATATTTTTCTCGCTTACATCTCTGCAGGGGAGTAAAGAGGGATCTTATATAGTATTCTCGAATGGAGAATCTACCTTGGTTTATGCACCAAGTAAAATATATGCATATGTTTTATTTCGTGTCTTATTTTTCGCGATTTATTAATCTTTATAAAATTTTACGCACTATCATCCGCGGTGGCTCTTCATCGCTCTTTTCTCGTATATCTTGTTGTTTAAAAGGAAATGATATTCAGTAGCCTTAAATTTTTTTAAATTCTGATAGGGATCGAGTTGTTCTTTGGAATTCCTCTGGGATATACTGTTAAATTTTTATTAACAGAGAAGACAATTGTGTTTTTGAATTGTACGATAATTTTTTAATATATCGTTTGTCCTCTGTACCTTCCAGCCAGCACTCCAATAACTTCTTCATAATTCCTAAATAAAGGAGATGCATTGCATCAAGTGGAAAACTGTTTATCATATCAATTGGTGGATGAATATTAATTAAAGGAGATATTCTTTTGTGATGTTCGCTATTTACTTGCTCTCTCAAGGAAAGGAAGGATTCGTTCTTCTTTCATAATTACCATAAATTGTTCGATTTTTATACAGTTCGCCACATACTAAACGTTCATATGCCCAAAATCCGTTATGAATTTTTATACATTTTACAAATGAACGAGCTGGCCTAACGCAAATAAAAGCTTTAATACGAACTTGAAATACTTTATTATTTCCATTTACTCCTTCAGATTAGAGCAGATTGATTTCCTCAACAAACTTTTCAAAATAATTTTGGATATTTTCTGGTTTTTGATTTCCACAATAAATTGCAACCGGAAATATTTTATAAACAAATTGGTAAAAAATTTTGTATAAAATTGGCCAAAAACTTGTTAAACTGGACTTAAATAGTGGCAAACCATTTATAATCACCATTTATAATCTACATTTATAACTCTATTATATTTAAATGTAAATCAGGATTAAGATATTTTACAAGGTGTGAAGTTAAACCAAAATATACAAATAAATCATTATCATTTTCATCCAGTTTTTCAATTTTATAATTTTCACTTGTAGTTTGTAAAAATGTTTTAGAGCTTTTTGGTAATTGAGGTAAAATAGGTCGTAATATTTAATAAACCATCTAAGCGAGAATGGGGAAGTGGCGGAAATTGAAATACCCATTCTCGAAGATCATTTATAATATTATTTGATTTTTCTTCGACTGACGAATTTGATGAAACTGAAGAAATATTTGCAGACTCATTTTCTGACATATCCAAATCATCTTCTGACACGTCTTCTCGAATATCACTTTCCCTAGTATCATTATCTAATGATATATTTGTCTCGTTTTCCAAATGAAAATTGTTTTGTACTTCAATCGCTGACTCTGTCTATATGTTGCTATCAAAATAGTTTTGTTATTGTAAATTATTATAATTTTGATAGTTCTTATGAAAGACGAGCTGTTGAGTATTGGCGACATCGAGACATTGATGAAAATAATAATGGCAAAAAAAAGAATAGTTCTCTAAAAGTAGTACAAAGTAATAAATTTAGAAGAGTTTCATCTGAATGTCAGTTAAGGCAAAAAGAACAAATACAATCAGGTGAAAGTCGTATAGAAAAATTATCTTGGATCTCCAAATTTACACATGATAAATTTACTGCAGTTGTTGATCAGGATTCATGGTTCATGATATTGATCTAAAAAGATGGGCTTTAAGCTCAAGAAGAAATAGGAAATTTAAATTCTATATTTAAGGTCATCTCACATTTGGATAACAAGATTCAAGAAATCTCACCGAATTGTTTCAGGAAAAGTTACGAAGTTTGTCACTAGAAGAACATTAGAAGATTCTGCTGATTTGCAACAATCAGCTAATGATTTTCTGGAAAGAGTAAAACTTCTTATTGAACTGTTTGAATCTGAAAATATTTACAATTCAGATCAAAGTGATTTCCAATTGGAAATTCATTCTGGAAGATCATTGTCTAATCAGGGAAAAAAGAAAATAGAACGTGTCGTGCAATTCATATCATCAACAACCTATTCATATACAATACAACCAATTATATCTTGTAATGGCAATTTGTTGTCACCTTTATTTATTGTATTAAAAGAAGCTAATGGTAAATTTGGACCAAAGATAGAAGAAAATTTGTTTAAATCAGAAAATGTTATTGTAAAAGCATCGAAATCTGGTAAAATGACATTAGGTATTTCCCTTTTATAATTACTTTTATTAACAAATTTATTTCATTTAATATTTAATAAAAGTCATAAAAAACTATTAAATTAACATTTATATTTTTTTTACAGACATTTTAGAATGTGGTTAGAAGAAGCTTATTTTGCAAACATTGATCCTAATAGCGTTCTTTTTATCGATTCATGGACTGGACATTGTCCTAATACTATTTCGGATTTAACACCTCCAGGAACACATATTACTACTATGATAATACCGAAAGGAACTACAGGGAAAATACATTAGATGTTTATGGATATGGAGTTTCAGATATAATTTTAGTTGGAAAGTAATATAAATTTACATAACGAAATAATATAATAAAATTACAATTTTTGATACATAATCAATTGTCATCACGATATCAAAACTTATTTAAATATTCGTGGTTTAAAAGTGATTATACGAATGAAAGACCAGACGAATTTAAAAATCCAGTACACTTTAGTTTTGACGAAACTTCAACAAAATGTGATATCAAAGATTGCAATAATATAGCTGTAGTAAGATGTTCTTGGTGCAAGAAGTCATTATGCTTGAAACATTTTTTTGTCGAATATTATTATTGTAATGTATATAATGAGTGAATAATATAAAATACAAATATTTTTTTTAAATCTAAATATGTACAATATGTAGTTATAAATACATAGAAAACATAAATAAAAATTATACATAAACATTTTTTATATATCTTATTGTTCGACGGTAATTACTTACGCACATAGCATGGATGAACGTATATACGGGAGCGTTTATAACTAATTTTCAAAAATGATATTTCGTAACATAATTTATTACACATGGTTGAATTTGGAAAAAAATAAGCTTTAAATTAGATAGAAAAATTTTAATTTTGAAAAAAAAATTAAATGGTGAGGGTTTCTAAAAAAAAATAAAAAATAAAAAATTTTGTTCATATAATTTTAAAGTACTCTTCAAGCCATTAAAATTTGTTACACGTTTTTTTTCTTTAACTCTTATAGTTTAGCAGATATTCAATTCTAAAGAAAAATACCGTTTTTCTTCAAAGGGGTATTTCACCCCTTAAAACTCAAAATCCGCACATATAAAAAAATACGTGTCTTTTAGATTTGTATTTAACAACATATTTGAAGGAGAATCAAATCAGTTCCAGACAGTTGTGACACTTCCCTCATAAGATTTGTTTTCCAAAAGTTTTAATTCTACTAGCATAACTAATTACGTCTTCTTCGTCTTTTTGATAAATATATCCTAATTTTCCTTGCAATTGATAAGCATTTTTCGAAGAACTGTAAATTCGTTTTAAATAGGATGTAAATTGCAATACACTACTAAAAAATTGATAGTATAGTTTGTCGAGCTTCTCCGATTATTCTGGTTCTTATGATTTTAGTAAATTGTGATTCTACTTCTTCAGGTAACATAGATTTTGCTTCTTCATATCCTTCGATGAAATAATTTAATGTAATATTATTGAAATTAAAGAAAAGAACAGTTTTAACAGCATATTTCAACGTAGCAAAAATTTTGATAAGACATTGTTTTGGAATTATTTCCTATTACTTTAACACAAATTTAATACAAATTTCTTTAATACAAATTTTATTTAGTTTTTAGTTTTGATTAATAATTATATTGAGAAAATCATCAAACTTTAATTAGGGTATATATTAATATTATGAAATAAAACATTATGAAATAAAAATTATGAAATAAAAATAAATAATAAAAAAATTGTTTTTAATATCCAGAAATTAAAATAGATTTGTTTTGAAATAGATTTAGAAGTTGCTATCGGAATAGGTGTGTATAGTGTGTATAAATAAAAAAAGATATAAATCTGATATAAATCTGAATACCACTGATATAAATTTAGGTTTAAATTTAATTTCAATATATTTTACTCTCAAGAAGAATTGTCCTTTAAAAGGATTTTTTAAATTTTTATCGAGACTTTTACATTCCTTCCCATTTCCAAGATCGAAACTTTTCAATTCCGGATGAGCCCCCAAAATTTATCAGTATGTTATATCCAGATCTTAGAATCGATGAGCCGTATGGAAGAATGTAAGTTACTTATTCCGTGACACACTTTATTCTGGCGTGTGTATGTATCGGGTCGAACGAATGTGAAGGGCCTGACACAGATCGGCGACTGAAGATCTCTTTAATGCTGCGTTTTTAGGCCTATTCATTCGGTGGTCCCTTTTCAGTAAAGGATTTGATAAAGGTTTAATCCTTACGCAGGATAGGACCTAGTGCGATCTCAGGATTTAGGGAAGAGAACGGGTTAAATAATTAAATTATATATTAAATTAAAAATACATATATTATAAAAAAATAAAGAAAGGAAAATACATCTTAGCAGTTGTAGCTATGCGTGAGTGGGTATCTGTGTGTGTATGTATATATTTTCGCGGATGTTACAATCGTTCGGAGGATCGTTCATCAGTCAGAATACATAGGGAAGAATTTACATTAAGAATTAAATTTTGACTGGTTAATACATATATATATATATATATATATATATATATATATGTAATTTGCAATTAACAATTCCATATTTTTTCTTAGAAACAACTACGTGTTTTCTTTACACCAATTGATTCCTCTCATTATTTTGTACATAAAAGTATTAAGAGAGGATAATCGAAAAATGAACATTTTACTAGATAGTTTACGGTTTATGTAAAATTAAGAAATGATTTCAAGCCTCATAACTCGGTACTTAATGAAGACTAACTTAATTATACTGTTTTAGAAAGTTCTCGAGATGAGCTATAAGAATGTGCAAAAATATATAAGGTGCATTTAAAAAAATTGAAGTGGCCTTCACGTAACCTTCAAATGACTCTTCAGTGTCAAATCAATGATACCATCTTATGGCCCCCTCGAAACCATAAAACTTTTGTCTGAAACATTTTTCTCTAAAATGCTTTGTTTCCGAAATAATTGCGTGCGTTAATTAAAATGGCTCACCCTGTATGTATATATAATTAATATAATATAAGAAATAACACAAAATAAAAAATAAAACAAAATAAAAAGTAAATATGTAATAAAATATGAATACGTTTATTTATTAAAGGAAGTATAGAATTCGTCGCTTGCGCATATGTGTTATAGTTAGAATTAAAATATTCTGAATTCGCCAAAACACAGGTCCAAATTAAAATACAATAATAAAATTAAGATAAAAAATTTGCCAAGTCTAAGTTCGAAAATTATTCATCTATTTTTCAACGATTTCTTTCAAAAGTAGCGATAATATAAAGGAAAATGATATAAAGAGGAAGAAAGGAAGAAAAAAGAAAAATAATAATAATAATGCAAAGATGAGAAATTAAAAGAAAATGAAAGGAGAAAAAAAAATACAAATGAAAAGTTCAATATATATAAAGAAGGATTGAGATATAAAGATAGAAAACAATACAAATTCTTGGTAAATAAATCAGAAAAAGCAACTAAAGGAAATAAAAATTAAGGAATAATCGCGAACCATCTTGCGGAGGTTTCAGGTGGACAGGGAATTATTCGCGAATCGTCTTGCGGAGAGTCCCGGCGAACAGGGAATTGTTCGCGAATCGCCTTGCGGAGATTCCCAGCGAACAGGGAATTGTCCGCGAATCGCCTTTCGGAGATTCCTGGTGAACAAGGAAGAATGAGGAATGAGACTAGAGGGGAAGTGAGACAAGGATTTGATTGATTGGTAATAATTACTAAAAATTTAATGGTTATTAAACCGTTTAAAATTATTAATCAGACATATTTTAAGTTGTGAGAAGAAATTGTGAATAGTAAGAAAGGAGGAAAATAGAAATTACTCAGTTTTACTCACACTCGTTGGCATTATAAAAATGAGTGCGTTGATAAAATTGCAATGGCTGAGATCGGAAGTTTATAACATGAAGAGCTGAGTAATGGAGATGTTCATCAGAAAGTTCACATGATGCACAATTAAATGTTAACAAAATCATTCTCACTGTAATATAAAACAGATTAATAACTCAATTGCATATGCAGGAAAAGAGATCCCCGAAGCTATATTTTAAAATTGAATGATTGAATCTTGACTAATCTTAAAATTGAATGACTGAATCTTAACTGGAACTGTAAACTGAACTGTCAAATGCACTGCTGCTTGTAGGAAGAATTAGCGTACTAAACTGTCAACTGTAGTGCTTATTAGTGTCGCGTCGCGCCTTACGTTTGTATTTTAAAGTTACCCTCCAATAAGTACTCCTCCTTACTGAATGGTGGGAATCTTTTATAATAATTTCAATACTTTCTTCTTAAGGACGAAGAGGTTGATTTTTGGGAGTAAAGGCGTTTCTTAAAATTTTTATTGGTTAAGCCCTTTAGCTCGAGGCTTAGCTTTAACCAGTAGAGAGTAGGAGCTGATTATCTTATCGCTTGATGATTTGACGATTCGGAGAACGCTTGATGTGGTCTGAACGAGTGCAACGCAACAATATAATGATAAAATGTAATCAAATATTCGATTAAATCGTTCGTGAGAACAAAAATGCGACAAATATAGTCGATGTAACAATTCATAATTATTACAGAAATAAAATAGATAATCATGTAAATGTGTTACGACCTGGGACACGATTCTTTGTGTTTTCATGACACAGTATTATAGTCCGAAAGACTATAACTTATTTATAATACTTATTTTATTTGACTGTTAATATTAATGGAAAATTCGCGAACCGCGTTAAACTGCTACCTCAGCGAACCACGCGCGAGTTCGCCGGAAACGCGAAAATGCCAACGAAGGGATTCGACTTTGAATCTCCTTTGCTTGCATTTAGATTTGACCGCCGAAAATCTTCTATGACCATATATGGTCATGTAGCTAGGCAATCCCCTCCAAAACACTCTTAAAAATGAGGTATTAAAAACCGTCCACCGCGAGTCCGCGGCAGACAGTTAAATATTAACTATCTAAGTGCGGATCCTAGGGCAATATAAATGCGCCAACGAGTGAAGGAAAGTGTGAAGGAAATTGAACCGAAGAAGATTGAATTAATAGAGTTATATAATGGAATCCAATAAAAAGGAAACTATAAAAAATTACAAATAGTTTCAAGTTATGTTAATTTCTCTGCGACTATATCCGGCACCCAAGGTTCCCGCAACCTCCCGACGGTACCCCACATTTTACGACCGTCCCGGTCGCAACATTTTGATGGCAGCGGTGGGATACCGCCACAAGATCCGCCGGATCAGCTCCCCAGGGAATTCCTTAATGACTGGAATAAAAGAAAATATAAAATTAATAAATTGGATGGAGCAACTGTTATATTAAAGCAGACAGACTCAAACACATCAGCACGCAACACATACAGACGACAGCGATAAAGAAATTACGGTCAAGCAACTGAAAGGAAACACCAGCGTACAAGGATCAACGTCGATCTACAACCTTCGCCAAAGCAACGCCGACGGACAATGCGCCAACGTAGGACAACAACCCACCAGCAGCGTCAGCAGTCGAGCGAACCGATAAGCAACCCGAAAAGCGACCATACGAATCATCGTATTATTAATGTAAGTCGAAATTTTATTTAAATGTCGGAACTATTAAAACAAGTAAGATTTAAGGGAGGATACCACTGTAACTGCCCATTTTCGACTGCCTTCTTTGATATTTTTTTTTTGAGAAAGGAATGAAATATATGGTTTAAAAAACTTTTAGGCTTTATTAGACATATACCGAAGTATGTAAAAAAATTTTTTAATTGTTAAAAAAATACAAAATGGCTGCGCACGCGTCGCTAGAGCACTACCCGGTTTTCAGCCAACTCTCTCCGCGGCACGCAGTAGAACTGTCGTAAATTTGATCCTGGAACAAAAAGTGAAATATTTTCGTTAATTATATTAGTTTTAGCAGTCAAGTACGAAGGTAAATAAAATAATATTAAAAAGAAAAAAATAGAGACGAGTTTGAATAAAAAGTTCGATTTTTTGACCATAATTTTCGTATAAAAAGTGATATATTTTTTACAATTTTCAATTAATCGAAAAAAGCGCTCGTACTTGACTGTTAAATTGATCTAAGAAGCTACAGTTAAAATTTCAAATCGATCGGATGAAAATTGTTTGAGTTCTGTTGCGTGCCGATTTCACAAACATGGTTTTGAGAAAAACGCGTTTAAAGTTTTCGGTACCGATTGTTTATAACTTAAGAAATTCTTTATGTATCTTTAATCAGCGATTCCAGCTCCATATTGTTGCTTTTCCACATAGAGATCAGTCTTGTTTTCTTCTTTCCGAGCTGTTAAACCTCACAAAGATCGGGAGAACTGCATCTACTTGCGTCGCATCTCCGAAAACGCTTTTCAGCGCTCGGAGACGCCCCTCAAAAATAGTTCGAAAACCATTTAAAAAATTTGTTTTCAGCTATAAACGAATATGAATCGTACTTTTGAAGGTTCAAACAATTTTTTAAAAATGTTTCCAAAATCGAATTTTTAAAAATTTTACAGTGGTGTCCTCCCTTAAATGTCCGCGATTTCTGAGCGTGCGAGAGCGATTAGTAAATAGTTTCGGACTTGTAACTCCGATACAAGTAGCAAAAGTAGCTGCTCGCGATATTCGTAGAAGCGTGCGAAAAAATTTAGAAGAACATTATTCGAGTTCCGAATCATCCGAAGGACACGAACCGAATAATAACGATAATTCAGAACAAGACGGACCAAGTCAGACGTTACAGTCAGAAGAAATTACTTCCCTCTATCTGTCGTATTTGTTTATTTTAGCTTTGTTCGGCGCAAAAAATATGATCCCACAGCCGTCGTCAAGAAATCGAGCGCATGCGAGCGCAGTAGGCCGAACTAAACGTGGCCGCGATCTATGAAGACGCAGGTCAGCCGGCCGAAGGAACGAGTAACGTATTACTCGCCAAATTCATACACAGTTTCCGCGAAATGCAAATCGAAATGCAATACATGCACGAACAAATGCGAAATATGCAAACCAGACAAACGAATTTAAACGGAACGCGAGTAAATGCAAATGATGTCCTATTCGACGTAACGTACGGACGCACTCAACACGATATCCCAAACCGACGCAGCGCAATCCCGCACTATGTATCATTAAAAGAAGCGCGAACAATGATTTCCAAATTTGACGGAACGACGCGACATAAATTGCAGGAATTCTTAAAACCTGTACGTTCTTAATACCTGTACGCAGTATAAAATATTAATCCCGCGGACGAAGAATCGTTAATTCAAGTAATCTTATATACTATAGTAAATTAAAAGGTAAAGCCATGCAAGATTTCGAAACGCGAGACATCCAAACATTTGAAGAGCTAAAAGCACAACTCGAAACTTGCTATCAAATGAAGCAAAGCACTACGCATTTACAAATCGAATTTAATTCATTGAAACGAAAAATCGGACGAAACCGCACACGCGTTCGGACAACGAGTAGACGCTTTAACAATGAAAGTGTATGAATCAATGGTGGAAGGAGAGGAACGACTTCCTTCATTCAAGCAAGTGATTCAGGAAACAAGCGTTAATAAATTTCCAAATTGGATTATTATGCAACAAACTAAAAATCCTCGTACGATCGCAGCGATATACCAAGTTCTAAGAAGCGATAAGTGGAGCGAGCGCAGAAGAGAAGCTTATCGTACTCTCTGCAACACGAGCACCCAACTTCTTTAATAAAAATAAATCCGATTAAATACACACGAACAAATAAAAACGCTAATATACAATGTTATAAATGCGGAAATAATAGTCATTACGGACGCGATTGCGAAGTAATAAATTCACGTTGCTTAAACCTGAAAAATCAACGCGTATAAATACCGTGAATAAATTCTGTAAATATTGTAAAAATCCGAACACAGCCGCGAAGAATGCTAAAGGAATTTAAACGGACGACTGAAGACAAATAGTAAAAATTTTAAATTAAACAACTAAGTAAAACTATTTACAAAGATAACACACGCGAGAAAAAGGGCGCGAATAGATTACACAAGAAAAGCACTCTGCAAGCAATGGTGAAGAGGAAGAGCAGGAGGAAGCGAGAGAGAAACCCAACTTGCCTTAGAATATCGTATATCGCACGTCAAGGATATATGTGCACCATCAAAGGAATGATTACTACAAATTCTACTGCCTATACAGGAAAAAATAACGAAATAAACATGCTTTACGATTTCGATAGACATTCTGTATATATAATAAAAAGGATATTTGTGTATAAGTTTTTTAACAGATTACAAATTATGCACGGCTCGTTTACTAATCGATATAATCAAAAGTTAATAATAATATATTGTGCAAGTTATTTGAAGTAATATTGTATATTTGTAAAATTTACAAATATTATTTACAAATATTCACAATACATTTGTTGCCTCGAAATAATATATTTATATCGAGAATAGAATGGGCTCCTGCATCGCCCATTCCCGTGAGTCGCAACCATTTATATGTATTTTTTTCGTCTCTCTGATATATGCAAACGAGATATTTGCATTGAGACGTCTTTTTCCAACGATATTCATTTTGGAAAAGGCGACAGTCTATTTTCTGCTACAATTTTTTAAAAATGTTGCCTCATATATTTCACATTAGTGAAATATTTCTCCTTACAAGAATTTCCTCCTAAGGCTATAGTTGTAGCGAAAGCTGCAGCATAAATTCCACAGGATATACTATCAGGTTGTGCTTGAACCTTTTCAAATATTATATTATTTTTATTTATTTGTGGATAACGGTGATGAATATAATTCTTTTCTTTAGGCACCAATTTATCGTAAGTACAACCAGATAAACTATCGTACACTCAAAGTTTGGTACCTTCAAAAAAAATACATCGCCAATGATCACTACATTTCCTCCAATAATTTGTAAGCTTTTGTCGCTACGACTTGCTACAATTATATGAGGATACACCAAATATAGTACACTTTGTGTTTCAAAATGAGAATCATCTCTTATAACGCATAAAAGTAGGTCTAATGATTCGTCATTTATTTTACTATCTATAGGTAAAATATTATCCTTTACTATATAAAGGAGCAATTGAATTATCTAAAAATTCTCGTTGCTTTGCTACATCGTCTTCAATTAGTTCTCTGTTTTTGGAGTAACTAACAACGATGCAATCGTCATCTTGTTCTGCACTAGGAGCAGTAACAACAACTTGCTTCCATTGCTAAAATATTCGAAACATTCATTTTTTTGGATAATGTTTTCGTCTTCTGAATAACATTGTCGAAGACTTTTTCGATTAATTATTATTTTCGCTGCTTCTTGAGCTTCAATTATGTATCTTGGATTTCTAATTGGCATATGTCTATTATGCCGACTATCCACGATTTCTGGAAGCATGCAATCATAATAAAAACGTGTTAAAAAGGGCAGCATTTTATTCCAAAATATATTGTCTCTATTAACACATACTATTTTTCATGCTTTTTATGCGTCCATACAGCGAAAATACAATAATCTTATCTGCGTTATATTTAACTGCCCTTGAATTTGATAGAAAAATCGATGATTCTGATTCATGTTATTTAAATTTTTCTTATCAAAGATGCCTTTTAGTTGAGGCAGCGTTTTTATGGCCTCTTCCGCTATTAAATGCTCAGCTGACAAAGAACATTTTATTTCTACCAAACCATCAATGAGTCCATCAAGAGAGGCACCTAAGCATGGATTTTCAATGTCAATGAATAATCCGCAAGTCTTAATCTCTTTTTTTTATGATCAATTCTATTTTCGCAATATTTTCTTTCTCGCGACCATATTTCATTGCCGCGGTATCGATTGAAGGAGGAAATAAAATATTTTTTACAACTGCGGCGCAAGACGTTGTCGGTCTCATGCGACATACGATTCCAAAATTAGACGCTGTTCGAAATGCATCGAGCATTGAGTTAAGCATCCGAAATAAATGCACTGGATAAATAAGGGGAAAGTCGAGCCCAACCGTTCATTCGGCGCTCCTGGCAGCCGTAAAAAGATATATCGCTTCATTCGTGCTAACACAAACAAAACTCGTCCTTCTGGAAAGATCCAAGTTTAATAAATAACGCGTTAGGCAGACAAATTTAAACAGAATCGAGTAACTGTCGAGCTCTTGAAAAATCGGAATCTTTCCAGAAGGAGTTCGTATAAATTGACGCGCTCGACAGACACGGCGGCCTTTGTCTCTCAAAGTTCTCGACGCGCTCCTTCGTTCAAACTATCAGAAATTGTGAGTTCCGTTGCTCGCGGATAGTAATTATTTTCTCGTGGCTTATTGTGTTAAATTTATCCTAGTATTTGTATAATAATTTGTCTATTATCTGCATGAAGACTGAATTGTAAAAGTGAAATAAAGTGTAAGATCTGGTATTTAGATATATATATTTTCTTTATCGGGACTTTCCGTGATCTCTCGTTCCTCGATTCCGCGAGTTCTCACGCCGCTCAAATTTCTCGGTCCTCTCCGCCGAATTATCGTTCAAAGACGCCATCAACATTTCCTGTCTCAGTGAGTATCACAAATCAGAATCACTTTGCTCCACTGTATCACGTTCAATTTGTCTCCAATTTTTGGCATTTTCAATCAACTTTTCCAAATGATTTTCTCGAAGTTGCTTAAAAACATCAAGTGGCAGATCTGATTTTTGCGAGCCATAATGACAATCTGTTCCTGATTCCTGCTTAAACTTTTTTTGCCTTCCATTCATTTCTCGAGATTCCCTGATTCTTGCAACTTTTGCTTGTCGTCGCTTTTCCAAAGTCTCGATAATAGGAGGAACACTTATACATATATTTTGATGCACTTGCGTGAGAACTTGTTGTGTATTATATTGCACAACCGCCCCCGCAATTCTAGCATTATAGGAGCCTCGATTATCAAAATTAATGCGTTTTCCACCAATTTCTTTGCAGATTATCGAGTTGAACGATTCTGCAGGATTATTGGTTAGGCAATTTCAGCAACAAGCTATCACAATAAGCGCTTAAATATATCATAACACTCTTTTTAATAAAGACCATGCAACTTGAGGTACATAATTTTTCTTCATTTCGTCAGCATAGTCACATATACGATCGTGTTCTTTACAACGTTTATTTCATCAAATATATGACTAGGAATATTTAATATATCTTTTTGCAATTCCATAGCCTTATAATGATCAGGTTGATCTTCTTTTTCTCGTAAATCGATTGCTTTTATCACTTCTTTTCGTATCTTCAAAATGTTGTTTTTTATAACATTTCGTAGAGAAACGAAACCACGTTTTCTTTGCATTTTTTGCTGAGTTGTTTCTGCTACAATCCTCAACTTTTTGCACAGATTGCGAAGCAAATGATTTATGCATTCAATTTTTTTCACGATAATCATTTGTTCGCGATATGGTCTACTATCAACGATGGTCTGATATACTCTGCTATCACCATCGGCAATAATTGTTCTATAGATCATTCCATGCATTTTCAGGCTACTTTTAAAGCCTTCTTCTATGGCGTCGCTCTTCATACTTGTGGAGCTTGCGTTACGATCGAAATTTTTGTAACATTTATGGTGTCGATTCTATTTCTTTCCGCTATATCACATATCGTGCAAAGTTTATCGCTGACACTGACAAAAAAAATCTTTTTTGTGCGGTAACCAATTATTGCATCAACGCCAGAAAGAGAATCGTAGGCGTTGCCATACAATCTTTTCATCTAATTACCATCCGCTATAACAGTTATATACGGAATACCGTTTATTGTTTCTTTTCTTTCGAGAGCGAGTTGCTTTTCAATTTCGCCAGCTATTTTCATATTTTCCATAGCTATTTTCTCAAAATTATCAATTACCTTTTCTCGATATTTGATATAAGTTCTATCGGACGTACATGGAATGTTTATAGCTGCACACAGCTCTTCCAATTGGATAAAATCAATTCCAACTGTGATAGTTCCTGCTACAGCAGCCGTATTAACGTTCAATGTTTCCGGCTCTGTGGGTTCTGACCAGATTGGCTTCATAATTGCACATTTGGCATTTGAAGAACAATTGCGTCATTAATCCATTACGACCAGAATTTATGAGTTTTTCAATCTTTAAATTGGCACTCTATTCGTCGCGCATGATTAGCAAATGTTCTGTGAATTTCATTCCACATAAAAAAGATGTCGACAATGCGACGGCCTTCGGGCATGCTTTCCTGATTTGTATCCAGAGGGCCATTATCGATAAGAAAATTATCTTTGAAAGTACATTTTGTACATTTTGATACCTATACATACATGTATCTGAAGTTGATTCCAGGCATTACATTGTTTGAGTACTAATTTTTGAATCCATCATATCGGGAGAAGATTCTCCCGACTTCTCAGAATCGATGGATTTATTGCTAATATCTTTCATGCTCCCGGAGTCATTTGTCTCTTTAATTTGTTTCAATAACTGTCGCCTGTAAAAAAAGAAATGGATTAATATTTTGTATAATATTGTTATTATATAAAAAATAAGATGTCATTTACTTTATCACTTTATGTAATCCTGAACAAAAATAAAAAATAAAAAATAATCTCTGAAAAATAAGTACAGTCCTTAGCTTATACAATTATTATTGAAAATTATAACTATGACATGACAGATCATGTTTAGACAACATATAAATCATTTTATTCAAAAAACCAAAGCGTACATGCAAATTGTATTAGATTTTTTTTTTAATAACCAGCACACGAATAGTTCGCCTCTGGATATATTTTCTAAATAATCAGCACACGAATAATTCGCCTCTGAATATATTTTTTTAAATAATCCGCACACGAATAGATCGCCTTCGGATATATTTTTTTTAAATAACCAGCACACAAATAATTTGCCTCTGGATATATTTTTTTAAATAACCAGCACACGAATAGATCGCCTCTGGTTTTAAATAATAGGAAAAAATGCCAGCCAACGAGTAGACCGCCTCTGGCTTTAAATAATAGGAAAATATGCCAGCCCACGAGTAGATCACCTCTGACTTATAAAATGTATTGAAGAAGCAAAGGACTATATTCTTATTTTCCAGGTTTTGTTACTTTCATGACTAAATATATATTAATACTAAATTAATATTTAAATATATAAAAGAAAATATTACCATTTCATTATATATTTTCGAAAAAAATTAAATGTATTTTATTTATGGGCAATAAAATAATTTTTAAAATTTTAAATAATAATAGAATAATAGAATCTCTTATTTTTTCGTTAATGATTATTTTGTAATTTTATATAATAATAAAATAATAAATTCTTTTATTTCTTTTTTAATATCTAAAAATATATCAATTGTAAAAATAAATAATTTTTTATAATTATTAAACTCCTGAATCTAGAAATTTTCAAACTGATAAATTAAATAAATGTATCTGTTCGCGAATGAGCGCGGATTGCCACGACAGCGCGAAGTTCCAATTGCTACAGACGACCACAGACAAATTGTTAAATGCTAAGAGAACTAACACGACATGTAATTTTTTTGTATTTTTTAATGTTTTATTTTAGACACCACACAATAAATGAAAGTATAAGGTATGTATAATATGTACAATTATTACAGAAATAAGCCCGAAAACTTTACACGTACAGAACTGAGCGGAGAAGCAAGCGGTTTCACCAAGTGAAGCGGTTTTAGCGAAGCGGTTTTAGCGAAGCGGTTTTGCGAAAAATACTGCGAGCAGCGAAAAGTACGAGACTTGCTAGGGTCCACGCGCGGTGCCCATTATATGGCGAGCGGAATATTGGGCCCGTTGCGACGTGGACCAATTAATTTTATAATTTGGCGGTAACCTCAAGGCGCCGTGCATTATTGGTAGCCGGTGACGTTTTCTATCGAGATTTTTGCGGTTGACATGCGCGTGATCTTTTTGGATCAGCTGATTGGCAATCATCTCTAAATTCCATAACACTAATGTGGTTTATAAGATAAATTGTAAAGACTGCAGTGCATCGTATGTGGGACAAACGAGTAGGAAACTAAAGACTAGAATTACTGAATATATTAATAAAAATACATCCATTACGTCGGTGATTACCGACCATAGATTTGTTACGTCCGGTGGACTCCATGATTCTTTTCTTTATTCGGAACGATATCGTAGAAACTAATCAAAATCGGTTCTGATTTTAAAAGTAAGCAATCTTTCAGCGCATAAGAAAACGAAACTTAACCCGTGTAAATAACCAGAGTGGCCAGTCGAGATAGCGCTAAAGAAAATTTAAATAACCGTTTAAATTATGAGATTCGGAAATATATGAAACTCGAACCATCCGTATCAATTGAAACCAGCTTATCTCGATATCCTGTGGTCGTCGAGAAATTGACGAAAAGAAAAATAAACTTTATGAAATTAATACTGCACGTGCGCTCGTTCGATAGGCCACCTTCAAGCGCTCTCCAAATTATCAAGCGATAAAATAATCAGCTCACTCCCACTCTCTACTGGATGGAGCTAAGTCTCGAGCCAAAGGGCTCAACCAATTAAAATCTTAGGACACTCCTCTCTTACTAAAAAATCGAACTCCCTGACCCTAAGAAGGGAATATTAGAAATTATTTGATTTGATCAAGAAAGATTCCCACCATCCAGAAGGGAGGAGGAGCTAAAACCTCAAAACTCGCGAGCCGAAAAGCGCGCACACACAATTTTTTATCAGTTTCTCTGCCAACATTTACACGCCGTTCGATATTTTTTCCGCACCACAGTGCAACTAATTTTCAAAGTTAAAATAAATTGAAAGTGAGTGAGTGTCTATCTTGGGTTTCAAGACTGTGCAAATATCGGAACCCACTGCGTACTTCCAGTCCTTGGAAACCACCCTCCGGGTCGAATCACCTTAAACCAAATTTTTATCAACGCACTCAATAATTAGTAAGTGTAATTCGATTATATCTCCTTATTTCATTTCCTTTTTTTTTCTTTTTCTATAATTGTCATTGGGAACGATTGGTTAATTTAACAGAAGATAGATTAAATAATCATCTTTATTTTTCTCAAGAAAATAGAATCAATCATTGAAATCTTGTTTCCTAGCTCATTCCTTCTATTTTTCTCTTTCTTTAACCCACCTCTTTTCAAATTTCCTTATTCGTAGAGAATTTCCGAAAGGCGGTTCACGAACATTTCCTTGTTTGTCGAGAATCTCCGAAAGACAGTTCACGAACATTTCCTTGTTCATAGAGAATCTCCGAAAGACGGTTCACGAACATTTCCTTGTTCGTAGAAAATCTCCGAAAGGCGGTTCACGAACATTTCCTTATTCGTAGAAAATCTCCGAAAGGCGGTTCACGAACATTTCCTTTTTCGTCGAGAATCTCCGTAAGGCAGTTCACGAACAACTCCCCGTTTACCTTGACTCTCTCTAACACAATCCATAATTAATTTCTAATCCTAGTTAAATTTCCAAGAGCCGTTTCCTTTTCAACCTCTCTTGAACTCATATTCAAATTTCTTTTCTTTACTTCTTTATTTCCTTATATTTTACTTAACTATACAATCCAGGTATTTTCCTGACTAATATTATTTGTCTGAGTTTGAACAAATCGTCTCCCAACGACAATAGTGATAGACTTAAGTTAGATCTTCGAGTCTCTCATTGACCGTGAATTATTGTTAGTGCCTCACGGCAAACGGCGGGCTGCATTGCGTCGGCGTAACAAGCGTGCTAGGGAGGAACAGCCTCAAGTCTTGGAGGAACTCTCGATAACACCTCAAATAGACCTGATAATCTTTTCTCAGTTAACATTTCACACAGAGACAGTAACACACATTCTCTTGACACATCTCCCCTTATCCCTGCATCGTTTTACTCCCCTATCTCCTCAGAACACTCTTCATCCTTCCTTCATTCACCTGTCTCAACACCATCGTTTGGGTCACCCCCCAGGTCTCCTACCTCTTTACCTCAACCTTCTCCTCCATCGACTCCCCACATAAAATCCTCTCCTTCACCTTCTCCCGCGCCCCTAATAGAATCCTTGCCTCCTTCCTCTATCTCGGTAATTACTCTTGATTCCGATCTACCTTCTCCTTCTACTTCCTCGGAAGGTACAGAGTTCCTCGAGGATCCGGAGGATTTCGGAACAGATCTTCCCGATCTTGACCAGAGCTCCTGTGACTTCAACTTCCCCCCAGAGTTTCCCTCAGAATCTCCTCTCCCCAACCCGATCCCTGAACCTTCCCATCCTGATCCTTTGAATTATTTTATATCCCAGTTCCCCCTGCTTGATTACCCTATTCCAGAAGGATCTTTCTGCTTGGGTCCAGGTGACGTGGACCACGAAGAATTCCTTCATCATTTAACCACTGCCCCTCCCGACGCTATAATACCTCCCTGGTTTTCACCTACCTTTAGGAGTTCCTATACAAGCCTTCCTGAAAAGATTCCCCTCATCCACCATCCAATTTGACAATCTTTGATCCTCTCCTCCCCTCCAAATGTTTTTTTTTCTTTCTTTTCTAGTAACTAAATGTAAATAATAGAACCAATAAATTTTTGTAAAATGCCAACCAGGATTCTGTAACATTAGAATTCCCATCATTTATCCTGGTTGATGACCCCCGTATTCTTGTAACACCCGCGGAATTATACAACACACACATGTGTACAACATACACACACATCCACAAACTTTCTTTTGTAAAATGTTTTATCTTTATTGAATAAATTTTATTTTATAGATAAATTTTTTATTTTTGCCCGCTCATATTCCTAAATTCCCGAAATCACACAGGGTCCCGTCCCGCGTAAAAGAGATTCGATTCTCTTACCGAAAAGGGACCAACGAGCGTAACGGCTTAAGGCAGTGTTAAAGGGACCATTGTGGTCACTGACCTGTGTCAGGCCCATAATAGTGCACTCGACCCGAACCGTGCACACGTCCAAAAGTGTGTCACCGGGTAAGTAGGTTGCGTCCTTCCAGTTGGCCCGACCTTTCAAGGGTCTGGACGTAACATACTTAGAAATTTTGGAGGCTCGTCCGGGATTGAAATGTGCGATTTTGGAGACCGGAATGAGTGACGGGACTCGAAGTAAAGTCAATCGAAGTAGAAGATCTCTATAAAACTGCATTAGAGCGATATAATAAACCAAAAAACATTCGATCCATTTCTACTCCTCTACACACATCTACACCTAAAGCAACATCTAAACAAGTCCAATTTATCGGAGAAAATTCTTCTAATTTAACCGATAATACGCTAATTGCGAATTCGCCCGAGCCGCTTTCCGACGATTCCGAATCAACCGCCGCAAACGCTAGCATAAGTAAAATAGTTGATAGCTATAATTTTGAAAATTATCCTGAAAACTCTATAATCATGGCGCAACAAAATCCTTTCGCCACATTAAAGTACGCGGTTGACGCTGTCCCCTTCTTCGATGGCAGTAATATTCCTCTCAGTTATTTTATTGAGGGATGCGAGGAAGCAAAATCGATGCTTCCTAAGGAGGTCACAATTTACTAAAATTTTAAGAACTAGAATAGTAGGCGAAGCACGCAGAACAATTCAAGACCAAGATTTCGATAAAGTATCACAATTGACCGCTTATTTGAAACGAATTTATGGGCCGGTAAAAACCGTTTATCAACTTCAAGGAGAACTAGGATGTATCTATCAGAAAAATGATGAGGATGTAGTTACTTACGCTAACCGCGTCATGAGCTTAGGGAAACAGATATAGAAGCGTATAGAGGACCCGGAAATATATTACCGGATCAAGCTACTAAAACATCGTTAGAAAAAGACATGAATAAATGTTTCATAAGGGGACTCAAGTCTGAAATCGAACAAAGAATAGCAAGAGATTTAGATGTACAGGAAACGGTCGCCGATGCCCTACGAATAAAAAGAGAACTGCGGGTGATGACAGATTTACGGCAGGGACAGAGCAGCGATTTAAACAGAACAAAAATATTGCCTACTAATCGGTTGCGGGAGACGTGTCAAATCTGCCTCAAGGAAAGACATGTTGCAAATAATTGTCGAAAACTCTCTCAATTTTCACTACAAAATCACCATAAATCCGACTTAGGCACAGAAATATTAATATGTCAGATTTGTAAAAAACGAGGGCACGGTGCTGACAAATGTCGGTTTCGCGATCCTCAAGCTCGACAAATGATAAACGTAATACAAGAAAAAGCTGTCACCTGTCAATTGTGTTCAAAGTCGGGACATAATACAAAAACCTGTCACAAAATATTAATAGTCAACCCAATAAAGTCTCCATGATCTGCCAGTGGTGTGATAAGCCAGGGCATTCCGCCAATAATTGCTGGAAGAAACAAAATGAGCAGTGAAATTTCGAAAATAAACCAAGAATTACCTGCCAAATTTGCGACAAATTCGGGTATACCTCGAAGGAATGCCGCTTTAAAAATAATCAGCAAACGCCACTTAAGGATGGGTTATTTTGTCGATACTGCAAGGACGAAGGTCATCTCCTCGATGATTGCCAATTGCGTATCGCGAGTAATGAAAGTCGCAAGGAAAATAGTCAGGGAAACTACAAAGGCCCCTCGACATCAGATGTGCAGCAGGGGACCGAGCAGATCTCACACCCGGCACATTCTCAAGCGGCCAAGTAGAAAGAAAAAACATAAATATACAGCCTGTGATAAATCTCAACAAAGTCTAGTACCCGTCCGGGTCGACGTTAGAGAGATTCTGACTTCCATAACTTTTATGTTAGACACTAGATCAGGTCCTAATGTTATTAAAGAAAATTTTAAGCCTGAGGGAATTAATATCAAATAATACAATAACTAATGTCCCATTATAGAAATATATTGAAACTAAATGGCATAAATGATTATCCTGTCTACACTCTCGGTGAAATCGTATTAACTCTTTTTAAATTGCCGGTCATCTTTCACATTGTATCTAATGATTTTCCAATTCCGGAATCTGGAATACTGGGTAACGAATTCTTTAAACAAACTTTTTCAAAAATAGATTATGCGGAAGAATGTTTGATTGCATCCGGAACTAACATTCCCTTCTTTACGCCGGAAATGATTGTAGTGGCTCCACGATCTGAGTCGTTATTTTACGTAAGGATAAAAAACCCGGAAATAAAGATAGGATATATACCCAGATTAAAATTAACGCACAGAATTTATTTAGGGGACACAATTGTTGAAAATACATCTGGAAAGGCGTATTTGAACATTATAAGCACCCTGGATGAAGAAACGGAAGTACAAGTCCCGATATTGCGATTGAAACCATTGAATGAGGTGCTCGACGATCACGAATCAATATTAGACGATCGAAATAATTTAGAAAACCCAGTTAGTATAAGGGAAGAGTCTACACCCAAAAATTTTAATAAAATGCCTGAGGAGCTCGAGTACAAAGATGAGATGGAAATTGAAAATGATAATAAAAATAAAAATTGTCAAAATAATATTAGCATTAAAGAATTTCACAAAGAAATTAAGAGATATTAACTCAAGAAAGAAATGAAATCAAGAATAAAAACAAAGCCCAAATAAACAAAGAGAAAAGGGAAAAAATTGCAAGTTTCAAGAATGAAACAGAAATTAAACACGAAGATAAAAATCATCAACAAAATCCTATTATTGAAGGAATATTGAATGAAAATAAAGAAGAAATTAAAAATAAAAGCAATAACAATAGAAAAAATCAAGAAATAAATTCAAAAATCCTAAAAGAGGCACGTTACCAAACCTCTCCAAAGGATTTTAATCCTAGGATTTCGGAGGGAAATTTCCAAACCTCGACAGAAAATCCTAGCTCCGTCAATCGTGAGGAGGGAAGTTACCAAACCTCACTACAGGATTCGATACCTTCTTATTTCAAAAAGGGGAACGATTCCTTATTCCCCTTAGATATCGAATTTTCAAAAATTGAATTATTTCCAAAGTCCAACAATGATGAATTACAAATTTCTTTAAAAAATCTCTTCAATAAAGTTCAAAAACGGATTCTGAAGAACAAAAGATTTAAAATTAAAAGTCTTAAAAAACATGGACCTAGCGACACACATACGCTACGTCACCCTCATCGCTGACGGCCTTTTTAGATTTTCTCATTTCCTTTTTCTACCCTTCGTTCTTTCGTCTTTTGCCTAATTCATAATTTATTAGTTGCACATGGAGTAAAACGTATATATTTTATAACATATATTTTACCCTTGCGTAGGAATCCGAGATTTTCACCGATATGTGCCATCGCACGGGTTCGACACACATGACCGAAGCGCATTGTCTTCAACATGTGTCGTGCAGAACCTCGCGCAACAACGGAGTGAATCCACGTGAAATCTCGGACCTTCTTGCGCAATAAAATCTATCGCTATCATATGCAACAGCTAGGCAAGAGTCGAAAAGCAGGGTAAAGACAGACAATTACCTTCCGCGAGTCGACCCGAGCACAACGTTTCCGAGTGTAACAATAAAGCACGAGCATCCAAACGAACCGAGTCTTACTTGATATAAGATCACCGTCTTCCTCTCTCACATTTCTGGTGACCCCGACGTGATCGCGTGATCTCGCGTACGTGTATCGTTTTTTTTTTACCGTAAGGTGCATTTGTGGGTGATCGTGTAAGTACACCAAAGAATCAAAGGAACCGACGGTGAGACTCAATCGCTATCCGTGTTATCATGATCGAAGGAAGCTCGACCGCGACAATCGACCGCGTAGCCGTCAAGATTCCACCATTCTGGATCCATGACCCTGAGCTGTGGTTCCGCCAAGTGGAGAGCCAATTCGCGCTCTCAGGAATCACGAACGACGACACGAAGTTTAATTATGTCTCGGGCAATCTTGAAGCCCGGTACGCCGCGGACATTCGCGATATACTGCTCGATCCGCCCGCGACCGGGAGATACCAGCTCCTCAAGGCGGAACTCATACGCCGGCTCGGTACCTCGCAGGAGAAGAAATCGCGGCAATTACTGGAGCACGAAGAGATAGGAGACCGTAAGCCGTCCCAGTTCCTCCGCCACCTACGCGGGTTGGCGGGCACTGCAGTTCCGGATGAATTGCTCAAAACCATCTGGCTAGGGCGACTTCCAGCGTCCATGCAAGCCATCCTGGTAACCCAGGCGGAAGCTGGTCTGGACAAGATGGCCGAGCTCGCCGACGCGGTAAGCGACGCTTTACCCGAAAGACGCCATGTGACAGCCGTATCCGCGGACTCGTTCGAGCCGATGCTCGAACGATTGACTGCTCACATGACTGCCAAAATGGGGGAGTTGATGAATGGATTCCGTCAAGAGATCGCGGCAGTCGACAACCGTGTTTCGGCGCGTGATAGTCGCCCACGGGAGCGGCGCTCCTCATCCGGACAGCGCTCGCGCAGCCGCGGCCACGGCAAGGATGGAACCTGCTGGTATCACTGGCGGTTCGGAGTCGATGCGACAAAATGCGAACCACCGTGCAACTTTCGCTCGGGAAACGATCAGGGCGGTCGTTAATGGAGGCAAGCGATCCGTGCCCTACATCCCTCCGTCTGTTCGTCACGGACAAAGACTCCAAGACGGAATTTTTGGTCGACACCGGCGCCGATCTCTGCGTTTATCCTCGATCGTTTCTACGCGGGCCGCGCGAAAAGACAACGTACGAGCTCACCGCAGCGAATAACAGCATCATCGCGACTTACGGAACGATCATGATTACGCTCAATCTCGGGTTACGCAGGGATTTCACGTGGAGGTTTGTTGTCGCGGACGTCTCTAAGCCAATCATCGGAGTGGATTTCCTGGCGTTCTACGGCCTACTCGTCGACGTTCGCGGCGCCGCCTCTTAGATCAGTTGACCTCGTTGACTGTCAAAGGCCACGTTGCAACGTGCGACATCCCCAGCATCAAAACGATTGCCGGAACTTCGATCTACCACGAGCAGCTGCGGAAGTTCCCGGAGATCACGCGCCCGGGCGGTGCCCCCTTCGAACCGAAGCATTCGACGCAGCATCACATCCGAACATCGCCAGGGCCCCCCTTGGCGAATAAGCCAAGACGTTTGCCGACGGAAAAATTGCGCGCGGCCAAGAAGGAGTTCGAGGCAATGATACGATTCGGTACGGCACGACCGTCGGAAAGCTGTTGGGCATCGCCGCTGCACATGGTCCCGAAGAAAGCCAGCGACGAATGGCGGCCGTGCGGAGATTATCGAGCGTTGAACGCAAGGACCTTGCCAGACCGGTACCCCGTTCGGCACATAGAAAACTTTGCGCAGTCGTTAAGGGGTAAAACCATTTTTTCAACCATAGATTTAGTCCGGGCCTACAACCAGATCCCAGTCGCACCTGAAGACATCGAAAAAACGGCTATCACGACACCGTTCGGGTTATTCGAATTTCCGTTCATGTCGTTTGGCCTACGCAATGCCGCGCAAACGTTCCAGCGATTCCTCGACGAAGTTCTTCGAGGAATGGATTTCTGCTACGCGTATATAGACGACATACTCATCGCGTCGACTTCCGAACGCGAACACCTGCAGCATTTGGAAGCCGTGTATGAACGGCTGAGAAAATACGGTGTGATCATCAACCAGACCAAATGCGTGTTCGGGCAGACAGAAGTCAAATTCCTTGGCTACCGAGTTTCAGCCGAGGGAACTCAGCCCTTACCCGAGAAGGTCGAAGCCATCCGGAATTATCCGCAGCCAACTACGGCGAGACAATTGCGACAGTTTCTGGGTATGTTAAACTTCTACAGGAGGTTCATACCCAGGGCGGCTCAGCTTCAAGCGCCTCTGAACGACCTGTTCCACGGAAATATCAAGGGCAGGACCCCCATCACCTGGACCACGTCGACACAGATCGCCTTCAACGAGTGCCGGGAGAGCATTGCGCAAGCAGCCCTGCTGGCTCACCCCGAACCGAACGCGCCGCTTGCAATTATCTCCGACGCCTCGGACTTCACGGTGGGGGCGGCTCTCCAACAACGAATCGGCGATAGTTGGGAACCATTAGCTTTCTTTTCCAAGAAACTAAGTAGCGCCGAGAAGAAGTACGGCGCATACGACCGGGGAACTTCTCGCCATCTACCTTGCAGTCAAACACTTCAGACACATGGTAGAGGCCAGGACCTTCACGATCTACACAGACCACAAGCCGCTCACGTTCGCCTTTCGACAAAAAGCCGATAAGGGTTCGCCCCGGCAGTGCCGTCACCTCGACTTCATCGGCCAATTCTCAACCGATATCAGGCACATATCTGGCAAAGACAACATCGTTGCCGACGCCCTTTCACGCATTGAAGAAATCGCAACCGTGGACTACGAGGCGCTGGCAGCATCGCAGGAGACCGATCACGAGTTGAGTACCTACCTGGACGGGAACACGGCACTGAAGATAAAAAAGGTACACCTACCGGGGACATCGGTCAGCGTGTATTGTGACGTATCGTCAACAACAGCTAGACCCTTCGTCACCGAGCCGTTCCGCCGGGCGGCATTCGAGTCGGTACATCAACTCGCGCATCCAAGTATCAAGGCGACCGTCAAGCTGATCACACAACGATTCGTCTGGCCGTCGGTTAAAACCGATTGCCGAAGGTGGGCAAGAAGCTGCGTGGAGTGCCAGCGCTCAAAGATAACCTGTCACGTTTCAGCGCCATGCGGTGCCTTTGCGCCACCGTCAGCGAGATTTGAGCACGTACATCTCGACCTCATCACCATGCCCAATTCGGAAGGCTACAGGTATTGCCTGACCTGCATCGACCGGTTCTCTCGATGGCCGGAGATTATACCACTCATGGACCAGGAAGCCGTCACCGTCGCTCGCGCTTTCTATGAGGGCTGGATAGCCCGATTCGGCACTCCGCTTCGCATTACGACTGATCAAGGGAGGCAGTTCGAGTCGCAGCTATTCAAGCAGCTTAGCGCTGTACGGAGTGGCTCACCTCAGGACAACAGCGTACCACCCGGCGGCCAACGGGATGATAGAGCGACTACATCGACAGCTCAAGGCAGCCATCAAGTGCCACGAAAGTGATCAATGGACAAAGGTTCTCCCCGTTCTACTCGGCATCCGAGCTGCGTGGCGAGAGGATTTGGGAGCAACCACAGCCGACCTTCTTTACGGTGAATCAATTCGCCCGGAGAGTTCTTGGCTTCAAGAGCATCCCTAGCGGACGACGCAGCCGAGTACGTCAAAGACCTAAGGCAACACTTTCGAGGACTTCGTCCGACCAACGGTACCCGCCATGGCGAACGTCGGACGTTCGTCTTCAAAGACCTCGATACCACGGACCAGGTATTCGTGCGTCACGACGGGACCTCTGCAGCAACCATACGACGGGCCCTACAAAGTGGTTCGCCGTAAATCAAAAGCATTCGTGGTTCACATCCGAGGCAAGGATGTAACCGTGTCTATTGACCGGCTAAAACCCGCCTACATCATCTCGGAAGACGGGGACAAAGGAGTGACTAGCTCGCTACCAACCGAGCAGCGTCCAACGAGTCCGTTAAGTTCCAGCCCATCGTCGCAGTCGTCCCTGCCATCGGACCGGGGTACCCCAACAAATTCAGCAAGGAAGACCGATCCACCACCCGCCCAGGAACCGATCAGGATTGCCTCACGGCACGCCACACGATCAGGCACGAGTCCGATTTCCCGACCGACTACAGGGCGGCTTCTCGTGATTGGTCAAATCACTAGCAGGGGGGTACTGTAGCGACACACATACGCTACGTCATCCTCATCGCTGACGGCCTTTTTAGATTTTCTCATTTCCTTTTTCTACCCTTCGTTCTTTCGTCTTTTGCCTAATTCATAATTTATTAGTTGCACATGGAGTAAAACGTATATATTTTATAACATATATTTTACCCTTGCGTAGGAATCCGAGATTTTCACCGATACGTGCCATCGCACGGGTTCGACACACATGGCCGAAGCGCATTGTCTTCGACATGTGTCGTGCAGAACCTCGCGCAACAACGGAGTGAATCCACGTGAAATCTCGGACCTTCCTGCGCAATAAAATCTATCGCTATCATATGCAACAGCTAGGCAAGAGTCGAAAAGCAGGGTAAAGACAGACAGTTACCTTCCGCGAGTCGACCCGAGCACAACGTTTCCGAGTGTAACAATAAAGCACGAGCATCCAAACGAACCGAGTTTTACTTGATATAAGATCACCGTCTTCCTCTCCCACAGACCATCTACGAAAATTTCCACATCCTTATTAAACAAATCTCAAGAGATTATAGAAAAATTTATGCGAAAACGCAAATCAAAACATGGAAAAAGTCTGCAAATTAACGTTGCGAATTCTGAATGTCTGATGGTCACTGAAGAAAAAGTGAAAGATCGACTCGTTGAAATAATAGAAGCTTTACGACTAGAACATCTAAATGGAACGGAGAGAGACAACATAATAAAATTGATAACAAATAGTCAGGACCGATTTCACATTCCCGGAGAAAAATTGACTGCGACAAACGTATTACTACATTAAATTCCGATCACAGACCATCCAATAAATACCCGACAGTATCGCTTCCCGCAAATACACAAGGACGAAATAAATAGACAAGTAGAAGAACTGCTGGAAGGAGGAATCGTGAAGCATTCGCAATCACCTTACAACACGCCTATATGAATTGTGCCGAAAAAGGAAGATTCAAAGGGTAATAAACGATGGAGAATGATTTTAGATTTTCGCGCGTTGAATGAAAAAACTATAGGGGATGCATATCCCCTCCCGAATATCGTCAATATTTTAGACCAATTA
This sequence comes from Camponotus fellah, assembly GCA_030586385.1. Lineage (NCBI taxonomy): Eukaryota > Metazoa > Arthropoda > Insecta > Hymenoptera > Formicidae > Camponotus > Camponotus fellah. Next base: position 145,795 of record JAPIVC010000410.1, on the reverse strand, counting down.
GGAGGAGCTTGTTATTTCTCAGTGTGCGATTTAGCATCCGGTTTCCACTAAATAAAAATAGATCCTGCTGATAGTCATAAAGCCTTTTACAACGCCCTTTGGACATTATGAATTTGAGCGAATGCCTTTCGGCTTTAAGAACGCTCCAGCAACCTTTCAGAGATTAATGGATTTAGTGTTGACAGGATTACAAGGTGAAGAATTATTTGTTTACATGGATGATTGTCATTTACGCATCTTCGTTAGAAGAACATGAAAGGAAATATAATGCATTAATTGAACGCCTTCACAAAGCTAATCTGAAATTACAACCCGACAAATGTGAGTTCTTGAAATCTGAAGTAACGTATCTGGGACATATAATCGGCAGAGATGGAGTAAAACCGGATCCGAAAAAATTAGAAACAGTGCAACATTTTCCAAGGCCGAAAACGCCAAGAAATATTAAATAATTTTTGGGACTTGCCGGATATTATCGAAGATTCATACCAAATTTTTCTAAATTAGCAAAACCGTTACCATTATTACTAAAAAACGATGTACGATTCGAGTGGACAGCCACTCAACAAAAGTCATTCGAAATGTTAAAACAAAAATTATACGAAGAATCAGTATTACAATATCTAGATTTCTCTAAATCATTTATTTTAACTACTGATACTTCTGGCATAACTGTAGGAGGATTTCTATCACAAGGACAAGTAAACAAAGATAGATCTATAGCTTACGCTTCAAGAACTCTGACTGACAACGAATTAAAGTATGATACCTACGAAAAAGAAGCTCTTGCGATATTGCGTTAAGCATTTCCGACCATACTTGTATGGAAGAAAATTCACTTTAGTCACGGATCATAAGCCATTAATGTGGTTCAAGCATGCTCAAGATGCAAATATGCGAATATTAAGATGGAGATGGAGAAGTTAGCCGAATATGATTACGAAGTAGTATACAAGACAGGAAAAACTAATGTAAATGTGGATGCATTATCTAGGAATCCCGCAAATATTGAAGAATTTGATTGCAAGATTATAAGAAATAAAAAACTTTTAAATTCTGACAACCCCGAAGATACACAAATAATATATGAAATGTTAGAAGAACCTGAAGACGAAGAAAAGGAAGAAGAAAGCGATTATTTTCATCTACATCTCTCCGACAGCGAAGATGATAAAGAAATGATAACAGAAGATAATCCCGACTCCCTTCCATTTACCCTAGAAGAATTAAATAAACCTGTTGAGGCACAGATAACAGAGAAAGCATTAATACATGATCCTCCGAAACAGAATAGAATATTAACCAGAAGTCAGACAACTAAATTAAAAAATGGTACCGAAAAAATTAATGAACGAAATGATCCTCCTGATAAAATTTATAAGACAATAAATAAATCAAAAACGGAAGAAAAGGAAGAAAAGATAGAGGAAAAAGATACAGAAGAAGAAGATACGAAAGAAGATAACATTAAAAATCTGAAATCCAGAAAAATGAAACCCTTTATAATTAGAGATAAATTTTTAAAAAATAATATTGTCGACTCACGTGAACTATTATTTTTACGAAAAGACAATATTGCATATTTTGTGAATACAGAAGGAAATCCTCTAGATTCTGGATCTAAAAAATTATTTGAGTGGAACGAATTACCATATCTAAATTCTCTCGTGTTGGGTAAAGCTAACGCCATAAAATATAAGAACTATTACCACTGCCTGTCAGCGAGGGACAACGAGAAGGACCTACAGTAACTCTCAATCAAATCATTACAGTGTTGAAAGATTTACGAGAGCTACTTGAAATCTTGAAACTAGAAACACTCAGCATAGCAAAAACTGATTACGTTAACAACGTTCCTTGGGATATTAAAACACAGCTTCGATTAATACTCCTCGATGCACCCACTAAAATAATAATATGTAATGGATTAATTAAATATCCTCCTAAAGATTTACGCCCTGTTATAATCGGTGAGATGCATTGTTCACCAACAGGAGGGCATCGTGGCGTTACTAAAACATATCATAGAATAAAACATAATTATTATTGGGAAAACTTAAAAACCGACATTCAAAAATATATACAACAATGTTTACAATGTCAATTAAAAAAATTAGTCCGAGTAAAAACTAAACAACCTATGATAATCACTGACACTCCAGGATCTGTTTTCGATAAAGTAGCTTTGGATATCGTTGGACCTTTACCAAAGACCGAGAGAGGCAATGAATATATATTAACGATGCAAGATCAATTAACAAAATTCTGCATGGGAATATTACCATTACCAGACCAAACTTCTGAAACAATTGCAGAAATATTCGTAGACCGCTTTATTTGCGTACTTGGATCTCCCAAGCTTGAAAGCAGAAGTATTCGTAGACCGCTTTATTTGCGTACTTGGATCTCCCAAGCTTGAAAGCAATATTAACAGATCAAGGCAGAAATTAGCGATCTAATGAAGAAAATAGCTAAGTTATTTAAAATTTGCAAATTTCGTACTACCGCCTTCCACCCACAATCGAACAGATCTTTAGAAAGATCACACCACGCGCGGAGAATATCTTAAACAATATGCTAATGGACAAAAACAATGGGATCGATGGATCGGAATGTTTAATTACAACACGAGCGTGCATGAAGCTATAAAACACACTCCATATGAGTTAGTATTTGGAAAAATAGCAAGAGTTCCTTCAAATGAACTTCTAGGAGACAGATTAGCGAATTAAGATGAATATCTGATAAATCTTGTAACACAACTACATACCATTCAAGGAAATGCAAGAGAAAATGTAATCGACGCTAAACATAAATCAAAGAAATACTATGATAGAAAAATCAACCCTCAAACATTTAAACCTGGAGATCAGGTATTTTTATTAAAGGGCCCGAAACCAGGAAAATTCGGCGATCATTACACAGGCCCTCATGAAGTCTTGGAAATTTTAAATAAAAATAATGTAAAAATAAGGATAAAAAAGAACAGCCGAATAGTACATCCAAATCGATTGCGAATTTCTTACATTAAACCCATTGATAAATCATTGAACCATCAAGGGAATAAACAGTAGTAATACAAATCAATAAAAAAAAAAAAAATTTACAGCTAAGCTAACCATAAATAACTAGGTTAATTATATCAATATATAAGGGAAATTTTCAGATGGATCCCAAAGGAATAGCTACTTTACTATTCTTATTTGTGGATTTACGATTTACCCATGGAATAATAGGCTACGATTGTGGTGCAGCGTCTGCTAATCTCACCATCTTATCATTACTGAACATCGAAGAATGCGATATTCCCCAGCAAAGTGTGAATTCAAGCCGAGTTTATATTCAACTGCTCCAAATTAACGAATTTGACTCCGTAAAAGTAATACAATGTAAAATTGAAGTTGACAGATTAATAAAAAAATAAGGGATGTTTTCTCACACCATGGATGTCTTTAACGGCAAATATTCTTTTATACAAGAAACCAGTCGTGAAGCATGCCGCCGTATGCACATTTATGGCACTTACGAATTAGCAAGAACTTATATAACTGGATTAAAATCAAATCAAACTCTGACATGTCCTATACTATTAGCCGGTCACGTTGACTCAGAGGGATCGTGCTCAGGAGGCGCGTATTCTGATCTATATGGAACATGGGCGGACGTCATTGTACTGGGTAGTATTAAAATTACTCTACAAGATTATATCGCTGACGTAAAAATAAACACTAATAAAGTACATCTCAGGAGTAGCGTGTGAACTGAGCGCTACAAATTGCTTAGATATTGAAGGAGGAGATACCTTCTAGGATCCCGTACTAGCTGATACTTGCAAATTTTCTAGCTATAGCGTATTGTATGAAGGATATGCTGATGAGATAATTGATAGCATGAATCAACAGTCGCAAGTAGCTTATTCGTTAACTGCTCAGAACACTATATTCGCATTAACCAGCCGCGGAAAATATATTACTTGTGGATACACTTTAACTCGTACTAAACATCCGAAATTAATAATATTTGAAACATCACCTGGTGTTGAGATCTTCAAGAAACAATCTAAAGTATCAAATTTAGACATTTTCACATACATACATACATGAATTCTAAATTCATGTACGTAGAAAAACACATACGTACTCAAATAAATGAATTATACAGAAATATACTTTTACAACAATGTAATTTGGAACAACAATTATTGCAAAACACTTTAGCCATAGCAACCCAATCACCTGATATATTTGCGTATTATTTAATGAAAGGACCGGGATATATGGCTGTTAGCCGGCGAGGTAATTCACATAGTAAAATGCGTACCTGTCGAAGTGAAAATAGCACAAACAGAATATTGTTATAATCAACTCCCTGAGGGGAAATCGAACGTTCTTTTTGATACCACAGACGCATGTATTATTGCGTCAGGGGATATGCAAACTGCGTGCAATGCATTTGCACCTGCAATGTACCTGCTGGGAGATTCCTGGTATAAACTTATGCCTAAACCAGTAGATACAGTACTCCCTGCTTATGAAACCTTTAACCAAACCTACCTGGAAATACGTCAGCCCCGGATCGCTAGCCACCAGTGATATATAGCAAAAACGATCTGGAAGATCTAAAAGATTATATTATGTTCCCTGCCGAAAGGCCTGCGGTACTTAACACCATCGCCAGGGGAATAATGGAAAGACCTACATCTTTGCAGAGAGGTTCGATTACGAATTTTCTAGACAAAGACGCAATAGAAAAAATTGCCGTCTCCACTTGGAAAAAATTTTGGAACAAATTTTTAATTTTCGGAAATATCAGTGCCGGAATAATGGGAATATATCTATCTGTCAGAATTTTTAAATTAATATTAGATACTCTAGTTCATGGCTACGCCTTACACACAGTGTACGGATGGTCCATATACCTGCTAGGAGCTATCTGGGATTCTCTTACTCAACTTTTATTACATCTGAAACTGAAACAACCATATATCAACAAGCCAACCGCACCGACTGCCGAGGATTCACACAAAAATAAACATCCCGTTGAAACCGAAACCCATACAGGGATCTCTGACCGCGTTTACCCATCTCTCTCTCAGAAAGAGAATTGTAATTTCACGCTACAACTTAAGGAATAAGGTTCAAGCATACCGCTAGAAACCTCTCCCCACTCCCTCTCTTCAATCTTCAATCTTTTGCCGTCGTCTTATTCATCTCCAGAAACAATAAAGGACAACTAACTTCTTTTATAGAAAAATTGAACCGGCGCCTATCGATACAGAGGGTCTTACGCGTTCTCGCTTGGAGGTCTTTATCCTCCGGGTCGTGTCTCCCTTGTTATTTTGGGTCCGACTAAAGAATGGCGATCAGGCCCTACAAGAGCTGGAGGAAGAACTTGACTTCCGTATGTCACGAAAGAATGCATTTTTAATCTGCTATCCGAACGATATAACCGTACACATGGACGTCGCTGTCAAAGAAGGTAATAGCTGGCGGCGAGGATGCGTGGAAAAAATCAGCCGACCATCCAGCATGGTTAGAGTACGGTTAGGAGAGCATGGCTGATCAATCTGGCGACCAATGAATGAGATCTATCGGCTGGAAGATCGATTTCGAGAACTCTCGTAGCAAGCTTTCGCGTGCGGGCTTGCTTACACTGGTTCGCCCACTAACGCTACCATGTGACCTGAAAAAACCCGAGAACTCTGTCTCTTAGCAGAAGGACGCACCGGCTGGATTAATATAGTATTGCCCTTAGGGCAAGGAACCGTCCTCGTCAAACTCATACAACTAATACTAGGAGAGCACAACAGGGGAAACTATAATTTCAGAGATATGTTAATTAAATTAGGACACGTAGAATTAAGTACCAAAGTAACAAGGGATGTGTTCCCCGCTATATATATATGATAATATGATAGTATAAAAAAAATAAAAAAATAAAAAAAATAAAAAAATAAAAAAAAGAGGAAATAATAATAATAATAATAAAAAAAATATATATAAATAATAAAAATATATATATATATATAAATAATTAAAAAAATATATATATATATATTATATACGTACATAAATATTTTATTAATGTATAATTATATTAAATAAGTACGTTTTAACCATATATATATATATATATTAATATATAGATACCATGATGAAAATATATTATATGTATTCATCATTCATTCCTTTTTTTTTTATTATTTAGATGTTATTATAAGACTACCTAGCTATGCATCCTATATTAAAAGGGTAATATACTAACTCGTAGGATAATAATGTATTGTATTAATCAATGAACTCATGAAGGAAAAATTTCAAAATAAATTTTGATAAAAAAAGGAGGAAAAAAAAATTTTTTTACATATATTATAATGATAGGATAATGATAATGATAATATTAATAGCGATAAAAATAATCACACGGTCTCCATCCTTTAAAACACCGAAGGAAACATCTGTTCAATCAACATTATCTCTTTATAGAAAATGGAAATCGAATCCATCAACACCGCTCATTTACACCCAGGACATCAAGAAGTAAGAGTTGTGTGCGTGGAATCGCCGTTACTCTTCTGGGTACAACTCCGATGCAATGAGAAAATTTACGAAAAATTATATAGATTGCAAATTAGAATGGCCACTAATAGAAAACTCATAACAACGATACAGGAAGATCAAGTTGTTAGTGTAATATATAACAACCTCTGGCATAGAGGCATAATAATCAGAGTCAGCAGAATAATAGAAGTAGCCGAAATCTTTCTAAAAGATATCGGGCGGAAAATATGTCTGCCTCATAATGAACTATATGAACTTGATAACGAATTCAGAACATTACCGTAGCAAGCCATTACATGCGGGTTAGCCTACACAGGATCAGAACCCCTCACTCCCACCTAGCCAGAAGTTAATAAAAACCTTGCTCGCATAGTCGCCGAAGGAAATAAAGGATGGATAAATATAGTACAACCTCTTTGGAAAGGAGCCGCTTTAGTCGATCTCCGATTACAATCTATCAACTTTGATGCATCATACGATTTTAAGGAAGCACTAATTAAATTAGGAATAGCTCGTCACAGCAAAAATATTATGGAACACGTATCCCCTGCAGTACAATAAAAAATATATAAAAAAAAAAGGGGAAGAGAGAAGAGAAAAAAAATATATATATAATAATAAAATATATAATAATAATAATAAAAAAAAATAATTAATAAAAAAAAATATATATATATATAAATAAATATATATATATATATATATATATATATAAAATATATACATATTTAATAAAGAATACACATAAACAAAAATATATATATATTGTAAGTCAATAGATATATATACCAAGGATTATTTAGTTTAATTTCTATATAGATATATAACAAAAGCTATCGTTAAATACTCGCAACCGCTTACAATAAAAAATGCCGGGACGTCAAGAAGAAGACGAAATGATTGACGGCGTAAAATCAAGTGATCATCCAGAAACCTACAACTATCTATTTGAACTCCGATGTATTGTTTCACCCGAAGGCGAAATTTATCAGCGTATTTCAGACTGCTATAAAATTTGCGGTTCATGTTTTTTCAAAGTTCCGGAAGATTATCAGCAAGAATACGCCATAGTAGTACCACATAATCTGGTACACAGAGCGTCAGTAGAAAACCAAACCAGATGTACACATTGCTACAAAATAATAATAAAAATTAGACCAGCCGAAGAGTGCAGAGGATGCATCGGAAAATATTTAACACCGACAAAACATATCTTAGTGAAGGGGAGCGCCTGTCCTCGCCCGATGGGAAGAAACATAACAGTGAAAGAAGAAACTTTCCCCCTTTTTTCTTTTCTCCCCCTCGCACTCTCAACTCTCTGACCATAACCATATGCCCTATTAGCCCCTATATTATTCATCCTTGTCAAAAAAAAAACAAAAAAAAAATATAAAGAGGGAGGAATTAAAAGATTTATATATAATTTTAAGTATTACAGTTAAATTTTAAAATAATTAATCATCAACTGCAGCGCAAAAATGGCAGAAAGAGAAAGGAATCCCGACACGCATGGAGAAAGAACTCATAGCTTTAGCAGCGGAACAAGATCACACGATCATACTAGAACACCGAACTACTTAATGGAACTCAGGTGTGTCATGCAATTAAGAAACTACATCTTCCAACATCTCACGAATCATCAAAGAATCTGCACTGCTTGTTACTTTACGGTGCCAGAAAATCAACGACTCGAGTATACAATGGTGCTACCACACATGCTAATCCATACAGATTTTGCTGAATCTCTAAGGAATTGCACGCAATGCAATCAAATCATGATGAGAATCAGATCTGTAAATGAATGTGAGAATTGTATTAAAACATTTTGGAATACCGACGAGGCTAACTTAAATCAGGGGTGGGGAATAGCAGTCTTTCCTCAAAGAAGAGAAGAGTAAACGTGAAAGAAGAAAAGGAACCTTGTTTCTCTCTCTCTTCTACGCACATCTGGTATCAACTCCGAGAAAAATGAAAAATCCATATCTCTTTTCCTTTCCAAACTCCAGTCCTCCGTTCTGCGCTATTATACAATTACGTAAATATATCAATTATAAGTTTTTCTCTTATTTTATCTTTATACGTAAATATATCAATTATAAGTTTTTCTCTTATTTTTAATTTATCTTTATATTCAATTTATGTAAATGGCGTTATATTTAATCACACTATATTAAAAAAAAAAAAAAAAAAATCATCTTGTGCAAGAAGGACGAAAGAACAAAAGGAAGGGGGGAGGAGGTTGCCTTTTCTTTCCTCCTTCTTAATAAAAAAGGGAGAAGAAAAATACATATATTGAACTAACACATACTATTATAATACACTTATACTATACTCTCACACATTATCTTAAGTACACAATAATGCGAGCGAATTTCCCTTTTCCCGTTCCTCCGAAAGAAAAGAATCTAATATTTTTACTATTTGCAAATGTCGTGTACCCCCAACATTTGTCTAAGGCGGGGGGTGTTACGTCCGGTGGACTCCATGATTCTTTTCTTTCTTCGGAACGATATCGTAGAAACTAATAAAAATCGGTTCTGATTTTAAAAGTAAGCAATCTTTCAGCGCATAAGAAAACGAAACTTAACCCGCGTAAATAATCAGAGAGGCCAGTCGAGATAGCGCTAAAGAAAATTTAAATAAAATTTAAATTATGAGATTTGGAAATATATGAAACTCGAACCATCCGTATCAATTGAAACCAGCTTCTAGGATATCTCGATATCCTAAACAAAGATTCTGTGGTCGAGAAATTGACAAAAAGAAAAATAAACCTTATGAAATTAATACTGCACGTGCGCTCGTTTGATAGGTCACCCTCAAGCGCTCCCCAAATCGTCAAGCGATAAAATAATCAGCTCACTCCCACTCTCTACTGGATGGAGCTAAGTCTCGAGCCAAAGAGCTCAACCAATTAAAATCTTAGGACACTCCTCTCTTACTAAAAAATCGAACTCCCTGACCCTAAGAAGGGAGTATTAGAAATTATTTGATTTGATCAAAAAAGATTCCCACCATCCAGAAGGGAGGAGGAGTTAAAACCTCAAAACGAGCCGAAAAGCGCGCACACACAATTTTTTACCAGTTTCTCTGCCAACATTTACGCCGTTCGATATTTTTTCCGCACCACAGTGCAACTAATTTTCAAAGTTAAAATAAATTGAAAGTGAGTGAGTGTCTATCTTGGGTTTCAAGACCGTGCAAATATCGGAACCCACTGCGTACTTCCAGCCCTTGGAAACCACCCTCCGCGTCGAATCACCTTAAACCAAATTTTTGTCAACGCACTCAATAATTAGTAAGTGTAATTCGATTATATCTCCTTATTTCATTTCCTTTTTTTTTCTCTTTCTTTAATTGTCATTGGGAACGATTGGTTAATTTAACAGAAGATAGATTAAATAATCATCTTTATTTTTCTCAAGAAAATAGAATCAATCATTGAAATCTTGTTTCCTAGCTCATTCCTTCTATTTTTCTCTTTCTTTAACCCACCTCTTTTCAAATTTCCTTATTCGTAGAGAATTTCCGAAAGGCGGTTCACGAACATTTCCTTGTTTGTCGAGAATCTCCGAAAGACAGTTCACGAACATTTCCTTGTTCATAGAGAATCTCCGAAAGACGGTTCACGAACATTTCCTTGTTCGTAGAAAATCTCCGAAAGGCGGTTCACGAACATTTCCTTTTTCGTCGAGAATCTCCGTAAGGCAGTTCACGAACAACTCCCCGTTTACCTTGACTCTCTCTAACAACAATCCATAATTAATTTCTAATCCTAGTTAAATTTCCAAGAGCCGTTTCCTTTTCAACCTCTCTTCAACTTATATTCAAATTTCTTTACTTCTTTATTTTCTTATATTTTACTTACCTATACAATCCAGGTATTTTCCAAACTAATATTATTTGTCTGAGTTTGAACAAATCGTCTCCCAACGACAATAGTGATAGACTTAAGTTAGATCTTCGAGTCCCTCATTGACCGTGAATTATTGTTAATGATCACGGCAAACGGCGAGCTGCATTGCGGTGGCGGAATCGGCGTAACAAGCGTGCTAGGGAGGAACAACCTCAAGTCTTGAAGGAACTCTCGATAATACCTCAAATAGACCTGATAATCTTTTCTCAGTTAACATTTCACACAGAGACAGTAACACACATTCTCTTGACACATCTCCCCTTATCCCTGCGCCGTTTTACTCCCCTATCTCCTCAGAACACTCTTCGTCCTTCCTTCATTCACCTGTCTCAACACCATCGTTTGGTCACCCCCCAGGTCTCCTACCCCTTTACCTCAACTTTCTCTTCCATCGACTCCCCACATAAAACCCTCTCCTTCAATGTTTTTTTTTTTTCTTTTCTAGTAACTAAATGTAAATAATAGAACCAATAAATTTTTGTAAAATGCCAACCAGAATTCTGTAACATTAGAATTCCCATCATTTATCCTGGTTGATGACCTCCGTATTCTTGTAACACCCGCGGAATTATACAACACACACATACACAAACTTTCTTTTGTAAAATGTTTTATCTTTATTAAATAAATTTTATTTTATAGATAAATTTTTTATTTTTGCCCGCTCATATTCCTAAATTCCCGAAATCGCACAGGGTTACGTCCCGCGTAAAAGAGATTCGATTTTCTTACTGAAAAGGGACCAACGAGCGTAACGGCTTAAGGCAGTGTTAAAGGGACCATTGTGGTCACTGACCTGTGTCAGGCCCATAATAGTGCACTCGACCCGAACCGTGCACACGTCCAAAAGTGTGTCACCGGGTAAGTAGGTTGCGTCCTTCCAGTTGGCCCGACCTTTCAAGGGTCTGGACGTAACAGATTACTTTACAATCATGACTTTGATTGGGATCAAGTGGAGAGCCTGGACATGGAATTATATTATAATAAACGTTTGACTTCTGAAATGATGTCTATATTAAAAAACAAAAGAACAGTTTGAATTTGCAAATCGACACAGAGAACTTTTCTGATATGTACAATAATATTATTTGTAAGTTTCCGACTATTTGAATCCGATATATAAAGAAAATTGAAACCTAAAAACATTATTGTTTTTCTCTTTATACCGCTGACGTTAAAAATTTAGTTACCATCCACAGAACTGTACGAAGCAGATATATTTGCAGTAAATTGTAAGCCGTTACATTTTATTAATTTTTTAACACTCTTTTGACATCAGATTAATTTTTTAATTATATACCTTAACTTCATTCAGAACTGTATGCGTGGTTATAATATTGTTTTTAGATGTAGCATGTTATATAAATAATTGACAACTATATGTGACATCATGGACCTTCTAACGTTCGAATTAGAGAGGACCAGTGTAATTTTCATTGTCTACATTTTTATTATTGTTATCGTGCGATTTTTGCGATTTTACTAGCTTCTTTCATTCCTGATTTTATTTTCGGTTATTTTTATCTTTATTTATTTTTATCTTTATCTTTATTTTTTTAAGTATCATTGCGCTGAAGAAGGCTTGAATAATCGAGCCGAAACGTCTGCTTTTCCAACATAATTGTTTAACATTGATATTATTTGACATTATTTTTTGATATTTTATGCTTGCATAATTAAAATTTTATTGACATAACAATGTCAGTGTTGTGAAATATTCATTTACGCTTCCTAAAGCCGAGTCTCTGTATTTATTATTTAAATGAGCAATGACTATATATATTATTAATAATTTGATAATCAATTTAATAATATTGATACTATCTTACATATCTTTAAAATCACTGCAATGAATATATTGTGAAAAAATCTTCGTTAGTGATTTTAAAAATATGTATTAGTATCGGTATTATTATTGATCAATTATGTGATTGTAGTATTTTAATCTTAACTTCAAATTATATTTCAAAAACGATAGTAACGGCACATAGTTTGCGAAAAAGGTGATAATTATACATTAATTTACATAAACAATTATAGGTATAACAAAATCTATCTAATATATCCTTCCCGACCAGATATTAGTATATTATCTATTTACTTACTGAAGTATACAATATAAGTAATACTGAGTTATTTGTTCAAATAAATTTTTATTCGTTCAAAGAAAATGCAACATATAATAAGATTTATTATTAAATTATCAATTTATACAATTTGAATTAACTTACATAATGTAGTCGTTTAGATTATAAAAAAAATTAATATAAAAGGAATTTTTTAATATTTTTCCATTTTTCATTGTCTTCTATAAATTATCTTGTATTACTACAAAAATATATTTATGGAAAAGTTATTCTGCAAATTTCACTTTTGGTTTTATTATTATAACAGTTCTGATACTGATTGAAACTGTTATAATAATAAAACTAAAAATAATATTTGCAGAACAATTTTTACATAAATATGTTTCCGTAGTAATGCAAGATAATTTATAAAAGACAATTTAATGGAAAAATATATAAAGAATTATTAATTTTAAAGCTTTTCAGTATTATCACTTTTATATTAATTTTTTTATATAACTAAATTGTATAAATTGATAATAATAATAATAAATTTTATTTATATATGTTGCATTTTCTATTAACAAATAATATATATATATATATATATATATACATATATATAAGTAGTATAACTAGGAGATTTCTAATCCAGGTCCCCAAGGGGGGGTGAGGCGCGAGGGGAACCGCGGTGAAGATGGATCCGCGAGCAATGGACGAGGAGGTCCGCAAGGTGAAGGGGGATCCGCGAGCAATCGACGTGGGAGTCCGCGCAGTGAAGGGGGACCGCGGAAAGAAGACGGTGGTTTGAAAAGAACAGCGCTACGTGTGGGAAAAGAACAGTGCTATGTGTGCGAGAAGAGATGACGTAAAGGTAAGTGAACGACGAACATATGAAAGAGAAAAAACGATAATATCGCGAGACTTATAACGACATTAGTGCAAGACAACGCGTGCGAGAGAGAACGAAAATATATAAAAATTTATTTTAAAATGTGTGTGTGTATTTTTTATAATTTGTGTGTGTGTGTGTGTGTGTGTGTGTATACTTAAAAATAAGAATATAATAATAAAATATAAAATATAAAAATATAATATAAAATATGAAATAATATAAAAAATATAACATATAATGAGAAGGGGGGACGATGGGGGACTGTTACGTTAAAAGAAGACTTGATTTTTTAAAACATCGTGACAATGTAAATACAAATTCTGAGAGTGATAATGCGGTTACATCTTGTTATATTTCTTTCGTTTGTGGAGGGCTTTAGTGATGAGATTAGCCACGTTTTTAATAATATAGGTCTTAATATTGTCTATAATGTACCGAAAAAACTTATCGTTTTGATTAAACGCGGAAAAGATAGATTGCCTACTAATAACAGGACCGAAGTCATGTATAGACTGCAAAAATTGTAATAATTCATATATAAGCCAAACGAAAAGACATTTAGGCACTCGTGTCAAGGAACATTTAACAATATAAAACAACAAAAAAAGATTGAATTTTTTAAACACTACCATAATCATTGACAATGGTAAAATTATTACAGATTGGTGCCATAAAAATACATATTCTGGCAGATATCATAATTTCTATTCTCAACACCCGTTATACGAAAAAAAGGGAACGATTATTGGTCTGTTTCACAGCGCTCTCTCATTGTTCCATCCTACTTTTCATTAAAAAAATATTCACAATATTGTAAATTCGTTACTTGAAAATGGATATCCTATCAAATTAATCTTTAATATTAATATTAATCAGCATCTAAAATTTCTTTTTCACAAAAGTTCATCAATATTTCCATATGAAAAACAAACAGACAAAAATGTATCTTATTTTCCTGTTCCATACTTGCCTGGGTTGACAGACAATTTTAATAATTTTATCAAGGACTCTAATACAGCGTTATCATATTTTAGTCTTAATAAACTTGACAGATATATAAGAGCTCATAAAGATGTCATCTCTAAATTCCATAACACTAATGTGGTTTATAAGATAAATTGTAAAGACTGCAGTGCATCGTATGTAAGACAGACGAATAGGAAACTAAAGACTAGAATTACTGAACATATTAATAAAAATACATCCATTAAGTCGGTGATTACCGACCATAGATTACTTTACAATCATGACTTTGAATGGGATCAAATGGAGATCCTGGACATGGAATCATTATAATAAACGCTTGACTTCTGAAATGATCTATATTAAAAAACAAAAGAACAGTTTGAATTTGCAAATCGACACAGAGAACTTTTCTGACATGTACAATAATATTATTTGTAAGCTTCCGACTATTTGAATCCGATATGTAAAGAAAGTTGAAACCTAAGAACATTATTGTTTTTCTCTTTATACCGCTGACGTTAAAAATTTAGTTACCATCCACAGAACTGTACGAAGATATATTTGCAGTAAATTGTAAGCCGTTACATTTTATTAATTTTTTAACACTCTTTTGACATCAGATTAATTTTTTAATTATATACCTTAACTTCGTTCAAGACTGTATGCGTGGTTATAATATTGTTTTTAGATGTAGCATGTTATATAAATAATTGACAACTATATGTGACATCATGGACCTTCTAACGTTCGAATTAGAGAGGACCAATGTAATTTTCATTGTCTACATTTTTATCACTGTTATCGTGCGGTTTTTGCGATTTTACTAGCTTCTTTCATTCCTGATTTTATTTTCAGTTATTTTTATCCTTATTTAAGTATCATTGCGCTGAAGAAGACTTGAATAATCGAGCCGAAACGTCTGCTTTTCCAACATAATTGTTTAACATTGATATTATTTGACATTATTTTTTTGATATTTTATGCTTGTATAATTAAAATTTTATTTACATAACAATGTCAGTATTGTGAAATATTCATTTACGCTCCCTAAAGCCGATTATCTGTATTTATTATTTAAAGGAGCAATGACTATATATTATTAATAATTTGATAATCAATTTAATAATATTGATACTATCTTACATATCTTTAAAATCACTGCAATGAATATATTGTGAAAAAATCTTCGTTAGTGATTTTAAAAATATGTATTAGTATCGGTATTATTATTGATCAATTATGTGATTGTAGTATTTTAATCTTAACTTCAAATTATATTTCAAAAACGATAGTAACGGCACATAGTTTGCGAAAAAGGTGATAATTACACATTAATTTACATAAACAATTATAGGTATAACAAAATCTATCTAATATATCCTTCCTGACCAGATATTAGTATATTATCTATTTACTTGAAGTATACAATATAAGTGATACTGAGTTATTTGTTCAAATAAATTTTTATTCGTTCAAAGAAAATGCAACATATAATAAGATTTATTATTAAATTATCAATTTATACAATTTGAATTAACTTACATAATGTAGTCGTTTAGATTATAAAAAAAATTAATATAAAAGGAATTTTTTAATATTTTTCCATTTTTCATTGTCTTCTATAAATTATCTTGTATTACTACAAAAATATATTTATGGAAAAGTTATTCTGCAAATTTCACTTTTGGTTTTATTATTATAACAGTTCTGATACTGATTGAAACTGTTATAATAATAAAACTAAAAATAATATTTGCAGAACAACTTTTACATAAATATGTTTCTGTAGTAATGCAAGATAATTTACAAAAGTCAATTTAATAGAAAAATATATAAAGAATTATTAATTTTTAAAGCTTTTCAGTATTATCACTTTTATATTAATTTTTTTTATATAACTAAATTGTATAAATTGATAATAATAATAATAAATTTTATTTATATATATGTTGCATTTTCTATTAACAAATAATTTATATATATATACATATATATAAGTAGTATAACTAGGAGATTTCTAACCCAGGTCCCCAAGGGGGGGTGAGGCGCGAGGGAAACTGCGGTGCGGGGGGAGACGTCCCCCTCCCGGAAGGTGGATCCGCGAGCAATGAGAGGCGAAGGAGGTCCGCGCAGTGAAGGGGGATCCGCGGAAAGAAGACGGTGGTGTGAGAAGAACAGCGCTACGTATGGGAAAAGGACAGTGCTATGTGTGTGACAAGGATGGTGTCAACGTGAGACAAGGACGACGCTGGTGTGAGAAGGATGACGTAAAGGTAAGTGAACGACGAACATATGAAAGAGAAAAAACGATAATATCGCGAGACTTATAACGACATTAGTGCAAGACAACGCGTGCGAGAGAGAACGATAGCGCGAAGACAACGCGTGCGAGAGAGAACGATAATACCGCTAGACTTATAATAAATGTGAGTGAGAGTGCGCAATGATGATATCGCGATACTTATAACTAGCGCAAGAGAGATGCAGGGATGGGAACACAGGGAGAGGCATGCGAATAATTATAGATTTTTTTAAATTAAAAATATATAAAAACTTTATTTTAAAATGTGTGTGTGTATTTTTTACAATTTGTGTGTGTGTGTGTGTGTGTGTGTGTATACTTAAAAATAAGAATATAATAATAAAATATAAAATATAAAAATATAATATAAAATATGAAATAATATAAAAAATATAACATATAATGAGAAGGGAGGAGCCAGAAGGAGGTTGCTCCTGGAAGGTTATGGAGGCGATACACCAGGCGTCGGGCTGGGGCCGCTCCTAAACAGAAAAGACACACATCTCATTAGATTTTAATAATTTTTTATAATAATTTATTTAATATAAAAATAATAATATTAAATTCTTGAATGTCGCAAGTAGATAAAATAAAATAACGTAATTTGGATCGACCACACTGGCAATTTATTGGTTGATAAAGAATCACAACGTTTCGACCATGGATTTTGGTGAACTACAATAGTACTCACTATTGTGAACTACAATAGTTTACAATATTATAAACAATAAAAAGTGAATAAAAAAGAGAAAAAAAGGAAAAAAAATAATTATGTACGTACAAAATCTTAGTTAACCAATAAGTAATGAGAAAAGAGAAATCACATGTCACGATCGTCAAGTCAGCCTACCGCTCACAAACAAGGAGAGAGACTAAACAGCCTTTATTAGTTTATCATAAATACTGTTCAGACTCTCAGTGTCCTTCTGTAAGTTAATCGTGTTGTCAAACTTTTTTATAAAAAACATTTCAGCAATTTCTCTCTTTCTCACGTCTTTCGTTGTGTAAATTAATCGGTATTGACCAATCGAAGTCATGATTGAATTCTAATTTATGTTTGCTGATCACAGATAGATTGCTTTCGTGCAATTTTATATTGTTAAAATGTTCCTTGACACGAGTGCCTAAATGTCTTTTCGTTTGGCTTATATATGAATTATTACAATTTTTGCAGTCTATACATGACTTCGGTCCTGTTATTAGTAGGCAATCTATCTTTTCCGCGTTTAATCAAAACGATAAGTTTTTTTGGTACATTATAGACAATATTAAGACTTATATTATTAAAAACGTGGCTAATCTCATCACTAAAGCCCTCCACAAACGGTAAAGAAATATAACAAGATGTAACCGCATTATCACTCTCAGAATTTGTATTTACATTGTCACGATGTTTTAAAAAATCAAGTCTTCTTTTAACGTAACAGTTAATAATTTGATTTGGAAAACAATTGTTGGAAAGAATCTGTTTGACAATGTCGATATTCTTAAAATGAAATCGAATGTCTGATAGTAAAACAGCGCGATCGACAAGATTATAAATGGTGTTCATTTTAAATTTAAACAGATGCTTAGAATGAAAATTAATGTATCTGTTAGAACAAGTAGCTTTTCCATACCAATCGGTCAAAAGCCAACTCTCAGAACGAATAACCATGGTGTCCAAAAAACTAATGCAAAAATCAGACTTAGTCTCGTATATAAATGTCAAACGTTGATGATAAGCATTGAAAGTCGATACAATCTCGTTAATCTTTGAGCGTGGAACAATAGTAAAAATGTCATCAACATATCCATAATCAACAACGAAACATTAAAACTTAACTGACTCAAACAATGTGTTTCCAAATAATCCATAACGATGTCAGCCAAAATAGGAGACAGGGGGGATCCCATAGGACTGCCGAAAATCTGTTTATAAAACTGTCCATTAAACGAAAAACTAGTGGAATCCAAAACCGTTTCTATCGTGTACAAAAACTGAGATAAATTAAATTTAGTGTTAGAAGCAATGTAATTCCAACGTTTAGTGACAGCATTCAACACCAAATCTTTAGGAATATTAGTAAATAATGCGGCAACATCCAGCGAAATCATTACATCGTCATCATTAATAAATTTATCTTTCAAATTTTTAGCAAAGGTCCAACCATCCTTAATATGAGATTTAGGTTCCAAAATCGAAATCTGTAGTATATCGTGGATGTATTGCACGACATTGTATAAAGGACTCCCAGTGATGATACAATAATCCGCAGTGGAAAACCCGTTTTATGAATCTTAGGCAAACCGTAACAGCGTGGCAAGTTACCATTAGTGGAATTTAATTTTTTATATGTAGATTCATTAATTAAATCGTTATAATTTAATAATGGTTAATTTTTTTTTTATTTTTATTTTTAATTTTAACTTTTTAACAATTATCTTACAAACAAATCTCTTTCAAAATATACAAAATTTACAAAAATTTATTTCAAACAAAATCAATCAAAAGTCATTCCAACAAAAATAAAACTCTCACTTTCAAATTTAAAAAAAATTCAAACATAAAAAACAACCCAATCCACACTAAATTATCCCTACACTCAAACATCGATGATAAGAATCTCTTCTTCCGCCATTGCAATAACGTAACACACAAGAATAACGAAACGCAAAGAACAACGAAAGAAATATAATATTCTAATGTCACAGACTCCTCTTATATATCTTTTAATATCTTTTATCTCATTCCAGCTAGAGCATCGCGTCTCATCTATCTCAGCATTTCTCTACATCTTTAGCGGAACGTGTTGAGAAAAATTGTCAACTATTCTTATTCGTATGGAAGGAAAAAAATAAAATCACAGATGGAATAAAAATAATTATTTATTGCACGCATCGTAAAGAATATCATTTACAGCACATGTTAATAATTCCCAATCGATCAATGATTCGCTGTTAAAGACATCACTCTCGTGTATCGTTTTTACAGCATCGCATACAGTAGTAATATTGTTACGTTGTAATACAGTTTCAAATTGTTTAAATTTTTCATTTACGAGATACGTATTCTCGCACAACCAATTGTACATATGATCGATACAATTTTCAAAATTAAATAAATGTAATAACGTTTCTGGTTTCATGTACAAAGAATTTTCGCATAATGTGAGTTTTACAATTTTCGATTGAAGTATTTCGATCGTTAAATCTCCAATCCTTAATGGATGAGCAGTCGATTGTAGAAATTGTTCAACATCTACTTGCTTCCACATCAACAAATTCCACGTTGAAAAAGGCAACACTATTTGATTACCTCGATTATCGCCGAGATCAGCTCCACGTACGATACGGCTTCAACGTTTATTCCAATATCCAAGTACTTGTACGACATCGGGGTTAGAGCATATCTTCTTCCAAGTAGACGAGTCGCACGACGAGGTTGAATACTATAAAATATAAATAATTATAACCATATATTAAACAATTATTAAATAAAATTTTTAAAATAATCAAATCTTACGTGTCACATTTTTGCTTCTTACACGGTGGAGTTTCACCGTTTCGAATCGGAACGTAAAAATTCATATTTCTTCAGCGGTGAACCTTTCACACGCGCGATTGATGCAATACTGCAATCGTATTAGAATTAATATCAATTCAAATAGTATCGTAAATTGCGATGTAGAGGGAATTATTGCTGACGCAACATTTTAATTTCCTCCAAAATTTTGTCGCGCCGATGTACGGCACCGATGATATCATCACCACTAAACAAAGATTTAGCTGAATTTGCTAAAATCGAGCGCCGATGTACGGCTGCTCCTGATGCAATCAGGTCAAAATTTTTCAAATGTACGTGACAAAACACGAAATTTTCAAGGTCAGATCGCACACGGTACTACGGGGAATTTTTTGTAAGATAAAATCATTCTAGAATGTTCGATGATAAAACAATGCATGAGACGGTATATAAATCATGATAGAGATGCACACTCTACCAGTAGCTAAAGGACAGTCATTAGAAATTTCGTAAAATGTGTGTTAGCAATATGGAGGAGCAAATTTTGCGAGAGCAATCCGCTTTGCTTGATTCGTTGGAAGACTACATTGTGTGGGAGCAACGATGCGACGAGTACATCGAGTCGCTGGAAGAGCAAAGTCGCATCAAACGATCGCGATTATCGATTGGAAATCGACAATCACTGATTGCTCGGATCGCGCGCCTAGAAGGTTTGAAAAATTCGGTACGTGGACGTTTCGTACACGCGGGTGCCAGATGTAGTGCGCGTCAAAATAGACTTGTGTGGCGCGAAATTGATACGGCGCGTATCGACTGGTGCAGTGATAAACAATAATCACATCGAACCGCGCCAATTTCTCGATGACGCTAAAGACATTGTGTTGAAACATGTGCAGGACGTTATGAAAAAACTGTAATGTGAAAGTGAACATTATATTTAATGGTGAATTTGTGGCCAATAAAAGTATAAACAGAGAAACTATGAACTCTCGCACGTCCGATTTACGCGAATGGTACGAGCGCCGCATCATCGAATCCACTCTAACGTCTCTGGAAGAGTTTCAGGAACGCGATAGCGGCATTGTCGCGAATACTGAACTTGACTGTAAATATAAACAAGTATAATCCTTTGCCCGCGGGATGTTACATTAAATTACCGCGGGAGATTATAATGAAAAGAGCGGTGATTAACGTGCAAATTTTGAACATGCAAATGACATTTCGATTAATGTGTACGGCATCGAAGACAAGAACAGCATGTCTCGATACGTCTTTCGGACCAGAAGCGGGACAAACATGTCAACTTGCTGTACGTAGAAGATGACAACAGCGTGGGACATTTTGCTTGGATTAAAAATTTATCCCGGCTAATGAGCAAACACAATGGTCAAAGATATATCTGCGACCGGTAAGTTTAATTTATATTATTTGAATAATTATAATTTATATAACCAATTGTTTAAATCTTAATTAAAATTTTTCTTTCTTTTACAGATGTCTGCATTATTTTAGCTCGGACGTCAAGTTGCAGTCGCATACGGTCGACTGCGGAAAGCTGAACGACTGCGCTCCGGTTGCCGAGCGACAAGGACAAGTGGCTATCGTTTAACAACTTTAATCGGAAGGAGCGGATGACATTCATCGTGTACGCCGACTTGGAATGTGTCCTGGCCAAGATGGAAGAAGAAAAATTGTACCAATACCATCGGGTATTTAGTTTAGCTTATTATGTATGTACATTGTTCGTTCGACAATTCTTTATCGGCGTATCATTCGCGTCGTAGCGCCGATTATATAGCATGGTTCGCCGCAGACCTTAAAAATTTAGCGTGTAAAAAATATTTTAAAAACAAATGTCCCTATGGTAAATTTAACATCCGATGAGTGGGAGAAATTCCGTAGCGCCACTCAATGTCATATATGCGAAAAACCGTTCGCGCAAGACGATACACGCGTTCGCGATCATTGCCATCTGACCGGGCGGTACAGAGGTCCAGCACACTCAAATTGCAATTTAAATTATAAAGAATCTTTTTGTATTCCGATAGTTTTTCACAATTTATTCGGTTATGACTCACACTTTATTATCGAGGAAATAGCTACGGCGTTCGAAGGGAAAATCGAGTTATTACTGATAACCAAGGAAAAATATATTTTGTTTACCAAAAATGTTTGTATGGAAGAAGAATCAAGTAAAATTATGTTTCATCGATTCCTTTAATTTCTCGCATCGAGTCTCGATAAATTGGCATCATTTTTGGATAAAGATAAGCTCAAAATTTTAAAATCGGAATTTCAAAATTTATTTGCGGAAAATTTCAATTTGTTAACGCGAAAAGGTGTATTCCGTACGAATACATCAATTCCGTTGATAGGTTGCAAGATACGTGTTTACCGCTGCGCGAATCATTTTACAGTTCCTTGACCGGAAACTGTATCCGAGAGCGATTACGCGCACGCTGAGAACGTCTGGACGCGATTCTCCATTCGGACGCTAGGCGAATATAGCGACTTGTACTTAAAAATCGATGTCTTGTTATTAGCAGACATTTTCGAAAATTTTCGAGATAAATGTATCGAAAGTTACGGACTCGACCCCGCGTATTACTATACTCTCCCCGGCTATATGTGGGACGCCATGTTGAAACATACAAAGATCACGTTCGAACTGCTTACCGACATCGACATGGTTATGTTCATCGAACGTAGTATACGTGGCGGTCTGAGTCAATCGGGTAGATACGCTCGCGCTAATAACAAGTACATGGAGTCGTACGATCCATTGAAACCATCATCGTATTTGATGTATTTCGATGTAAATAATTTGTATGGATGGGCAATATGTCAACCATTGCCCTATGCCGATTTTCGATGGGTCGACGACGTGTCCAATTTTAATGTATCATCTATCGCGCTAGATTCGCCTACAGGCTATATCCTCGAAATGGACCTCGAATACCTGCAACATCTTCACGATGCGCACACTGACCTACTGTTTTGCCCGACACGCGACAAACCATCTGGCAAGCGGGAATTTAAGTTGCTTGCAACGCTATATGATAAGAAGCGTTACGTGATACACTACCGCAACCTGCAACAGTGTACGCGTCACGGCCTTCGCGTCACAAAAATACATCGAATTTTACAGTTTTCATAATCTCCCTGGCTTCGAAATTACATAGAATTAAATACACATTTCAGAACATTGGCTAAAAATGATTTCGAGAAAAATTTATATAAATTAATGAACAATGCGGTATTTGACAAAACGATGGAAAATGTGCGCAATCGTGTCGATGTAAAATTATTAACAAAGTGGGACGGGCAATACGGCGCAGAAGTGATGATTGCGAAACCAAATTTCCACAGCAGAAGCGTTTTTTCGGAAAATCTAATAGATGTGGAATTCCGTAAACTTGAGGTGAAATTCTACAAACCGATTTACGTGGGTATGTGTATACTCGATATATCCAAGACATGTTTGTACGAATTTCATCACGAGTATATGACGCCAATGTATCGCGACAAATGTCGGGTAATGTACACCGATACGGACAGTTTCATATATCACATTGAGTGTGAAGATGTATATGAGAATATGAAGCGCGATATCACTAGATTCGACACAAGCGATTATGTGGTGGATAATGTGTACGATATACCGCTTCAAAATAAAAAGGTACCGGATCTGATGAAGGACGAAAACAACGGTGCCATAATGACTGAATTCGCCGGGCTCAGGGCAAAGATGTACGCGTTATGAGTAAATGGGAAAAAGGATACGAAGAAAGTCAAAGGCGTCAAGAGCAACGTAGTCGCGAGAACGATAATGTTTGACGATTACACGCGGTGCTTGAACGAAGAGATTGAAATGAAGCGTCAGCAGTCGTGTGTACGAGCTAAACTGCATCAAGTATACACGATCCGCGAGACAAAAATTTTTGTAAATAAATGTATATATTTGTACATAATCATGTCTATATTTTTATATTTTATATATTTTATACATTTTATATTTATATTTGAACATTTATAAATTTTATATTTTAAGAAATTTTATATATTTTATATATTTTATATGTTTTAATAAATGTTTATAATACATTATTTTTATGGATCCAAGAGTTGTATGATTTATCCATTCCCAACCATTTCACGTATACGTCATCACCCTTTTCCCGCAAAATTTTTTCCATGAGATATACGTCGGGATTAGCGACGCATTGTAACTCGTATTCGTAGAATCCTTCAGCGACGGGATTTCCCCGCGAATCTTCGAATATGAATGTCGCGGGATTAGTTTTCTGCACCTCGACAATCTTAAAAACTTTGGTCGTCCAATTTAGCGTGAAATCTTTTTCAAAGATGGTCTTATATTTGCTCACGCGTACCGAATCGCCTACTTTAAATTTTGCGGCAGCTGCAATTTTTACGTTGCTATATACTGTATTTAAAAGTTTTTCAACGATCACCGGAGTAACGTCGCGTACCGATAGTGCGATGTTTTCGTGTATTGTACTCTACAACGAGTCGAGATAGCTCGTCGATCCATTTGTAATTTCCATTCAACGTAAACATTTTCCACATATTATTTTTTTAAAGTACGGTTGAATCGTTCTACGACCAAGGCTTTCATAACGGAATAGGTCGAGTAATGATTAATGTTACGTTTCTTCATGAGTTTCTGCACACTCGAGTTGTAAAATTCTTTTCCTCTGTCGGTTTGAAAATTTGTCGAACACCTTTTATCTCCGATAATATTTGCGATCGTTTCCGACATTTCGTTCCCGCTCTTACTCTTGAGCGGTCTTACTCTTGTACGGTCCACGCATACTTGCTTAACACATCGATAACGATGAGTATATATTTATACCCTTGTTGAGTCGAGAGTACAAACGCATGTCGACCACGTCCGCCTGCCACAGATCGTTGTATCCGCGTACAATGACGCGTCTTCGTGGAAAATTTCTTTTCGCCGGAGCATGTAATTCCTCGACTAGTTGTCGCTTTTCAAAGGTTTTGTTCTCTCGCACGTTTGATCGAGGCATAATTAATATGCGATATTAGTATATCTGTATGTCTCACTTACTGTCGAGTCAGATGTTGCATATCTCAGCACATTCTTTATCTCATCCATCATTATTCGCAGCGCTTGCACGTTTCGAGCGCGATAATTTTTTGCTCAATTTCTCTCTGTCGATCTTTCAAAAGTTTATCCACGTATCGTTTATTGACAGCGTCGGTGTCAGTTTCCGGTTGCGCTACGCGTTGAATTTTGCGCGACCTTGCGTCAAAGTCGGTAGTAGTCTGGCAGAGAGCGTTATCGCGAACGTAATTTCTCAATAATTCATTCCATTCATTGTACAAATTATTCGATGTTCCCAGCGATAATCCAAATTTATTAATCGACATTTCGGTACCGAGAACATTGACCTAATGACACGTCGTCGACGCATAGTTTAATTTAAAATAATGCCGGCCTCACGAAGTTCTTCGATAATTGACAAGATTTCATTATTGTGAGTATTGTTGCAGGCTCGACGCGAGGCGTCCAGCACTCGCAAACGATCCACCAATTCGTTGGGATCATTCCAATGCATATAATCGATCATGATGTCGCTTAACGTCATCGTATGCGGCGCGTCTATACCTCTTCCCATCTTCCTATCGGGGAATAATGCAATTATATATTTGTACTTGTATCCTTATATATTTGTACTTGTATCCTTAGTTTTAATAGGATTATTAATTTTGTTGTCACGTTTATGCGCATTTGTTGTTTTTAATATACTTTGATATTTATACAATGTTACGTCCGGTGAACTCCACGATTCTTTTCTTTCTTCGGAACGATATTGTAGAAACTAATAAAAATCGGTTCTGATTTTAAAAGTAAGCAATCTTTCAGCGCATAAGAAAACGAAACTTAACCCGCGTAAATAACCAGAGTGGCCAGTCGAGATAGCGCTAAAGAAAATTTAAATAAACTTTTAAATTATGAGATTCGGAAATATATGAAACTCGAACCATCCATATCAATTGCAACCAGCTTATCTCGTTATCCTAAACAAAGATCCTGTGGTCGTCGAGAAATTGACGAAAAGAAAAATAAATCTTATGAAATTAATACTGCACGTGCGCTCGTTCGATAGGCCACCCTCAAGCGCTCCCCAAATCGTCAAGCAATAAAATAATCAGCTCACTCCCACTCTCTACTGGATGGAGCTAAGTCTCGAGCCAAAGGGCTCAACCAATTAAAATCTTAGGACACTCCTCTCTTACTGAAAAATCGAACTCCCTGACCCTAAGAAGGGAGTATTAGAAATTATTTGATTGATCAAGAAAGATTCCCACCATCCAGAAGGAAGGAGGAACAAAAACTTTAAATTTCACGAACCGAAAGCGCGGACGCACAGTTTTTACTCAGTTTTCTTACTCAGTTTTTACTATCAATTCTTCCGCTCAAAGAAATATATATATATATATATATATATATATATATAAAAAATAGCAAAAAGTGAGTGAAGTGTCCATCCAGAGGCCCCCTTCTAGACACTGCAGTCTTCACCATTCTCAATGGGCCATTCGGAATTCGCTCCGGCTAAATTGGAAAAAGAAAATATATATATATATCTCAAAATATTTCATCGCACTCAATAATTAGTAAGTTTTATCCAACTATACTCTTTTTTTTTTATCCATCGTTAAGTTGTCATTGGGAAGGATTTTTAATTATTTAAAACAATTGAATAATCGAATAATTAAAAAGTAGATTAAATGATTATCTTCATTTATCAGATCAACCATTTAAATCTTGTCCTCTGGTTCATTTCTTATCCACCTCTTCATAAACAATTCCTTGTTCGTCGAGAATCTCCGCAAGGCGGTTCACGAACAATTCCCGTCTTATTTTCGCGTCTTATTTTTCGCGATTTATTAATCTTTATAAAATTTTACGCACTATCATCCGCGGTGGCTCTTATCGCTCTTTTCTCGTATATCGGTTGTTTAATACATTTCAGAGCCTAATTCTTTATCTATCTTAATTTGTTAAATTTACGCGGAGCTAATCGCGTTCCCATTATTTCTACAAATAGGCGAGAGGGATATCGGTGTGGGGCTGAATAGCTCAGTTGGTTTAGAGCAGTCGTCCGGCAAGCGAAAGACTCGGGTTCGATTCCCGATTCAGCGACTTCGCCCCGATATTTTTCTCGCTTACATCTCTGCAGGGGGGTAAAGAGGGGTCTTATATAATATTCTCGAATGGAGAATCTACCTTGGTTTATGCACCAAATAAAATATATGCATGTCTTATTTTCGCGTCTTATTTTTCGCGATTTATTAATCTTTATAAAATTTTACGCACTATCATCCGCGGTGGCTCTTATCGCTCTTTTCTCGTATATCGGTTGTTTAATACATTTCAGAGCCTAATTCTTTATCTATCTTAATTTGTTAAATTTACGCGGAGCTAATCGCGTTCCCATTATTTCTACAAATAGGCGAGAGGGATATCGGTGTGGGGCTGAATAGCTCAGTTGGTTTAGAGCAGTCGTCCGGCAAGCGAAAGACTCGGGTTCGACTCCCGCTTCAGCGACTTCGCCCCGATATTTTTCTCGCTTACATCTCTGCAGGGGGTAAAAAGGGGTCTTATATAGTATTCTCGAATGGAGAATCTACCTTGGTTTATGCACCAAGTAAAATATATGCATGTCTTATTTTCGCATCTTATTTTTCGCGATTTATTAATCTTTATAAAATTTTACGCACTATCATCCGCGGTGGCTCTTATCGCTCTTTTCTCGTATATCGGTTGTTTAATACATTTCAGAGCCTAATTCTTTATCTATCTTAATTCCCTGTTCGTCGAGAATCTCCGCAAGGCGGTTCACGAACAATTCCCTGTTCGTCGAGAATCTCCGCAAGGCGGTTCACGAACAATTCCCTGTTCGTCGAGAATCTCCGCAAGGCGGTTCACGAACAATTCCCTGTTCGTCGAGAATCTCCCCAAGGCGGTTCACGAACAATTCCTCGCTCACCTCGAATTTCTATAATACCGCTCATAAACAATTCCTAATCTTAATTGAGTTTAAGAACAGATTCCTTCTTCGACCTCCTCTTAAAATTCCAATCTTTTTGAATTCATTTCCGCACTAAGTTATTCCTTTCATATTTAACTATACAATCTAATTAAGGGTTAAGATAAAATTTTTTTGTTTCGGGACTAAATCACTATTTTACCTAAATAATCTTCTCCCAATGACAATAATAATAGAATTAGCAAAAGTTATATCTGCGTAAATTCCTTGACCGTAAAATTATTATTAGTGCCTCACGGTAAACGGCTGACTGCATTGCGGTGGCGGAATCGTCGGAACAAGCGTTCCAACCAAGAACAGCTTACGGTGGAACTCCCTTCCGATAAACTAAATAGTATTAATGCTCTCTCTTTCATCGAAGACACACACCGTGACACACACCCACTCGACAAAACCCCCTCGATCCCTCCACCCAGTTACTCCCCTATCTCCTCATCAGTACCTTCCTTCCCCTCCCCCAGCACACCTCTCTCAAGTTCACCACCATCCATGTAAATTACGGCCACACGATAAGTATTTTCTCTCGCTAGTTCGTATGCTCTCCTGTTCTGTCCATCATCTTCTCTATTATATCTTTCTCCTTCATTCCATATGTCTCAGCGCTACCACTCTCACTCTCGCAGTCTCTATCCATGTCGCTACCTAGAGTCTTTCTTCCCTTAATTACCTACTATTACCAGCCCTTCTTCTTCCTCTTATCTATCCCGTTCAGTGAACTCTAATCATACTGGAAGGAGCACTCCTTTGTTCTCGAACGGTCAGAGAGAGATAATTGAATGGAGAACGTGCTGCTCTTGTCTAACTAACTGTACGTACCACGCGACTCACTATACTATCCACTATAAAAACATTTACGCATTTTCCATACACCAAGGGACCGGGAAAGAAATATTACTTGGTTCAAGTACACACACACACACACGCATCCTTTTTTTTATTAAGAATCTTTTTTAAACATATATATATATATATATATATATAAAGAGAGAGAGAGAGAGCAATGTATAAATAATTTTATAAATAATTTAATTTTTTGGAAATACATTTATTGAGAAATAAGATACAGATATAAAAGGGCAAAAAAGGCATCATTAATTTATTTACATATTAGTTATACACCTTTTCTCTTATGATTTTTTAAAAATTAATATAAGTATAAACAATGATCTTAAAAAAACATATTTTTTATATACTATTTTGCATTATTACCATGTTATGTTGCAAGAGTCCTTTAAGATGTTGAAAATTGTCCTTGAATTTCTAATAAATGATTAAATCTGAAATAAGTAATCTGATCAATATTTATAATCCTATTTTGAATTTAAAACCTAAGACTATTTTAATGCTATGTTAAATAATTTAAAATGTTGTTAAGTATATATAAAATGCGATTATAAATATCGAATGTATAAATAGGAAAATAGGAATGCATAGTAAATAATAATTCAAAAAGTAAATGGTAATTAAAAATTTTTAAAAAATATTAAAAACGTTATATATATTATATGTAACAAAAAATTATACAAAATTATACACTTTATGTAAATAAAATTATATATCACTATATTCGCATAAATAAAATTTCATATCAATCAGTTAGTTGCTATAATAGAATACAATTTTGTTTTTTTTAATTTTTAAAACGTTAATAATAATTAAGTTAAATGAAGAGGTCGTTATAATAATATGCCGAAAATAATTGTAATAAATAAGTATATTTTTATAGTTTAGCAATATTCCAATATCTTAGCAACAGGTCGTGCATTAAATTAACAAAACGCTGCATTAGTAAAATAAAATCTACATATCTCAACACATTTTTTAAATGTACGTAAATAAAGTATTTTTAAAACCAAGAACTTTAAACATAAATAACAAACTTATAAAATATAAAAAAACAAACATAAAACTTAAAATTTGGAAGAAATTAAACAAAAATATATCTTAGAAATATAAGTTAAAATAAAATAATAATTATACATGGTAGAATAAAATTGTTTTGTGCAACTGTGATCGACTTGTTCCACGATCCTTTAAGTGTCGCTCTGTCATCTTTTTGCAATAAGTAAAACTACGAAGTTTGATATATTTAGTTGCTATTATTTTAATAATTTGAAATTCGTGAAGATTTTCGTCTCCCGTATTATCAATTACAGGATGTTCAGGTGTAAACATTTTTTTTATATTTGGTAATAACGTTTGTATAGTACTCATCACAATATTAGTTTAAAATTTGAATGTTGTATACCATGTAAAGTTAATTCTGTTCGAAATGTCTTCTCTACAACTTCTACAATTTTAAAAACTGCATTTGACGGATAATAAAGTCGTCCTATTTACAAAAGCTCCCTATTTACAAAAGTTATAAATGAGTTATACTTTTTAATATTCACTGTATAATTATGATCACGGAGTGCATTTTTTTCTATTAAAATATTTACGCAATGTTGGCAATGTATTTCCTTCAATAATGTGCGAATAATAGTACCAGATATATAATATAAGATATTTTCTTGTATGTCTGAAAGATTTATGCTACTATATTTAAAAGTGCTTCTAATTCTTGTGAATTTTGATATGTATCATAATTATATGTATTACGTTTTGGATGTCGAAATTGTAATATAGAGTAGGTTTCGGTAGTGTCACCTATACAATTTGCGTTTATACTAGCACAAACATTATTACCAAACATAAGTTGCCACAGAGCCTACTTAAACTGTAAGACATTTGGATTATCGTTCCAGCCACCACGTCTTCTAATGCATGAAAGAAATAATTCTAAATGATCTTGAGAACACTTGTATGTCAAGAAATATTTTAAAGGGTTCTCTTTTTTGTAGATCATGAGTTAAATTATAATAACTTTGAGTATTCATTTTAAATCCCAATGCAAATGTATTTCTAGAATGGAGAAAAATACTCTTGTCATTTATTTTTAAAGTTGAAAGGAATGTTACGCTATCATCAAAAATTTGCTTAATTAACTGTAAGTTGTTTTTCATCATAGGTGATTTAAAACCAGTACCAAAACTGCTTCTTGCATTCATTATGTCGAATAATCTATCAATAATATGAATAAAATATGTTGTTGTTTCACTATTTATGAAATCTTTTTCTCCATTTTTTCTGAGGAAATCAATAGCATCAGCAACAACATTACTTAATGTCTGTGCTGCTAGACTTACATTCATTTTTTTATTTTTGAAATAAATATGATTATAATTCAATTTATTGACAAGTTTTAAATCTGCTAGTTCCTGAAGCTCATATAATTTTTTTATAAAATGAAATAAGATTAAACCATGTTCTGATATCATATTTAATAATTCAGCTAAAGCATTACGGGCTAACTTAAGCAAGTGGCATAGATCTAATATACAATAAATATTTGATTTACTAAATGGATGTTCCAAATAACTTTTCATATTATGATCATTTCAGAAATGATATTGCCAAGTGTTGTAAAAGTAGCGAGATTGGTTCTAGCTCCATCACATGTAATGGAACGTACAGTAATACCTACGTCATACAATTTTTCAATAGCTATTTGAATTAATTGTGCTTGAACGTTTGCATTAATTTTATTAATAAAAAAATATGCTATCGGACATTTATATTTATTAGTATACGAGACAATTTGGAAAACTTCAGTAGCTAAATCTTTGGAATTATTATTTAAGACACCACCATAATCAACGTAACCTATGTGTTTATCAGTTTTGATATCATGTAAAATTATATGTCCGTATAGCCATTGAATCAAATATTAGGGCTACATCTTTCAAATAGTCTTTTTTTGGAACTTCTATTTGTAAATGTTCAAACACTTCTGTTAAAAAGCCAACATTACAATCATAATTGCTTAACCACTTTTTTAACATTGAAGGATGCGGAAGAAATAATGTTTTTCGAAGAAATTCATATGCCTTAGGACTATAAAAATATAGTGTTAAAGCAAACTGTTTTATATGCAGTGTATATCGTCTACATGTTTTTGTAACATTTTGATTCCTATATTCATTTAAAATGCACTCTAATTTTAAATCATCAAAATTGTTAGTTAATACCTGTTCGAGGTCTGAATTATGCATGTTATTTTTTTTAATGTGTCAATAAGATTGCGCATTGTAGTAATTGTCAGACCGCGACGATGTAAACGTTTTTGAACATGCACTTTCTTTTGTAATTGCTTTGAATTTTGTTCTGCTAGTCTTTGTTTTTTAGGAGAGACCTGAGTACTTACATCCGTAGATGTCCGTTTCATGATTTGCTTTGTTTTTTGTGAGACATTCTAAAAAAAATATATACAATAATTTATTAGTATATAATTTTCTTAATATTAAATATATATTATTATATAGAAAATAATAATCTCACTTACATTCTCGTTTATTATATCTTCAAATTCTGTATAAAAAATTCAAGGAATTGCATCTCATTTTAACAGATTCTTTTCTGTAGATGTCGATGGCTGAAAAGCGTCTTTAGAAAAATGCATACAACAAATATATGCATTGTCTTGTATGGATGTTCTTAGATCTTGTAGAATGGCGTGCAACCACTTATTAGAAGTACCTTTATGTGGAAATCTATGACAAAAAAAGCTTACAATTAGATGAAGAAGTACATAACATATAATATATATCTTATATAAAACTCATTAACCATAATTATATAAGTAATAAATTTAATAAACCAAAGAACACAAATTTATTTCTAAAAGACGTCTTCGAAACAGGTTTTATGCCTTTTCTACGTTTTTAAAACATCATTTAGAAATTTATATTATCAGAAAATAGTAATAATTGTATTTACTTATGCGTTGATAAATCTGGCATTTTATCTTTATCATTATTACAATTTTTTATGCAGCACTTTTTTCCCATTTTTATCCGAAATTGCACATTAACTGTTGTCAGCACTGGCTATCAGAGAGGAACCGACACGAATCGAGACGAATGTTTTCACTTAAGATAGTTTATGCTTAAAAGAGACAGAACGGTCCCCATTCAACTATCTCACTCTGACCACTGCTACCCATGGAGGGGATAAGGCAGTGCTCCTTCCAGTATGGTTAGAGTTCACTGATCCCGTTACGCGTCGCTACCTGTCCCTCTGCCTCCAACCCCTACTCACCAAATTCCCTAACTGTATTCCGTTGTTCTCTTTCCTAACCTCTTAAATTTACAACTTATTCTTACTTTATCTGCTATTTTACTTCCAATTATCTTTTAAAAGACCTTTACCTCTCGCTTCCCTACTCCCAACTCCTACTCCTCACCGCTCCTCGCTCCTCTATAACACTCGCCTCTCTCTTATTTACTTCTAAACGCCTCGCTAAATCACTCACACGTGCACACCGCTCGCACTCTTTTAACCAAATCGAATATAATAAGTAGTAATATCAATCGTTATTATTGACATCACATATTTATACATTTCCTTTGAATCGATTAAAATATTTGAAAATATTAAATATATATTATGGAGTATGTACGTCAAAATTACATATTTTTTGTCACAATTCTTCAATCTATGATTCATTGAGATTTTATTTATATTTTATAAGTCTACGTAATAAGATTCATAATACTGATAGCGAATAACTAATAATGAAAAACTCACAAGAGATACGCAAGATGTAAGTATTCACTTCATTATTAATGATAAATGAAATTTATGAAAAATTTTTCGTAAAAATATGTGATTCTCTAATACAATATCTAATAATAAATTATTACTAATAATCTTCGATATTTTAATTTTTAAACACGATCAAAACAATTAATTTAAATTTATATGCGTATATAATATTGCTTATTTAATTAAATAAACTTATATTTTGGCAACAGATAAATATTCAAATTTTATTTTAATGATCATTGTTATTTTATCTCGTTATATTCTGACAAAACTTGTTCATAAATATTTTATTATAATATTTTATCGAATCTAAATCTGTATTAGTATCTTTGTAAATGTAATCTTATTAAATTTATTCTCGATTTGGATCTGTTTCAGTCCATTTTTATTTTATCTAAGAATGAAAAAATTATATCAAATCTAAACTTTAAGAAAAAAAGTATATATCTTAAAAGAGAGATTAAAGATGCAAATATTTATAATTATAATTTGCTGTTGAATACGATCGATATTTTTGGAATGGCTTCAAAATCGCGATATTTTATAATTCACTGAAAAATCGTGTCTAATGCTTTAATGCTTAAATAAAATATTCGATGTCACAGTTTACCATTCACAAATAATACGAATTATCTATTAACACAAATGAATTTGTTTAATGAAATGTGTAATTAATGTGACAACATGCACTGTTTGTAAATCATTGCTTCCATATTTCCATTTAAAGAAGTTGAAGCGGTAACGCGAAGAGCAAAATTCGAGTATTTTTGATGGTTCGTAAGTTTCCATTGATATTTGCATGTTAATCGCTAACACTATGAAGCATGCACCACAATGATTACAAAAGGACCAATCAGAGACCATTACGATAAAACGGCAACAATACATTCGAGATAGTTTGAGAATCAGCGTAACACGCCTTTTTTATAGATGGATTAATACAATTATATTGATATATAATATATTTTCTATTTTTTTCGGTTTACGATTGTAACTATGGGATTTTGTGTGTGCTGATGTGTTGATGTTTGTATGTGATTTTCTTTGTCTATTTGTATATTTCTATTATTTCTATTATTAAGTTGTTCTTTATTTCTATTTTCAGTTTCTAAATATATTTCTGATGGGTCAGATTCCATTTCTTCGTGTTTTTCCGATTTTTTATCATTACTAAATTTTATCTGCTATACAAAATAAAGAATTATTAGTAAATTTATTAGTAAAAGTTAAATATAATAGATATAACATATAACGTAAAATCTCAATAATAAAATTAGAATTCATAAAAGTAACTAATAAAATTTAACTTAACCTAACATTATTAATTTTATAATTTATTTAATGATATGTATAATAACATAAAACTTGTAGAAAAATGATAAATCTTCATAATAATACATATTAGAATATTATTTTTTATAATTACATCTGAATTTGGAAAAATGCCACATGACTGTGATTGTGAGAGATTATTTTCTAATTTGTTTAATTTTCTTCTTAATTTGCGACGCAACTTTGTCTTATTGCGCGAATGTTTTAAAGCTGCTTTACCAGGGGTATGTCTTTTTCCTGAAATAGAGTAACTGTAAGTAAATACTTAAGTACTGTAAGTACATATTTATTCACCAAATTTATGTATCAAAAATTCAATCAAACACATTTTAGCATATATTTTAATTCCTATTATTTTTATTTATTTTAATATATACTTTATATAGCTTATCGTATTTTACCTTGTGTATTATCCATTAGATTAGATATCCCAACGAAGTCTAATGAACAGTAATAACCAGTGTTCACACAATGAATAGCTAAAAAGGAATGATTCCAGAAAGATGGCGCAGATCACACAATTAAAGAAAGTATGTGCTGCACAAAGCACTCAACGTGCATCCTCTGACTTTATGTATGCAAGCTGCGCTCCCTCTCTGATACTGCCGAAATAGTTCAACTTCAAACAAGATGTCGCTCATGAACATAGTAATAATACGAACATAGTAATAATACATATAATAATACTTACTAGGAAATATCGCCGGAGGGTGATAATGTTTCCCGGTCTCATACGTTTAGGGTAGGTCGCGGCGCGATCTTCAACGCCAGACTACTCGGTGGGTTGCTCAAAAATCCGTTCGAGGAAATTAGATTCTTCGGATGAACCGATAAACAGAATCCGATGAAATTTTTGCGTCGTTTCGAACGCACGATCGAATATGAGGGCGTGGGAAAGATCGATCAGTTACATTTCTTTGGACGATGTTTGTAGGCGCGGCATCGACATGGTTCGATGTAAGCGAACCGGATAGCATGGAGGAAGCGCGTGAGATGTTCATCAGAGATTTCAGGGGAGAGGAACATCAAGCGAGATTCTGCGAAGAAGTCTATACCGGTAAATACAACGCGGCAGGGGGCAAAAGTATGTCCGAGTACGCGTTAAATGTAATCAAACAAGCGAAACTTTTAAATCCGCCGATGACTGATCATGAATTAATCAGATGTGTCAAAAAACATTTCGGTCAAAGTGTAGCGCGCGAAGTGCGACCGACGACTGTTAAAAATTTAGAAGATTTCGTGACGTTGCTCGACGAGATCGAACTAGAGTGCGAACGAAATAAAAAATTCGAAGCGCAAAAACGAAACACGGCAAACAAAGCCAAAACAAACCTCGGACAATAAACGCGAAAATAATGACAAAAAACCGTGATCTAAGAACACAATCGTAAAAGCGTATAACAATAAATTTACGCGGAATAATGAAACAAGCGCGAAATCCAAGTAGACGATGGTGAAAGCCAAAGCGAAAAGAGCGTTAAAGACAATAATATGAAGCGAATAATATGAAGAGCGCGTTAAACAAGGAAAATCGAAACCTTGATGCGGCCACGAGAGTAGAAAGAAAAGATTTCCCGACACGTCGAAACGTAGCGGCCGTTCACGCGGGCGATGTAACCGAAGATTTTGAAGAGGATAAAAGCGCAAATGACAGTCCCAAGTTAGCGGCATTGAGACCAAAAACAAAAGGGGCAAAGTCGAATAAAATCAAATGCGACCGGGCAAATGAAGAACGGTTCGCGAAAGTAAAACAACGCGCGACTGCGAAGACAAAAAATGCGACAGCGGACGCGTGTACATCGATGGTAGAAATCGAAGAGGAAAAAACCGCGATTTCTGAACTGACAAAAACGGGAACGGAAAATTCCATATCTATGCCGATAAAAGACGCGCACAATCGAAACGCGGAAACCGGTACAATAAATAGGAAAAAACCGAAGTGGACAGCGAATTTGGCGGCCGCTCGGAAAACAAATAAATCGTCCGAAAGCGCGACGGAAGACGAAGAGCCGCGCGAACGAGATGATGACGTAAACATAAAAATCGCAAAGCGTAAAAAGAAACGCGAAAGCGACGACAATAGGAAAATGGTGCACGAGGAAAAAACCCGGCCGATAATATGAAAAAAAGAAAACATTTCGGCGACAACGAGCGACAACGCGTTGCAACGGAATATCCCAGATACAACGGGTGACCGCGAAGTAGGAACCGTACGTCTCAAAGAAATCATCGATGATGTAAACCAACATGACGTACCAAAGTAAAAAAGAAAATCAATCGGTTCCGCATATGTCGACGTAAATATCGAACGAGTCGAAACAAAAGCATTGTTAGACACGGGCGCACAAGTGTCGGCAATGACTAAAGAATTGTTTGACAAATTAGTAGACGCGAGAATAGACATATTATCCCGGGTAGCGGGAAATAAAGGATAATACGCTCTCTCTTCCCCGGGGGGGTTGGGGGCGGTCTCCTTCCTCCTCTCGTGATGGAACACTGAGTGGAAGGAGGAATGGGAGGTGACGGCTGGAGAGATGGGGGATGCCGTCCGGAGAAGCCAAATAAGGCTCCTGGTCCGAACGATATCCCGGGTAAAGTCTGGTTATGGGTGAAGCTGGCGGGTCCTTGAGATACCTGTTTACAAGGTGCCTCAGGGAAGAAGTTTTTCCCTCCCTTTAGAAGGAGGCGCGATTAGTCCTCCTCCCAAAGGGAGGAAAGGATCCGAGAATCCATCGGCTTACCTCTCTGTTTATTGGATAAGGTTGGTAAGCTGATGGAGAGAATTGGTGGGGCGTCTCGCTGAGCACTTACGGTAGGACGTGAGGCTCAGCGAAAGCCAATATGGGTTCCGGGCGGGCTGGTCGACCATCGACGCTGTCGATTGTCTGCGGACCTGCTCGGAGCAGATCATTCAGGATGGAGAAGTGGCCTTGGCTGTGTCCCTGGACATAGCCAATGCCTTTAACACCATCCTATGAGATAAGATAGGGGCGGGCCTTCTGGCACACGGGGTCCCGGACTATCTGATTAGGATAGTCCGAGACTACTTCAGGGGCAGGGTGATCTCATATCGTGAGGTAGGAAGGGTCCGGAGGAGAAAACCCATCCTGTGCGGTGTTCCACAGGGGTCCGTTTTGAGCCCGATGCTGTGGAACATCGCATACGACGAGATCCTTGGAAGAGTATTTATTTTTTTATATTTAATTAGGAAGATACACATATACGATACATGTC
This sequence comes from Camponotus fellah, assembly GCA_030586385.1. Classification (NCBI taxonomy): domain Eukaryota; kingdom Metazoa; phylum Arthropoda; class Insecta; order Hymenoptera; family Formicidae; genus Camponotus; species Camponotus fellah. The sequence continues at coordinate 107,274 of JAPIVC010000410.1, read as the reverse complement.
AATTTATGTATATTTGAATGTATATTAAAATAAATTTTTATACACATACATATATATATATATACATATATATACATATATATATATATACATATATATATATATATATACATATATATATATACATATATATATATGTACATATATATATATACAGGGTGTCCCCGACCATCCGTACACCCCTTTTATTTCGGAAACAGAGCGTTTTAGAGAAAAATGGTTCAGACATGTTTGTATGGTTTCGAAGGAGCTATAAGATGGCGCTATTGGTTTGACCTTGGATAATCATTTGAAGGTTGTGTAAAGGTGACGTCGATTTTTTTAAATGGGACACTATATTTTATTGCATATTCTTGTAGCTTATCTCGAGAGCTTTCCAAAACACTATAATCAAATGTTTTTCGTGAAGTACTTTTGGAGTTATAAAGCTCTAAAGTTGCAAAATTTTGTTAAAAAAAGAAAATATCTTGTGAAACATTCAGTTTTCGGCAATCTTACTTTATTACTTTTATGTACAGAATAATAAAACTAATCAATAGATGTTATGAAAACACATAATATTCTTAAAGAAAAATTGTGCAACTGCTTATTAAAATGTACTACTTTGTTTGTCTCTAACGATTCGGGGTGCTTGATTAACGTGAGTCCCCTTGCCTCTCACGTTTTGAAAGTTTACGCATGTTATCTAAATGAGATGTTCAAAGTGAGCACCATTCTCTGCGATGCAAGCATCTCTCTATTTTGGAAGCAATTGGTTGCTCTAAGAATTTCATCAGCATCTAAGGATCGAATTGCTTCACTTATTCTACGAATCATATCGTCCCTCGTAGTCGGACGTTCTTGGTAGACCAAGTCTTTTATTCTTCCTCACAAATAATAATCTAGGATGGTGAGATCAGGTGATCGGGGTGGATAATTGATCGGACCGTGTTTGCCTATCCACTTGTTGGGAAACATATTATGTAATGCTGCACGAGCAACTCTCGATGTATGCGACGGACATGCATCTTGTTGGAACCACATGTTCAGGCGCAATTGTAGAGGTAGATTTTCTAGTAAGACAGGAAGATCTGTCTCTATCAAGGCGGAATATCTATCACCATTTAGACTTCCATCGAAAAAAATAGGACCTATGATTTGATTACCAATAATGCCACGCCAAACATTAACTTTCCAAACGGTTTGATGATCTATTTCTCTCAACCAGTGAGGATTAACTTGTGCCCAATAACGGCAGTTCCAAGTATTGACAGATCCATCACTTTTGTGCATTCGTCAGAAAATAAAATTTTCAAGTGGAAGTCAAGTGGTTGCTGTCTTATCCAATTGCAAGCCTCTGTCGAAAATCATTTAAATTCAACGCTTCATGAACAGACATTCTGTAAGGGTGAAATCTGTTGTTTTTTAAAATCCGCCAAATAACGTTACGACTAACACCAGAATCTCGTTCTCGGCGTCTTAAGGAATCATGAGGGTTCAATTCCGTCAATGCAAGAATTTCCGCTGTTCTTTCATCCCTAACTGGACGGCGGATTTGTCTATCTTTGTTATGTTTAGGCTGAACGACATCCTTAGTTCTGATTCGATTAGCCAAACGTGAAAAAACATTTCGCGAGTGAAGAGTCCGATCAGGATAACGCTCTCGCCACAATCTTTCAGCTGCAGCGAATGTACCTCGACACTCACCTAAAATTAGCAGCATATCATATGCTTCTTCATTCGAATAAGACATGGCTAGATAAATCTACGTACTCTTAAAAGATCACTTACGTGCTCTTAAAAGAACTTGTTGGTTTCCCAACAAGTGGATAGGCAAACATGGTCCGATCAATTATCCACCCCGATCACCTGATCTCACCATCCTAGATTATTATTTGTGAGGAAGAATAAAAGACTTGGTCTACCAAGAACGTCCAACTATGAGGGACGATATGATTCGTAGAATAAGTGAAGCAATTCGATCCTTAGATGCTGATGAAATTCTTAGAGCAACCAATTGCTTCCAAAATAGAGTAGATGCTTGCATCGCAGAGAATGGTGCTCACTTTGAACATCTCATTTAGATAACATGCGTAAACTTTCAAAACGTGAGAGGCAAGGGGACTCACGTTAATCAAGCAGAATCGTTAGACTCCGAATTGTTAGAGACAAACAAAGTAGTACATTTTAATAAGCAGTTGCACAATTTTTCTTTAAGAATATTATGTGTTTTCATAACATCTATTGATTAGTTTTATTATTCTGTACATAAAAGTAATACAGTAAGATTGCCGAAAACTGAAAATATCTTGTGAATGTTTCACAAGATATTTTCTTTTTAACAAAATTTTGCAACTTTAGAGCTTTATAACTCCAAAAGTACTTCACGAAAAAACATTTGATTATAGTGTTTTGGAAAGCTCTCGAGATAAGCTACAAGAATATGCAATAAAATATATAGTGTCCCATTTAAAAAAATCGACGTCACCTTCACACAACCTTCAAATGATTATCCAAGGTCAAACCAATGGCGCCATCTTATAGCTCCTTCGAAACCATACGAAACATGTCTGAACCATTTTTCTCTAAAACGCTCTGTTTCCGAAATAAAAGGGGTGTACGAGTGGTCGGGGACACCCTGTATATATGTATATATATACTGTGAAGTGACGCTTGGCGGTCCGTCACAAGAATCGCGAGATTCGACCGGAAAACTTTTGGGCCCTCGTTCTCCCTTGATTTAGGGAGAAAGAGCGAATGTTGGAGGCGAGGGTAGGCTCGCCTCCCGTGAAATTGTATTTGCGAGCTTTAGAGAAGTAGAATTTAGCGTTTATGAGGACGGACATTGACGGGATCTCATCCGGTGACTCGACCCGGCGTAGAAGATCAAGCTAGAGAAAGTTCGGGACGAGCGGAGGCGCCGATTAGGAAGAGAACGCCGAGCTAAGTATTCTTACCCGCCTTATAAAATTTACAACATCTATTTCAAACTGTCGCTGTCACCCCTGTAAATCTCCGTATAACCAACAGGTACGAGGAATAATAGCGGGGACTCCGAAAACGGAGGCAGCTCGACCGAATTCAGCGCTACCAAGAGATCAGAGAAAGATATCGGCGAGCAGCTACCGGAAGGAAACTTCACAATGAGCTGCAGCGGAAGAATTAGAAGAATTCCGAGAGAAAACGGGGTGCGACAGGCGCAAATACGGCCGTGAAAGCCGCAGGAACAATTGAGGTCCGCGACGATCCTGAGGGTTGCGGAAGCGCCCCAAGTGGCCTACTTACAAATTAATTGCCGGCACGATTCCGACGGGCCTTCCGCTCGTCACTGTTCGGCGGACCAGTGTGAGAGCACGACGGCCCAAGTTTATCGATTTCAAGTGCGAATGCCGAGAGCGTCGAGGATCTCCAGGAGTCATCGGTGAGACGAACGTCGACCTCCTCAGGCCGTTTATTAGAGTATCAGGTAGAGTTAGCCCGAACAGAGTCCGTGCCGAATTGTTGCCGTCTTAGAGTCCTTTATTCGCGTTTTTGATAATTGCGCAGTAGAGCGCGACGGCCGGCCGACATTCTTTGTTCGAGCTACAATAATATTAAGTGCTCTCTCTCCCGGTTAAGCGCCGACAGTCATTTTTATATTTTTGTAATGATTAATGTAATATTTCGAAATTCTGTGCTAATTAACTTTACGATTAGCGAACTCACACACAAAGGCGATTGCGATATTCGATAACCGACGATCGCGTTGCGGCATTGGCTCGCGTATCCCCGCGGCGTGAATCTTCCGATCTTTTGTTATGGTTCATCGTTCGTAATTTCGAGAGTCTATTACCGTTAATTGTTCGCGTTTGCGTCCGATCTTTTATATTGTGTAATTAGTCAGTCAGTTATGCTCGTATTATCGCTCAAGGTTTATCTTTGTCTAACTCACGTTTATTAGAATCGATTCTCTCGATTTTGTATTTGACAAATTTATTTATCGTCATTATTAACATCTTTGATTTGTAACAGACGGACGTCAGTAATCGAACTATCATCGCGGTGTAAATAATTAATAATTTAATCTGAATTTGTGACTGCCGCTCTATTACGTCTCACGTAGCGCGAAATTCCGAGACTTTTTATGTTGCTTTTTCTATCGAGTAACATGTGATATCGCGGTGATCACGTTCGAAGAACGGCCTGTCGCTGCCGGTAAATATTACTCAAATCGATTATATTACATCTGAAATAAAACGTGAATCTGTCTTATATCGATCATTGTCGGTTATGTGATCTTTGTTAAATATATTTATCTTTGTTACACTAATCTCTTATTTTAAATTGCAGGCACCTTGTATTCTCGATCCTTCCTTGTTCGTTATTAAAACGGACTGACCCTCTACCAATTCCGAGACGGGGCTAGCCGAGCGTCCGTCGCGATTACTTTTAAGAGTTTGTAGATTTTCTTTTTACGCGTATGGTCAGTATTGATTCTGGTTTTAGAGTGGTGCGAACTATCGCACCGGGCGCCCAAAACTTTCGAGATACATTTTAGTGAAAATCGCGCCGAAGGTGTGCCGTGGGCCAACGATATCGGTCCTAATTAATTTCTTGCCCAATATAAAATTAACGGTCACAATCACACACACACACACACACACACACACACACACACACACACACACACACACACACACACATATATATATACATATATATATATTAAATATAAAAAAAATAAATAATACTAGTACAATAATAATAATATAAATAATAATATAAATAAATAATATAATAATTAATAAAAAGATATTAGATTGACAATAGTCGGGAGTAACAACGATAACATAATGTGAGTAAAAATAACTTTCTGCGCTGCTATATAATTATGGTTATATGATATTTTGTACATAAATAATTAATAAGAGTAAATATTAGGGTTGCACAACAATATAACATAATGTAAGAGTGAATATTAGAACTGTGCAGTACCTTAACATAATGTAAGTGTGAATATTAGGGCTGTGCAGCAACATAACATAATATAAGAATGAATAATCTTCTGCGAGTCACATAATTATGATTAAATAGTATTTTTGCAATCATATAAAAGTTTATATATTTGCTACAATTAGAGAATGATCGCTGAAATATTATATAATCATAATTATATGGCTACAGGAGATTATATTCTCTTATATTATATTATATCACATTATTTATTATTATGATTATGCTGCAAATAAAAATAATTATTATTAATAAATAATACAACAATAATATAAAGAATCTTCTGCGTAGTTACACAATTATGATTATATATAGTATTTTTGCAATCATAGAAGTTTATATATTTGTTGCGTAGCTAAGAATGATTGTAGAAATATCATATTATTATATGGCTGTGCAGAAGATTATTTACTCTCGCATTATGTTATTTATGTAAAAGTTTATATATTTGTAGCGTAGTCATAATAATAAATAATACAACAATAATATAACATGTAACAATAATATATAATGTGAGAGAGAATTTAATCTTCTGCGTAACCGCATAATTGATTATATAGTATTTCTGCAATCATAGATTTATATACAGGATGAGTTTTAATGCTTGTGTCAATCTTTTTTATCACGCGGGAGATTATCTGCATAATAAGTTGATCGGCATAATAATTGACTGCATAATAATTGACATAAATGTCAATTATTTGGATCGATCGTATCTAAGGTCCGAATATAATGTGTACAATTAAAGCAAATTAATAGCTGAAATTATGTAGTATGGATTTATTAATATTATTATTATTTGTGATTTTTTTGTTAATTTTTTTTAGTTATTTTTTTTTACAAAATTTATTTCATTTTATTAATTTCTATAATTTTAGGTCGCCAAGCTATTCTTGGCGAAGTCTTAGTAAAAGTTATTTTTCCGAGCTTTTCTCCTCGGCTGTTGATAGATTCGGTCTGGGTTCCTCTTGTCCGTTTGTTAGAAGAACGAAGAGTTCTTGGCGGAAAAGCACGAGTTGCCGAAGCAGGAGAAAAGGTCCTTTCGAAAAGATCAATAGGGATGAATCTCCAAGGCAGGAACTGGATAACCTTCCGAGGATCTATTGACATTGGTTAGGTTGCCGAAAATCTAGAAGGTCTAGAAGGTCTTGAGGATCTGGTAGGTCAGGAAGATCTCGAAGATCAGGAAGATCTCGAAGATCAGGAAGATCTCGAGGGACAGGAAGATCTCGAAGATCAAGAGGATCTCGAAGATCTCGGGGATCTGGAAGGTCTCGAAGATCTGGAAGGTCTCGAGGATCTGGAAGGTCTCGAAGATCTGGAAGGTCTCGAGGATCTGGAAGGTCTTGAGAATCTAGAAGGTCTCGAAAATCTCAAAAATATTCGCTGAATAGTTAGAAACTATTCTTGCGAGGTTACAAGGAGGTGGCGAGTCGTCTTTTTGCCGATTCTTAAATATTCTTTCTGATATTTTTCATAAGCGAGAAATTGATCTTAATCTGTCGCACCCTTTAGCGGCATTAATTATAATTTAAATTAGCGTCAACTTCATCGCGTTCGTCAATGCCTTCCGAGACCGCACTCGGTGCGGCGTGCGTCAATTAGTGGCGAGCGTTAGAGACGCCACATTATTAAAGTTACATATTTATTATTATTATTACTATTATACATTGTAACGTTCGCTCCGTTATCACTTTTCCGGGGTTTTTAGTATTATTATTACTACGGATAACTCGTCGGAGCCAAAGGTTCGGGTCGAGAAAGATAGACGCAAGCTGTGGTGTTTAATTGTATGTATTTATTTTGTATTAATGTTGTACAGAAGGTGTAATAATATGTGCGAGTGTGTGTGTGTGTGTGTGTGTGTGTGTGTGTGTGTGTGTGTGTGTGTGTGTGTGTGTGTGTGTGTGTGTGTGTGTGTGTGTGTGTGTGTGTCGGTGTGTATGTTTCCGTAGTTCGGTGAATTATGCGAGGAGTCGCGGATTTATCTATGTGTAATTATTTCTCGCGGTTCCTAGACTAGACGGCGTCTACGCTTTTTATGTTTGTTTGGTCGTGTTTTTGCGGCTAGTGTGCGTGGTCGGGAAATCAGCTGATGGGTTTTAAATCCCGGGGCTTGCCTGCGATTTGGATTCTAGTCTGTATGCGCGGACGACGTTAATACGGTACGCGAGCGGTGGACGTGCGGGGTGCGGTGTTTCTTATTCGAGCGTCACGCTCGCGAATACGGGAGGCCGGATATGAGCCTGTTGGGAGATTACGGTACGCGAGGATCAGGTCCCGGTTATTGTTTTTAGAACTTGTCGAAGGACTGGAGGATGTTTGATCCAGAACGCGGACAAGAATATTCGTCGGAGGCGGCTCTCTCTCCACCCCGTGAATCTTTAGTGGTTCTAGTGCGAGTGGGGTTGTACTTGGTCGGCCGAGAATGCTCGGCAGAATCGGAGCGGCCCTCCGATCCTGTGCGATGAGTACGGGTAGGTGGGATGCACGGCTGACTTGTCGAGAACTCTCGACAAAGGCGGAGGTACCTTCCACCCTTGGTTTTCGGAATCGTGCTTCTTGGTTAGGATTCTCACACGATACTCATGTGAGAGCGGATCAGGAAGAAGTGTCTTCGCTTGGGTCGATGGGCCCTTCTTATACTCGAATTTCGGGCCCGCGTCGGCGCAGAATCAGGGTCCTCCTACCGAGTGTCTGGATCGGTACAGGGAGCTCGGCGGGGGTCTGAGATGCCGAACGGATTGTTCGCATCGTCGGGCCTCATCGGCCGTTTTCGGCACGGCGTACGGCCGTTTGTTAGTTTAAATAAAATGTGGGCGCACCGCGCCTCTGCCCTGCCCGACTGATGTTCATCAGGCGGCAGCTTCCGGCTGGTGTAAGCCGGGAATTCGTGACGATGTCCGGGTGCATTGTTACATCATATTATATTCGGGCCTTCGATATGATCATTCATATGGTGATTCAAATAATTGACATTTATGTACCGATCAATTTATTATGCAGTCGATAATCTCCCGCATGATAAAAAGATTGACACATGCATTAAAACTCACCCTCTATTTGCTGCATAGTCAAGAATGATTATAGAAATATCATATAATTATTTATTAATATGACTTTACTGTAAATAAAAGTAATTATTATTAATTTATTGATACAATTTATTCATATCAATAATTTGACACGTGTATATCAATTACGAAGCGCCAGGCGCCAGCGCCTCCGCCATCTAGTATCGACAGCGGCAGTCGTACGCCAAATTGTGTACGTCATATTGTTTGATGACGACGTGGACGTTTCTTAATCGTATTTTCACGATTTTAGAATTATATATCGCAATATTTCCACTTCTACAGCTCGTAGAGTAAAGACACTTTTACTATATAATTCGAACATAAACTATCGATTAAGCCTAATAAGAGCTTTATCTGTTCAGCGGTTATTGTAATATAATAATATGAAATAATCTGAACTGGTCTCAATTTCCCGTCTCGCGTAAAGAGACACGGCACGCGTCTTGCTAGAGAGATGAACTCGACGCAAAACACTACCGTGTTTCTTGATATTGTTTATATTAATGAGACCGAGACCTCACGTATCAAGAATACATAATAAAGTGCATTATAAAGAAATTGTATGTGAATTATAACTCTCACACCACTGCAACCCAAACTATGTATTAAAAATTAAAAACTTTTAACATTTTAACAACATTTTTACCTTTATTACCTTACTTTATTACCTTATTGTTTATTTATGTTATATATTTCAATTTTCTTTTTAATTTATTTTATTTTCTAAACTATACAAAGCTTAATTCTAAAAATATGAAAAAACATCTTTAATATCTTAAACATTTTTCTCAATTCTAACAATTAAATGCTGATCAAAACTGATATAAATTTTCATTGATTTAATTAGTTTATTTATCAGGAATTTGTATTTATTGTGTGTTTATATATTTTTAACTCTATTAGAGTATCAATAATTTTTGAGATTTTGATTCAAATTTTTTTTATGTAATCTATTTAATCTTCGTTACCAGCTTCTTAATTAAAGATTTTCTGATGATTTTTTAATGATTTTTAATGACTTTTAATATTTTATTCGACACAGTTTTTGTCCATAGAACAAATAAAACATAGAAAAATGATAATACATAATTAACAAATCTGAATCAAATCTGATTCAAGTTCAGAAACGTAGAATGTAGAACATAAAGTGATAATTACATTAAGTAATAATTAACGTAAACGAACGTAAGTGAAGGTTTGAATAGATCTAGGAATTTAAGTTTTGCATATTTATACGATGATATATATTTATTACATCGTAGTACATTTTTTTTCCTTTACAAACTGTAAAGGCAAAATGTAATAATATATATTTTCTTATCATCAAAAAAAGATATATTTAATTTTATTCCACGAGGTCTCACTGATGAGGAGAAGGTGGAGAATGATTTGAGGAGGATGTTGGTTGACAACTGGAAAAGAAAGGCAAGGAATGATGAGTGGAAGAGCATAGTGTTATAGGCTAAGGTTTACTCTGAGCTGTGATGCCATTGGAAGAAGAAAAAGAATTATTTTAAATATACTTTTAATAATATTTAATTATATTATAATATATATTAAATAATTTTATACGACATATTCTACAACTATTTTTCAAATAAAAAAATAATTTATTGTATAAGAATGCAATTTATTGTACTTCATCACGCCATGTTTTTAACGTCGTAAAAATCATAACTTTAACAACAGTCAATTAGTATAGTTGTGAAAAGCAAATGGATTATTGTAAAACACTCGTGCTATTCCTTTTCTATAACTGACCAATTTCACTGGACCGTTAAAGTTTTCCAACTAGCTTTTTTACGGATTTATTTATCGCTGATGAAACTGGATATAGAAAATTTTAATTTAGGAAAATTTTGTATCAATAAATCCGTATATGGATTTATCTTATTGTTAAATTTAAATTATGTAGAAGTTTAAGGAAAATAGAATAATACTTTATGATTTTATAATAAACTCTTTTGATATTATTCGAAATAACATAAATTATTTAATTTATTTATTATTTTTATTTTCTCTCTCTCTCTCTCTCATTTGTTCAGCATCTCTTGGTAAATATGTACGTATTCGGTATTATATCCTCCCCCTTCCTTAAATGCAAATAATCTCGAAAATGTCAGATATATTAGATAAATAGAAATATAAGAAAGCAATATTATTCAGATAATTATGAAAAATATTAATATAAATTATTCAAATAAGCACCGATTTGAAAAACAATTATATCAACATAGAGAATTATTTCAAAGTTGTTTGCAATACACTGGCTATAAATGTAATATGTAAATAAAAACGAATTTAAACTTTATTGAAGGTATATATAATTATTATAATAAAAGTACATATATATAATTTTTATAACTTGTTTATCATAAAAATATGAGATAGAGGAATCAATGCAAGAATTTAACACTCATTTTGATTTAAATACTTCCAAGAGATAATCATTCATGGTTTCGATAATTTGAATCATTTTTCTCTAATCGATTTTCATTAGATATACGATTTCATCGACGAATTTTTTTTGACTTGCGAATAAGTCGAGCTGACACACCAAAATCTTAAGAATAAAATTCAGTCAATGAGATAATGTTTGCGAGGAATTATTTTTAATTGTAATTAATCGCGCAAGAATTTTCAAGCAAAAAACACATCATCTCAATAATCTTACGATTACTTACCACCAAATTTTTTAAACTTTCGCTTAAAACGCAGATGTTTCTTGTTGCCCGAAGGTTTATAAATATTCTTCTTTTTTTAGTATTATCGAATCTTACGTTCGCAGCTATGTGAAATATTATAAATACCTTTTCGATCAAAGTTTTTTTATCAGCAAACGACAAACCTAATCCTTCGATTTTATTACCCTCCAAATCAATTTATTGAAACAATAAGGTCGTTCGTTACGTAATCTATTAAATAATTGCAGAATATAATACGCATAAAATGGTATAATTTTCTTGATTCTGAAATCCCATAATTTTGGAAAATCTATGTATACTCGTATACATATATATATATATATATATATATATATATATATTACATAGAAATAAATAAACATAGAAATAAATAAACGAATTATTAATATATATATAATATTTTTAATAACACAATATTATATACAAAGTAGACTTGATGATGCAAGATTATTAATTGTGAGATCAAATCTGCACATTGGATTTTGCATTCTCGACACTTCTGTTTCACCAGCAATAACCAGGAAATTTCCAGTTTTTCATTTCTTAATCGTATTGCGGCTAGTTATTGTGGAAGTGGGAGTGATTAGTAGTTACAAATTTAATTTAATATCAAAACATGGGAACGGTACAAATAATTAACGACGGTCGTCATTTTCATGGCCGTCATTATTATTAATAATTGGTCAGTAGTGAGCAAAAGCTCGTCGTCATGGATTTTCACTGCAACATGATAAGCATCTCTTGAGATCACACGTCCGTTCATTATTATTTGTCGTGCTTCAATTTTATTGAATTCCACATTTATTTGGGAATATATATATATATATATATGTATATATTTTAACATATATATTTTAACATTATTTTTATACATATTTTAACACGATATATTTAATTATTAATTCTAATTATTCTAACATTTAAATTTAATTATTTAATTCCTTTAATTGATTTATGTTGGTTTATATTTGGGAATTTAGTAACACTTCTGAACAATATGCTAATAAAATTGACAGTGTAAAGTCTTAGATCATCTATAACAAGGATACAATTAATTAGCATACATAATACAAAACTAGAAATATCGATAGGAAACTTGAATAGTTGACTTAGCTGGATCAAAAGAGCTGGATTAAAGAATAAAAAAGTTGTCAGACTTACATAAATAAAAAATATATTAACAAATCAATATCAAATTATTACTATTATCTTGTTACTGTTATCTTACAATTAGATCTTTTGAAAAGCAAGAACATATATCCCTTATAAAAATTCTAAATTCTATGAAACATTAGGTCCTCATATCCTCATGTTTCATATAGAATTCTATATGAAATATATAGAATTAGAATTAGAATTAGAATTTAAAATCTCTGTAAGTAATATGTTTTTATTTTCTTAAAAACAGACATGTGTTTCTGTTTTTGACTGATTTGCTTATGATTTCTTGGAACACGATTCAAATGTCTTCTTGAAAGGAAAGGGAAGTGTCTATATCGCAGAAAAATCACCATGCTATATCGGGACTTGAATCCGAGATCCAGTATATGGTAGGTAAACACTTTGCTTCAATCATTCGGCATCTCTGTTAGACGTTAATCCACATAGACAATTATCCAACTATAAATCAACGTAAATTAATTAAAGAAATTAAGAAATTAAATTTAACTTAGACTACTAACAATTAGAACACTAATAATTAGAATTAATAATTAAAATACGTCAATTTTTTAAATATGTATTTAATTAGAATATATGCCAATTTTAAATATAAATTTAATTACAATATGTAATATGAATTTAATTATAATATACATATAAAAAATAACTTTATGCGATTATATAAATGTGATTATATAAATAATATTTTTTATTGGCGGTGTCAAGTTTTTTAATTAAGTTTTTTTTATTTTTTTGTTTTATATTAATTTTCAGTTTACAATTTTTAATTAAATTTTTAATTTTTTAATATTATTATTTTCGGAAATTAAAACAACTAATTCGTATAACAGAGTTTTCAATTAATATTTCTATTTAAACCTATAGCAAGTTTTCATCCTTAGTTGGCGCAATTTTTTAATATTATTATTTTTTTAAGATATATTATAATTATACTAAAATAATTTGTTGCATGTGCCACATAAACTTGCGCCTTTTTTATCGTTTTTTAAAAAAATATGTTTTTTTAGAAATTATACATTTTTTTAAGTAGATCTTTTTTCTTTTATTGCTTCAAATGTATTAGCGCTGTATCTGCAATTTCAGCAGGAAATTATACTACAAGCAAGTAATTGCAATGCTAAGCTAATTAAGTAAATTAAAAAAAAAAATAAATTATTAATTTAAATTAAAGGCTTTTAATGAGAGAAGTAAAGGAAGAAGAATATTTTTAGTTGAAAAATATATATTGGAAGAGTAGTATTCAGAGTAATATTCTATAATAAAATATTTTTTGTTACATAATTTTGTTACATAAATTCTCATTCCTGCTGAAGAAAAATATTGTTATTTTTCTAATTTTTTAATTTCTTAAAACAGGTTCCTCAAAATATCAAGTTACTTTCATCAAAGTACAATGTCTGCCGCAGAAGCAGCTAGATAAATTTTAAATGGCGTTCGTCGAAATTATACAGAATTTAGTGTACTAGGATCTCTGTTTTATCTTGAACATATTCTTAGATATTTTCGTCATTCTCTAGATCCAACAAATTCATTTAAAATATTTCTAGTTGTTACTCAATATACAAAGAAATGAAAATTACAGTTAATTTTTTCCAGAATTTCACATTTTATTATCTTTTATTTATATATTTAATATTCTTCAAATTCTTGTGTTCGAGAATAATTCGGGTATCATAGGATAATTTAGAATCGGGCGCGCTGTTGCTAGGTGTCTAATACGTGACGCCCGCCTGGCGGCGCCACCTCTCGAGCTTACATGTCACGTGACCCTGTACGGGCCTAAATCACAGTATATTCAGTAGCGCAACTCTCTCGATTTTGTGTTGTCAAAAATGGAATGCACATGCGCGAAATAAGCGAGTTGCCCAGTAACGCCATTTAAACTTTTGTCTCACTCACTGTTACTTATTTCGGTCTCTCTCAGACCTATTTAAATGCTTCTTTAAATGTCATGTGTACATTTGATGGCAGAAATTAGCGGTATAGCAATAGATTGCATTTTGGCGCAATTTATTTATTGTCCTTAGTGCAGTGAATATTTACAGTGCGACAGAGTAACAGTGTGAGAGTGATAAAGTGGAAAATTGAAACTGAATTTTATATATACAGTGAAAGTGATCTGAGTGAAGTGATTTACTCTTAAAGAATTGTTAACTGTATAAATATAGAGGTTTCCAATTCTCTTTGAGAAAAATTTTAATCTTAGGTCTGTTTCAGATATATCATTAGAATAGAGGCGAAAAGGAGTTAACATTAATATAGAGAAAATGAGTGCAAAAAGATGGTGCACAATGCCAGAATGCACTCAAAGATTTGATAATATGAAGAAACATCTTTTAGATTTCCAAAGGATCATGATAGGTTTGATACGCATTAATTAATTTTTAAATAAAACATTTTTAATTGTAAATTATTATATGTTTTACGTCTTTTTATATTAATAAATTTCTATATATACAGGTGGTTACAATGGATACAAGCATGCGGAAGACTTGATTTGCAGTCAAAAGGACCTGCATATGCTTATAATAATTGTTATTTATGCCATTTACATTTTGAAGAGAGATGGTATAATGTTAATAAGGTCAGAGCTCGTCTGCACCCAGATGCTGTACCCACGAGATTTTTTGAACCAGATTTTAATATAAGGTATGTTTTTATATAATATTTCAGATTATTCTGTACTTAAAGTAATCCAGGTTTTATAATAGAAATATTGTGACATTTAATAATATATTTAAAAAAAAATTATTTTACAGAAATACAGTAACGGCATCTCAATCAAAAAAAAATTTAAAAAAAATTTTTTTTTTTTTTTAAAAAAAAAATTTTTAAAAAAAAAAAAAGTAAAAAAATTTAGGCTCCAAAAATTAAAATAATATCTATTTGTAAATATTAATACAATTAACTTCAAACTATTATTAAATACTACATTTAAAAAATTATGCATACATATGAGAAGTAATTATTCTTATTTCAATTTATTCTTATTTGAATTTCTCTTTTCACATATTTAGTGTAATATGATTTACAAAGGCTTAAGATTTTGAAGTTAAATAATACTAACAAATAACTTTGTTACATTGTAATTATTATTAATTCTATATATTCCCAAGAGCAATCGGGAGACACCGCGCTAGGTGTATTCGACGTGAATACATGAATGTGTCTATGTGTGCGCGTATGTTTTTAAATTTATCGCGGCGTCTCCCGACTGCTTTTGGAAATATATAGAATTAATAATAATTACAATGTAACAAAGTTATTTGTTAGTATTATTTAACTTTAAAACCTTAAGCCTTTGTAAATCATATTACACTAAATGTGAAAAGAGTAAATTCAAATAAGAATAAATTGAAATAAGAAAATTATTTCTCATATGTATGCATAATTTTTTAAATGTAGTATTTAATCATAGTTTGAAGTTAATTGTATTAATATTTATAAATAGATATTATTTCAAACTTTTTGAAGCTTATATTTTTCTATTGTACTTTTTATTTTTTATTAACTTTTTTGTTCTTATTTTTTTATTATTTTATAATTATTAAAATGTACTTTTTTGGCAGCAGTTGGGAGTTTTTTTTGTTAAAAATTTTTTTTTTCAAACTTTTTGAAGCTTATATTTTTCTATTTTTTATTTTTTATTAACTTTTTTGTTCTTATTTTTATTATTTTCATTTATTTATTATATATAATTTTTTTTATAATTATTAAAATGTACTTTTGTTGCATTTTTTAAAAACATTTTTCTTATTTTCTTATTTATTTTTTATATTATTATTTTATATTATTATATTTATTTTATTATTTATATTATTAACATTATATTATTTTATATTATCTTTTTAAATTTTATATTATACTTTTTTCATTAATTTTTTTTGTTCCTATTTTTATATATAATATAATTTTTATATATAATTTTTTAATTATTAAATAAAATATACTTTATGTTGGCAGCAGTTGGAAGTTTCTTTTTAAACATTTTTTTTATTATTATATTTATTTATTGTTATTATTATTATTTAATTAACATTTCTTTTAAAAATTTCTTTTTACTTTCTCATTTACATTTTATTTTATTATTTTATATTATTAACTTTTTTTTATTTTATATTATACCTTTTTTATTAACCTTTTATATTATACCTTTATGATTTGATGAACTTTTTTATATTGTTGTTGTATTACTTATTAATATTTTTAATTTATTAATTATTTTTATTTGCAACATAGTCATAATAATAAATAATGTAATATAACATAATATGAAGAGTGAGAAAGTATATCTAGTAATCTTCTAGCTATATAATTATGTCATATAATTATATTTTTAGAATCATATTTGGTTATGCAGTAAATATATAAACTTCTATGATTGCAGAAATACTATATAATCATAATTATGTGACTATGCAGAAGATTCTCTCTCATATTATGTCATATTACTCTCTCATATTATTATTATTGTTGTATTATTTATTATTATGACTACGCTACAAATATATAAACTTTTACATAATTAATATAACATAATGCAAGAGTAAATAGTCTTCTGTGTCCATAATTATGATTATGCCTGTAGCAATAATTATGATTATATGATATTTCTACAATGATTCTTGGCTATGCAACAAATATATAAACTTCTATGATTGCAGAAATATTATATAATCATAATTATGTGGAAGATCTTTTCAGATATTATGTTATATTATTATTGCATTATTTATTTATAATAATTGTTTATTTGCAGCATAATCATAATAATAAATAATACAACAATAACATAACATGAGAAAGAATCTTTTGCGTAGCCACAAAATTATAATTATATAGTATATTTGCAATCATAGAAATTTATATATTTGTTGCGTAGCCAAGAATCATTGTAGAAATATCATATAATCATAATTATGGCTACGCAGAAGACTATTTACTCTTGCATTGTTATATTATTTATGTAAAAAGTTTATATATTTGTAGCGTAGTCATAATAATAAATAATACAACAATAATATGACATAATATGAGAGAGAATCTTCTGCGTAGCCACATAATTATGATTATATAGTATTTCTGCAATCATAGAAGTTTATATATTTGCTGCATAGCCAAAAATGATTGTAAAAATATAATTATATGGCATAATCATAATTATATGGCTATGCAGAAGATTATACTCTCTCATATTATGTTATATTACATTATTTATTATTATGACTTTGCTGCAAATAATTATTATTAACAATAGAAAGATAGAAAAGTTTACGTGGTTAGAATAGAGAATATTTTCTTCAAATATGTCCATGTTCAAAAAACTTGCACAATTCAATACACAACAATAATACTTTGACATATAAGGTTATGTCAATCCGCGGCACTACTTCGAGATGTCCATTACCAACATACGGATGATACGCATGCTTAGAACGAATCTCATTGAATCATTTTTGCTTCATAGTTCCGCTCGCAGCCAATGAGAGAACGTATAGACGAAATAATATTGTTTTTCTGCTTTTTATTAATAGAATAAAGAATGATAATTATATATTCTAAACCATCCTTGATTGATAAAAAACTGATGTGCAAAAAATGACACCGAACTATATTATCGTTATCGAGAATAGCGACCAGAACCGATCCGAGCTCGGTGAAACGCATACTCCTTCCGTCTTTTTGCCAACCGTAGGTTGGCAGCAGTCGGGAGTAACAATATATACATAAATATCATATAAATATCATAATAATATATTTAAAAAAAAATTATTTTACAGAAATACAATAACGGCATCTCAATCAGAAGATAATATGTAAGTAATCTTTATATAATATTACAATAAAATATATACATAAATATCATAATACAAAAATTATACATATATTAATTTTTTTACAGATATATTGCCCATATAAATAATAAAAAAGAAGAAGAAGAAGAAATTGAAATGGACAACCAACAACAACAAGAAATAAATAAGTAAGAAAACTTTTAATAAATTTTAATCTGATATTCCCAGCAAACCAAATGTTGCAGCTACATTGCCGCAACATTGCTGCAATGTTGTAATATTGCCGCAATATTGCTGCAATATTCTGTGTTTGCTGGGTTAATAAGTTACTGTTACTTTATATTTTTACTGGAATCTTTATTTTAAAAATAACTATTATATTATAGCTTAATCATATATATTATTTTGTTACAGAAATACGGATGACACAGTTGTACAGATAAATAACAATAAATCTGTACAAACAATAGAACAATTGATTCAAGAAAAAAACGATAACAGGTACTTAATAATAAAGTGTATTAATTTAAGTGTTATAATTTCTCATTCAATGTTGTAACTGTTACATATATTCTTGTTATATTGTAATTACATATATTGCTTACATGATAAATTATTACATTGATATTATATTACTTACGCTAATTGAAATTTTTCTGTTACAAATAATATTAAAATATTCTAATTAGCGTCAGCAATATAAAATAAACGGTATAATTTTTAAATAAACTATATAATTGCAATTTAACAGGAATATATAATATGTGATAATTTTAATATTGAATGAGAAATTATAACA
This sequence comes from Camponotus fellah, assembly GCA_030586385.1. Taxonomy (NCBI): domain Eukaryota; kingdom Metazoa; phylum Arthropoda; class Insecta; order Hymenoptera; family Formicidae; genus Camponotus; species Camponotus fellah. The sequence goes on along the minus strand of JAPIVC010000410.1, from coordinate 88,745 downwards.
CACACGTAATATATTTATAATATTATAATACTAGTATATTCTATATTTGCATTAAAATATTGCAGGAAAGTATCCAATAATATATGTAACACATCCCACATATCATCGGACAACAGTCGATGAAAAAGGAAGTTGCGCGCAAAAATTCTAAAATTGCAAGTGCAAAATAAAACATTAAGAGAAACTATAAGAAGATTAAGAAAACAAAAAGAAGAAAAGAAGAAGAGAAAAACTACACCAGAAAAAGAGGACAATATAAACATACAACTTTGCGAGAATTAGGCCGTAAGTTATTACCAGCAAATTTTGCTAAATTATTATCGGCACAGATTAACGCCCAAATTAAAAAGCAAACGGGGTAAAAGATACGATCCCAAATTTAAACGATTTGCGTTGTCATTATATTTTTTAAATCCGCAGAATTATAAGGAATTAAAAAAATCAGTTACGTTGCCTTCAATTCGTTCTTTACATGCATTTACAGAAAACTGCGAAATTTTGGCTGGAAATAATGACAAAATATTTAATGCTTTAGCAATAAAATTAAATTCATTGCCGCTTATAGAACGCCACTGCATATTATGCAGATGAAATGAGTTTGAACTCTCATTTATTTTATAATGTGTCGCGAGATGAAATTATTGGTTTTGAGGATACAGGCGATTATAAATCATCAATACCTGAAAAAAGTGTTTTAGTAATAATGGCACGTAGCATTGCAGGTAATTGGAAAGTCCCCGTTTGCTTTTGTTTTGTAGAAAATGCATGTTCAAGCAAGTTTTTGAAAGAACTTATTTTTAAGCTCTGAACTCCACCTTCCGTGATATTCCAGATGCGGATCGGGTGGATCGCACTGATATTTCAGTCGAGATCGCTCGACGGAGACGGAGATCGCTCCACCTCTTGTACTAGGTATATCGTGCTCAGGTAGGATTGCTGCTGAAGCGTACTGCTTAGAGCGGTTCAAGAAAATGTGTCTCTAATTGCTGATACATGGCCTTTTTTATATCGCTAATTGCCCGTGTCGGCGCGCGCAGCGGATCAACCCCTACCGAACGGGTTTCGGTAAGCAGTATGGTTCGGGCCCGTCCGGAGGGGTTCCGGGTAGGCGTCGAGCGCGGGCTTTCGCGGTTCGGCGGTTCGGGCCATGTCGGTTCGGCTCGGCGGTGTTCGGTCGGTTTTCCTAACCGAATTTTCAAAGTTTTAAAAATGTGGGCGCACCGCGCCCCGCCCTGCCCGGCGGGTGTTCGCCGGGCGGCAGCTTCCGGCGGACGTTCGGCCAGGAAAGTAACGATGCCGGAGTGCATCGTTACAATATAATAATAAAATTAACAAATAATAATATTAAAGTGCATGCGTTGGTTACTGACATGGGGTCCAATTTTATACAATTATCTTGCGAGTTAGGTATTAATTTGGATAATTCCAAATTTTTTGTCGGAAATGAAAAAGTATTTTATATATTTGATACTCCGCATTTAATAAAAGCTACACGAAATAATTTATTGAAACATAATTTTCAAGTAGGTAGCGATAAAATAGCTTCATGGACGCATATTGTAGAGTTTTATAACAGAGATAATAGACAATGGATAAAAGTGACCCCTAATTATCTAGTTATCATATCGAACCAAATAATTTTGCAAAAATGAAAGTAAAATATGCAGTCCAAGTATTTAGCAATGTAGCTGCGGGTATGTATACGCAAATGTCTTCCGGTCTTCTTCCAAGTGAAGCAATTGGAACTATAGATGTAATTGATCATTTAGATAAATTGTTTGATATATTAAATTCATCGTCTGTAGTTAATCCAAAAGAATATGGAAAAGTTTTTGACGGAAACGAAAAACAAATTCAATTTTTAAAAGATATGTTATATTTTATAGAAAGTATTAAAGTTATTGATACAAATGGTTCTTCTGTAAACGTTAAATGCTTGAAATGCTGGCAGATTACGATTAAAAGTGTACAATTATGAGAAATATTAAAATGTTATGAGTTCTCGAACGTATCTTCGAACACGTAGATTGAATCAAGACTGTATTGAAAATTTTTTCGGTTCTATTCGGCAGCAAGGCGGTAATTGTTTAAATCCTACGCCAATACAGTTTATACGTGCTTTTAAAAAACTTTTTGCTTTAAAATTTTTAGAACATTCAGATTCATTAAATTGTGAACAGGATACAGATGAAATGTTAAATTTATATGAATCATCGTGTAATGAATCTAAATCACTTTCTTCATTAGTAGATAAAGTTATTTTAAATATTCCTACTCATAATTATTATACAATGGATTTGCCAGAGGAAAATGCATTTAAATATGTATGCGGATTTTTGATTAAAAAATGTACAGAAATGCACTCATGCGAAACGTGCACAGCTTATATAAAGGAAAAGAAGGAATTATAGATAACACAACATTATATTGTTCTTTTCGTGTTTACTCAAATGAAGAAAATGTTTTTGGAAATTTAAATATTCCGAGTGATAATTTTTGTGAATATATTCATAAATTGGAAGAAATCTTTGTAAAGAACTTTGAAATTAATTGTTATAAAAAAAATTTTGGGGCTTATTTATACCAACTTGCACAAGAAATATTTTTTGAACCACCATGTCCAGATTTTCCGCTTGAGTTTCTTATAAAATTGTTTTTACGCATGCGTATTTATTATACATTATCACAACATAATAAAGCATGTAAAAAAGTTCAAGAAAGAACAAAAAACTTTTAAATATTTTACATTTGTAAATGTTTTTTTAATAGTTTTAAATATATTATATGCATGAGGTTTCTGCGTTTTTTTATATATTGCGTGTTATTACTAATATATGTATTGTTTTTTATTGTGTGTTCTATATTTCTAATTCTTTAATGTCTTATGCGTTTAAGTTTTTTATTAATATTGTGTGTGTTGAGTGTGTCTTTACTAATTACTAATTTCTAACTTTTCTTATTAATACGTTTGCAATACATTTACTTTTATTATATATGTATTTTTGTGTGCGTATAGTTTATATTTTAATAAAATAAATATTAATTTTTTTTAAATTTTTTTATATAGATTGCGACAATTCTCATGTCAATTTGGAATAATTAGTAAGTATACAAAGCGGTAATTACAATTAATTTTATCTCATATTTTTTATAAAAAATATTTTATATATAGATTCTTACATATGTATTTCTACTATGTATTATTATTAATTATTATATGAAAAGTATAATATTATTAATTATTATATGAAAAGTCTCTTTTGCTCTTCTGATGTTCTTTCTTGTTCGTACCGAGGTGGATCGAGTAGCTGAGGTACGGATAGGTAAAGAATTTGGAAGAAAAAATAGAGATATTAGGAATATATATATACATATTTATAAAAAAATTTTTTAATATTTGTTCATAAATATGTAATGTAATGTAATTTTTAGAAGATCTATAGATTAAATTAACATGTTATTTTTAGGAAAAGTACAACTTTTAATTTTATTAATAAAATTTGTAATAAATATTTTATATATGTAATCATATTTTTACTGTTCCACAAATTTTAAATCCTTATATATCTTATATTAACATTATTACACATTATATTAACATTATTACATAAAATATATTAATAAATATGATTTCATTTTATTTTATAAAAATATTGCATTAATTTCCTTCTCATTTTTATTATCTTGTAATTAAATTATTATTATATATATATTATTTATATATGTATATTTTGTATAATATAATATTTTATTATTTTAATACATAATTAATAATATATAATTAATACAATTATTTTTTTATAATAATATGTATAATTAATAATTTATATTATTTGCCTATTGTAACATTACATTTATAACGTTACATTTATATTATATATAGCATTATTAATGATATGCTGTACAAATTTTTATTTATTTTATAACAATTTTTTATTGTAACAACTATTATTTTAATAATTTATAATTCTTATTTTGTATTAGTTTTATTAAATAATATTATTCTGACGTGTGAGTAATGATTATGAGTTAGAAAGAGAACAAACAGACAACAAAAAGAATAAGTGAGAAAAAAGTTTAGATGGCGTTACTGAGCAACTCGCTTATTTCGCATGCGCACTCCATTTTTGACAACTTCAAAGGACTAACTTCAAAGGTGCCGACAGTGAGAGTTGCGCTACTGGATATACTGTGCCTAAATGGCTTCTTTTCCGAAAGCTCCCGGTCAATTGTTCTCATCACGTAGTCTATTGTGCACGTGCTTTGTGTCGCTCCCGTATCATTCTCACGGCTCAGCTCTCTCAATCGCTTTTTGTGCTTTTGCTCCGCGCTTGCTTGTGTTAGCACGCTTTCTCTCTGCTCATCGGTGTCGGAATCTATCATTATCTGCTCATCATAAGAATACGGCTCACAATCTATTGTTATTGGCTCACTAAAGGAATACGCCTCACAGCACGATAGTCATTGCTCGCGCATATCACGTACTCATCTAGTTCCCGGCATGTAGAAATCATATTGCTTTCGGCTCATTATAACGGAAGTGTGATGTGTGAACGTCGCATACAACGACGAGCATCCTGCACTGCTCAATGCGAACCTTAAGACTGCTCATCTTTACTATCTGCTCTCTAAATACAAGATCGACTATTTTCACCGGCCATTTTGTGTGTGTGTGCTTGTCCCCCACATTTGGCCGTCTCGCCACGCGCGTCCGAAGAGTCGGTGCGAACCGCGTTCGGTTGTCACCTGCCGCCGATTATTCGATATGCAATTGTCGAACATCTTGATATTTAATTTCTGCAAGATGCTTTTAAATTTTTTTGTTAATATTTTCAACAATCGTATAAAGTTATTTTTTTGTATGTATATAATGGCTTTATATTCATTTATTTTTCAAGCAGCAGAATATATACACACACACACACATACACACACACACACACACACACACACACACACACACACACACACACACATAAATATATATTCTGCTGCTTGAAAAATAAATAAATATAAAGCTATTATACATATAAAAAATAACTTTATGCGATTATTGAAAGAAATATTAGCAAAAAAATTTAAAAGTATCTTGCAGAAATTAAATGCCAAGTTATTTCATATATATAAGATCTATAGAATAACGAATATACCTAAAAATACGTTCAAAAGATAACTTCATATATGTATATATATTCAAAAATTATATATAAAATATATATATTATACATAATAAACATAAATTAAAAAAATAATAATGTAAAAATTACATAATATACCATAATATACCATAACAATATACCATGAATCATATAACAATAAAATATACCAAAATAAAAATGAAATATACAGATTATAAAGATAATTTAAAAATATACAGATTATTTGTTATATAGAATGTATATCTTTTGCAGCTTTCATTTTCAACAATAAAAGAATCAAAAGATAAACTTGAATCAATAAAAAATAATGATATTACTATTTGAATGTCTCAATTTCATATAGTAAGATTCAACTAATTTTATTATTTAATTTACATCTTATCATTTAACATATTACTACTCAAAATGAGGTCAAATTATAAATGTCATTAATTTCATATATTATTAATATCGCAGAGCATCGCTAACGGAATCTTCTATCGAGAGAAAAACTGTACGTTTTCTCTTTTGTATTGCGTAGATGTGCGTTGATGAAGTAATGATTTCATCTAAAAACCGTCTCACAAAAAATAGCTATCATGAAATATTATGTAAAAAATTAAATCTGAAGTAGTAGTAGTAGTAGTAGTAGTAGTAGTAGTAGTAGTAGTAGTAGTAGTAGTAGTAGTAGTAGTAGTAGTAGTAGTAGTAGTAGTAGTAGTAGTAGTAGTAGTAGTAGTAGTAGTAGTAGTGGTAGTTTTATTCACGGACTCCCCTCAGGGTTGCCGTCTCATTAATACAATCATCATACATTTTCGTATCTTTACAGCTTCGTACCTCCTCTCCTTTCCATCATCTTCAAAACTCTAACTACTCTACACGTCCTTCTTATAAAAATATATAAACTTAACGTTTAAAAAATAAAACACTCACATCCCTCCGCGCTCCTGACCGACTAGAGGCTTATAATCCTTCCTTTTACCCTCACCCATCCTCCGTCCTCCCCTCCACTCTATCCTTTGTCTCCCTCATACTCTATTCTCGCTTTTCCATACCCTAATATACATTACACACATTACCTGCATTGCATACATAACCCTCCTCCCCTCCTACACCGGTCCTGACCGCCTGCGGCCTTACAAAGTTCTTTTCCTTCTCCCTCCCCTCGACCTCCCCTCTGCGTCATTATATCTCCTCCTATTCCTCCTTCTCGCCCCCCTCTCTTTTTTTCCCTCACCCACATCACCTCTTCTCCCTGTATTCTCCAGAAAAACTTCCCCCTTCTCACGACCCTCCTCCCCAGCTCCATCCTCTCCCTTTCCTCTCCCCTTCGCTTGCCCTCTCTAACCTCCTCTCTAACTCGCTCTCTCTACGCTCTCGCATGTCTTTTTTCCCTCTGTCTCCCCCTCTTCTCACTTTCCTTCTCCTTCTCTTCCTCCGCGCCCACCGATTCTTTTTTTTCTTCTCCCTTCACCCTGTCCTTCTTCCTCCTTATTGATCCTTTTCCTCACCTTTTTCCCTTTTCCTTCTTCCGCCGCTATTTCCGTTCCATTCATCCTCTCTAGATCCCTATTGCTTCCTCCTTCTCCATCCACACCTTCCTTTTTCTCCAAATCCTCTGCTGCTTTCCTCTTACCTTCTCCCCTCCTCCTCTCTTCCCATCTCCTTCTTCGTCCTCCCTTATCGTTACAGACTCCTTCCTATCCTCTATCTTTCCTCTTCCTTTCCTTCTTCCTTCTTCTTGCTCCTTTTCCTTTTCCTTCAACTCCTCTTCCTCCTCTTCTTTCTGTTTTTCCTCCTTCTCTCTCATTTTCTCTTTATCCTTTCCTCTTTGTCTCTCTGCTTGTCGCTCTTCTCTCTCCACCACACTTCTCTCTTCTGTCTCTTTACCTCCTGTCATCCCTCCATTCTTCCTTCCTTGCCTCCTCTCTCATCCTAGTATCTCCTCCACGTCTACCTCGATCCTCTCCACCTCTCTCATCAACCTTCCCTGCTCCCTTCTCATCTCCCTCAGCTCCCTCCATCTTCTTCCTTCTTCCTGCTCCTTTTCCTTTTCTTTCAATTCCTCTTCCTCCTCTTCTTCCTGTTTTTCTTCCTTCTCTCTCATCTTCTCTTTATCCTTCCCTCTTTGCCTCTCTGCTTGTTTCTCTTCTCTCTCCACCACACTTCTCTTCTGCCTCTTTACCTCCTGTCATCCCTCCATCCTTCCTTCCTTGCCTCCTCACCTATCCTAATATCTCCTCCACGTCTACCGCGATCCTCTCCACCTCTCTCATCAACCTTCCCTGCTCTCTTCTCATCTCCCTCAACTCCCTCCATATCTCTCTCCCGCTCTCCATATTCTCGTCTCCTCCTCCGTCGTCTCTTCACTCCTTTCTCCTTTCCTTCCTCAATGTCTCCCTCCATCTTTCGCTCCACACACTCTTTGCCACTCTGTTCTTTTACTCCTCCACGTGTTTACCTTCCACTCTCACTGTCCCGCCATCTTGGATCAACTCTGAAATATTTTCACAAAAAATTTATAACGATGCGCCCCGAAACGCATCATTTCCCGACTAACACCAGCCGGAAGCTGCCGCCCGACGACCACCGGTCGGGCACGGGCAGGGGGCTGTAAGCCCATTTTTTTAAACTTAGCAAAAACACGGGTAGGAAGTCCGACGGAACATCGTCGGCCGGGAGCCGCCGATTGAGAACCTCGCGCACAACACCCCGAACTTTCCCGGGCGGAATTCGAATAAGTACCGTTATTTTTTTCCGCCGCCCGGTGGGGGCAATTATCGAATACGCCGGCGCGGGCCTAATTGGCAATATAAAATAGGTTCCCGGTGACACTTGAGCTCAGATCCTTCGACCCTCTCGACAAGCCAAGCTAATCAGAAGGCAAGCAAAACAGTTAGAGAAATCCTTGCGAAACTAAGCAGGCCAGAAGGTAGTGCGAACGCCGCGTCTCCTGATTGATATCGGCGCCTACGAAATCGCTTCCGCACCCTAATCCTATATTTGGCGTTGCAGTTATCCCAGGGGGTGGAACCACTGCCGCCAGAAATGAGCCCCTGCACGCTCGGCATGGACACGCACACAAAGAAGGGGGCCGTGTACGTGTGGCGCTCGGCGTTCGGCTACCTTCGGCTCGGCGCTTGGCTCGGTTACCTTCGGGCGGCTTCGAGTAGTAGAGGAGCGCCGACATATAATCTACTGTCTTCTCTCTCGCGCTGTAGCTATAGCTAACGCCTCGAGAATCCCATGTTAGCGGTTCGATCTATTTATGAGATCTCGCGTAAAAACTTGTAAAATTTACACGTAAAATTTAATAAATCCTTAATCCTGTAAAAATTTAAATAAATTAATTAAATAAATATGGAATAATAAAAGATGAAAAGAGAATAAATTATAAAAATCCACTCTTGGCCAACGTGTACGTTTTTCTCTTAAGAAATAAATGTAAAGAGATAGATATAAAATATAAAGGAATATAAAGAATAGAGCATATATGTTAATATTTTCTAATAAATAATATAATATTGTAATAGCATGTACAATATTTTATCAATTTATAAATAAACAACGTACATGTTGTTGCTCAACGGAAACCACGAGAAGGTAGTGGTCTGTTCCGTCAGAGGAAATGTAAAAAATGTTTTCTTAGAAAATATATATGAAATATTATTAAATACTATAAATTTATTAAATACTAAATACTATAATTAAATACTAAATTAAATACTATGTAAATATATTAAATGCATTAAATCAATTTACATAAACCAAATACAAATTAAATCTAAATATTCATATGCTGGCATGTATATGTATGTATATATGCAAGTTGTGTATGTATGTATGTGTGTGTGTGTGCACACACACACACACACACATGATTTGCAAAATCCGGATCAATTCCCTTCTGATATATATTACATAACATTAGATCGGCATTTCTCATTAAAAAAAATAAAATAGAAAACAATAAAACAATAAAATAACAAAAGAGTTAACTTTAAAATTGTTCTGTTAAGAATAAAAAATATAAATATACTTATTATAAATATGTATTTATACAATTAACTATAAAATTGTATTTTTTAAATTATTTTAAATAAGACATTCCCCTTTTAAATATAGTATAAGATATTTCTCAATAAAATCATAAAGTCTTATTGTTTTTAATGTCTATTGTGTATAAAACATGTGTTTAAAATACATATATTATTTTTATCAAGTGCTTACACATGTAATCCGTGATATATAAAACTAATTACATTTATTTCTTAAGAGAAAAACGTACACGTTGGCCAAGAGTGGATTTTTATAATTTATTCTCTTTTCATCTTTTATTATTCCATATTTATTTAATTAATTTATTTAAATTTTTACAGGATTAAGGATTTATTAAATTTTACGTGTAAATTTTACAAGTTTTTACGCGAGATCTCATAAATAGATCGAACCGCTAACATGGGATTCTCGAGGCGTTAGCTATAGCTACAGCGCGAGAGAGAAGACAGTAGATTATATGTCGGCGCTCCTCTACTACCCGAAGCCGCCCGAAGGTAGCCGAGCGCCGAGCCGAAGGTAGCCGAGCGCCGAGCGCCACACGTACACGGCCCCCCTTCTTTGTGTGCGTGTCCGTGCCGAGCGTGCAGGGACTCATTTCTGGCGGCACTGGATGGAACGCGAGCCGCCTCCGACGCTTGCTAGCGTCGCGACGCCTCCCAAAACCCGCTATCCATCGAGAAAAAATTACGTCATTTAAAACCACGGGTTTGAAAGGCCGAACAGCTGACGGTGTATAAACAGCGAGAACCGCGACAAAAACAATCCGAGCGAACCACGTGTCGAGCACGCTATACCGCGATACGTATGAGATTCCGAACTCATTTATATTTCTGTTCCGCGCCGCTAATTAATCGATCCGGATTCTCCGTCAGGCCCGTGGCACGACGAACTGCGGAAGCGCAACCGCGGTCCACGGACAAAACGCGAGCCCTCCGAAATAGGTGCGAAAGACCACGGAAGTCCGTTGATCCATCGACGTGATCACTCCTGCCACGATCCACCGCGCGTCGTTGCAATCACACGTGCGCCTTTAAATCGTACATCGCAGTCAAACATACAATTATATCTACACACACATACACACACACACACACACACACACACACACACACACACACACACACATTGTGCAACCAAAATATACCTGAATAAACACCGTTATTCACACTTACACGCTAAAACATTAATTTACTCGCTACCTGGATCCAACGGCTATCCGCAGTCAAGAAAAAAATCCGCGGTACGAAAACTTAACCGCACGTTACAAATTGTTATCTAAAAACTGTTTCACAAAAAATAGCTATCACAAAAAATTTACAAAATGTACTGGTATTAATTAAAAAATTGCGTCAAATTGGGGTGGAATTCCACTTTAACTTTGTTAGTATTATAAAATTTTATACATATGTGCTTTTATATAATATAATCCGCTGCTGACAAATAGGTAGAAGTTTCGTTTAAAATCTATTACATTTTTGTCATGAAGACGAACATTTTTTGTTAGAGTTGAATCAATTTTTTAAAATAATAAAAGATTACGTCAAATGATTTTTAAATTTTCTAGAAAATTAAAATAAGATTAAAAAAACTTATTTAAAAATTCTGGTTTTGAGGCTTTCGCGGCCAATGGAATCATTAATGCAAAAGGTTTCCGGATGGATGCCGCGTGATTTGACAGCGTAATGTCGACGTTTCGCAAATGTTGCAGTTTGCATCTTCAGGGCTGAGAGCTCCGATATTGGGCTTTCTTGGATTGTGGTCCTTATATATATTTCCAAAGGGTTTTCCATCTGCGAGAAAGTATTACATTATGAGGCCCCCTGGTGGTGAGAGTGCATACTAAGGACGGTGTGCCATATAGTGCTTGTTTGATAGCCTTTGTCGCGGTTGAGATTGTCGGGATGTTTTAGAATTTCTAGGGCTTCCCGATGTTTCCTGGCGAAATAGTTTTGTGTGGAGGCTAATCTGGTTGTTTTGTCATATTGCACCGAGTGTCCCGTCTCCATCCAATGTGGTTTAGCCAAGGCTGATTGACTAAAATGGTTGTACTTGGCACATCGTTGGTGTTCTTTAATGCGTGTACTGATCTTTCTCCCAGTTTCTCCTATGTACACTTTTCCGCAGGCGCAAGGAATCTTGTACACACCTGGTGTATCCAGGTGTGATCTCTGGTCCTTGGGATTGGGAAGCAATTGCGCAATCTTTCTTTGAGGTTTGGAAATTACTTTGATGTTGTGTTTACCCAGGATTCTGCTAATGCGTTCTGTTGTACCTTGAAGATACGGAAGGATCCACTTCTTATCTTTTCCTTCTTCTTTTTCACTCGATATCTCAATATTGGAAATTTTGTTTTTCAGTCTTTCTGTTGTTCGAATGATGTCTTTCCTGTTATATCCATTCTTGGTCAAGACCTGGTTGAGATGTTCTAATTCTTCATTCAGGGAAGTTGGTTCAGAAATTAAAGCTCTGTATATCAGTGAACTAATGACAGAATTCTTTTGAGAGGGATGATGATGGGAAGTAGCCTGGAGGTAACGGTCCGTATGTGTTGGTTTTCGATAAACCCGATGGCCTAAGGTTGGTTAAGAAGAACGAGTACCATCCTCGTTCTTCTTAACCAACACGTCTAGAAAGGGGATCTGATTATTCTGTTCTGTTTCCATTGTGAACTGAATATTGGGATGCTGGGAATTGAGAAAATCGAGGAATTGAGAGAGCGTTTCTATGCCATGGCTCCAGATGACAAAGGTGTCATCAATATATCGGAACCATGTAGAGGGTTTGAGAGGTGCGTTTTTCAGGATTTTATTCTCAAAATGCTCCATGAAAATGTTGGCAATAATGGGTAAAATGAAGGATCCCATTGCTGCTGCAGAAGTTTGTTCATAGAACTCTCCTTGGAATTGAAAATAGGTTGAAGTTAGACAATGTTCTATTAATGGGAGAAGATCTGTGGCGATTTTATCAGACTTTTTAATAATATCTAGTGTATCTTGGACTGGAACATTCGTGAACAATGATACTACATCAAAACTGACAAGAATGTCCGTTTTTGTCTTAATTTTAGTAATCCTGCTCACAAAGTCCATTGTATTTTTTATGTGGGAATCATTGAGTCCTGTAAGGACTCGGAGAGGTTTGACAAGGAGACGGGCTAATTGATAAGTGGGTCCTCCGATGTTACTGACAATGGGACGTAATGGAACAGAATTTTTATGGATTTTGGAAAGACCGTAAAGTTTAGGGGCTGAGGAATCTCGGGGGATTAGTTTTTTAGTTATTTCGGGAGGGAGACCCGCATTCTTGAGAAGTAAAGAGGTTTTCTTCTCTATGCTCCAGGTCGGGTTACGTTTAAGTTTTCTATAAACATTGTGGTCTGAAAGCATGGCCTTGATTTTATTACAATAGTCATATTTGTCCATAACTACTGTGGTGAAGCCTGAAGTTGTTTTTAAAAAAAATATGGAATTGTTAATTGCAAATTCCATATTTTTTCTTAAAAACAACTGTATGTTTTCTTTACACCAATTGATTCCTCTCATTATTTTGTACATAAAAGTATTAAGGTAAGATAATCGAAAAATGAATATTTTACTAGATATTTTATGGTTTATGTAAAATTAAGAAATTATTTCAAGCCTCATAACTCGAAAAGTATTCAATGAAGAAATACTTTATTATAGTGTTTTGGAAAGATCTCGAGATGAGCTACAAGAATATATAAAAATATAGGGTGTTCCATTTAAAAAAATTGAAGTGACCTTCGCGTGACTTTCAAATGACTCTTCAAGGTCAAACCAATGGTAACATCTTATGTCTCCCTTGAAACCATACAACTTTTGTCTGAAAAATTTTTGTATATGGGGCTTAGTTTTTGAGATATTTTGCTGTCCAAGTTAAAATGGGACACCCTGTATATAGATTTATATATTATATTACGTAAAATGTTTGCTTAGAAAAATATTACTTATAAAAATTACTATAAAAAATTATATAATATAAAAAATTACTATAAAAAATTACTATAAAAAATACTTTTACAAAGAGTACATGTACATGTAATTTATATATTACACGCACATGCACGCCCCGGTAAGCATAAAAACTATACTGTAATTTTTTAGTTATTAAATTACCTTCTAAAAGAGGAGGCGATTGCAGGAATCTATAATTGTCTGTAATTGAATCATCTTCTGAAGAAGAAAGTTTCCTTTTTTTTTAATTCTTCTTTTTTCCTCTCTTCACCAGCTGACAATTCAGAATTCAATTCTGACGTACTTTCGGCTTTTTTACACTTTTCTCTCGCCGTCATGTAATTCTCTAAAACATGGAAACAAATTTTTATTTTATACTAGTATATAATAATAAAGCTTGATTGTTTCATATGTATGAATCTAATACACAATGTACTTAATTAAAAATCCATAAATAACAAGTTTTCTTTTTTACATAAAAATAATTCAAATTCGAATGTTAGATTAACATTTAAGTTTTATTAAATTTTTAGTTTAAAATAGATTTAATTCCAAAAATTTCTTTTTATATAAAAAAGCAAAAAAATGATATATATTTACCATAGGTGCTGTTCCGATAGTCACTTCATACGAAGGCCAATGTGTATTTGGATTTTCATTTTTTCGAATAGATGTTATTAGCTTATCGCGCTAAGAAGGTGACCAATAACAACGTTTACCAAAAATCCATGAAGATGGTACAGCTTCAACTGAATTTTCGTCATTAAATTTGATTATAGTCCATGTTCCTGTCATCTTTATTCAAATGAACTGAATCAACTGAAATAAGTTTTACAGCAGTACTTAAATCCTAAATTCTTAGAGAAAAAGAGGAAAAAGTATGAGTAAAAGCGAAAAAGTAAAAAAGAGAAAAAATGCAAAAAAAAATATAATCGCATTATACAAAATTAAAAAAAAATTACTTTTCATTTTTAAATTATAAAGTTTGCAACTGTTAATAAATATTTGGTGTCCTTTAAAAATTACATTGCAAGCATCAAATTTTACATAAATACTAGAAATAAATATTAGAAATAAATACTATAATAGAAAGATGTTAGATGTTACAATAATTTAGAAAGGTCTTAATTACTTTATGCAATTTATAAATAAATAGAATAATAATAGTAATAGTAGATAAATTATTTTGAATGTAAAAGAGGAAATACAACATATTGATTTTTATATTTTAATTTTAAACATTTATATGCAATTTGCTCTAAATTCCACATTTGTAAGTTTCCGAGATCATTAATTAAATAAATGCCTAATTTAGATGACTTACAAGGCTCAGAATAAAAATCAATAAATGACTTAAATTTATGTCCAATTACAAAAGTATTTTTATTATCTGAAGCAAAATTTCTAACAACTATAATAGTTCCATCAATTAAAGAACAACAATTATCAGGTTCTTCTGTTTTTAGTGTATAAATTTTAAATGTAATTTATAATTAATAATTTTACTAAATTGATTGATTGAATGTGAATTTATATTATTAACAAGTGGACCATTAAAATGCAATTTGTGAAGTTCACTAACTACATTTCATTAACTACAGTTCATTAACTACATTTAATTGTTGATCATTATTAACACAAGAATTTTTTCACTTATTCGACAAATAATTTGTTGCAATACTTTATCATTTTTACGAATCATTTTTAATATTGACTGTAGAAAATTTTCAAATGGAAAAGAAGTAAATTTCTCTAAGGTTCCAAATTTTATTGCATCATCACAAAGATGTAATAAGTTATGAATATTGATCGATGCATTTTCTTTACCATATAGAATATATAGATAAATAGAGATAAAGTTATTAACAAAATATTTTAATAATGATTTTGCATAATTTAAATAAGAGTTTATATGCTTTGAATTGGACAAAATTGTAATAACTACATGCAAAGTTAAAAAATGAATGTATCTATCATAATTAAGAATTGACTTTAAAACAACAGATCCTGTGTACAACAAAAATGTCCTAAATTCAGTTGGGAGCGTCCCGTTTGACCACGTTGCGATTGACCACAGCCAATCATATCGACCTGTGCCTAGGATAATCAGCAACGATTAACCAATCAGAGAGTCCTATTTTGAATTGGCCAATTGGCGACGTGGTCAATCGGGTGCCATCCAATTCAGTTGCTTTCCATCTTTTACATTCAAATACTGATCGAGGTTTCCGGTTATTATAATTTCACATGATATATTATTTTTTTGAATTTCTAATAATTTCGATAATTCAAACATTTCATTAAATGATAATTTAGATCGAGGTGTTCCAAAGCACCATAATTTTACAAGCAATTTCTTAACAACGCCCTGATAAAGCAAATGCATTGAATCTAACGGAAAATCTTCTACCATATTTAAATTAGGAATTAATGTTAGAATGTGCCTGTATGATGACTTGGTTGTAATTTTTGTCTAAAAGTTTCATTTGGTCTTAAAGGAAAATTATTTGAATATGGATAGCTTACTCGATTATGAATATACTCTCCTTTTGCTGTACATTTGGTGCACGAATAATAACCGGACCCTTCGTAAATGCAATAAAAGATTTAGTAGGTATGTCACATATAAAAGCATTGATTTTAAATGAATAGATATGACCATTAATTGTTATGCCATAGTTAGTAGAGTAGTTAAAGTTATTGCTTCTTTCGTGAACTCTCTCAAATATACATTTGCATCTGCAGGCTTTTCTTTCCCGTAATAAATTCCCACAATATTTACTTCATTATAATTTTCAACTAAATTACACAAAATAGGATATACTTGATCATGTGAATTTTTAAATAAAGGGAGACCGTCAATATTAATATTAACTTGTATAGATTGCAAATTTGGAATAGAACATCGTGACATAAGTTGTTTGACATACAATTAGTTAAACCAAAATGGTAATACTGGCCTGGTTTTACTTCTTACATATTTATTTTTCTGGGAGTTTTTAATAAACTATCCGAAGGCACTTCTGGATATTTAGGTTTCATGTCAATAACTCATTTAATGCAATATGAGATATAGAGTTTTTAATAACCCATGTTTGAAGCCATGATAAAAAAGAATCAGAATCATCGACAAGCTTATCAGATGCAGCAGCAATAATAATATTGTTTTTTCATTATCAGAAATACTGTGATTTATTGATTCAATTTCTAAAATATCACATTCTTTAAAACTATCATTATTATAATAATTTACTTCTTTAGCATTATCCAAATCATCATTTAATTGATAATTATTGTTATTCTGAGTTAATGAGAACTGATTTGATATTTATACATCGGCATTTTTATATAATGGAATATTATTATCTAAAACTGAAGTTGTGCTTTCTAATGAAGCTGCATTACAAATATTTTGCATAATGTTAATTGTAGCATCTGACATTTCTTTTGCTCGTCGATAATAGTGTCTTTTTATTTTTGGCATTATTAAAAATTATTAATATATATATTTTACTTGTTTCGTAATCTTTATCCGTTGATATCTTTGTTAAAAATGCAGAAAAATAATTAGAAAATGATGTAGGTACAGAATAATTAACATGTTTATATTAAAAAGTTTAATCTTTTTAACCTCAAAATATGTGTGTCACCATAACATAATATACGACAATAACGACGTAAAATTATTAATAACATAATCTTAAAAATAAGAAAGAAAGTATACTTACTTTTTTCTAATTACACCAAAATAATCATTTTAATTCACTCTTCTATTTTTTACACCAGCGTTAATGTCGCGCATCTACGTCTCTTTTTGTGCGTATCCTTTCCACGTGCGTATCTTATTTCGATTGCAGCCGTGTTTCCGTGTTACAGCACTGGTTGCGTTCAGCAGAAAAAGCTGCTTTGCAACTGTTGTAAAATTCTTCTCTGATTGGTGTGTTCTTAATTTTGGCTAAATCTAAGAGCATACACCAATCAGATTCAGAATTTTACAACAGTTGCAAACAGCTTTGTCTGCTGATCGCAGCCAATGTGCCTTCTTTATCAAGTTTTGGCGCAAAATGCAAATTGCGTCAATAAAACGCAGCGCTCGTGCGCACGTTATTCGATTAGTCTATTTATCTTAATTAAATTATGTTAATTATTGTTATATTTTTAGTGTTTTGCTCAACTTTATCTACTATTTGTAGAGAAAAAACATTAGATAATTTTTTGTTATAATAACTACACCCCACACACACACACACACACACACACACACACACACACACACACACACACACACACACACACACCACACACACACACACACACACACACACACACACACACACACACACACACACACACACACACACACACACACACACACACACACACACACACACACACACACACACACACACACACACACACACACACACACACACACACACACACACACACACACACACACACACACACACACACACACACACACACACACACACACACACACACACACATATGTAAAAAGAATATAAAATAAATTGTATAATTTTATAATAAAATACATAATTTATTATTTTTAATGTATAAATTAATATATAAAACCTAGTGTATATTATCAATATTGTAAATCTAATAAATATAAATAAATATATAATAAAATTCATGTTATATCCAAATGCGGACTTAAAACAAACATCTGAATAGGGACATCTAATTCAATTCCAACAATGGACATTCCTTATATGTTCATATTATGTCCATGGACGTGCGGACATTAATCGGACTTAAAATGGACATTCTCCGAACGTCCAGTGCTGACTGGGATAAAGCATATATATGTATACATATATTCAAATATAATGTTAGAACATATTTATAATAAATTTATACATTTGTATCAATGTTTTTCCTATATTCTCATATAATGCATATACATATATTGAAATATAGTAATAAAATAGGTATATTATTCTTAATTATACACAAACAGCATATCATACGAAAATCGATATACAAATATATAAATATACATATATAAGTATACATATTAATATGCATTATATATATATGCATTATATGAAAGCATAGAAAAAAAACATCGATATACAAATGTACAAATTTATAAATATGTTCTAACATTATATTTGAATATGTATACATATGCATTATGTAAAACAGTGTATAAATATCCCAGTAAACGCTAGATATTCCTAAAATATTCCGTTTGTATTCCGTTGTCCAAAAGTTCTGTATATCCCGGAATAGTAGAGGAATGTTTACAAAACATTCAAATAATCATGAAATATTCAGGATATTTTATGAATATTATTTATATGTACAATAAAAAATATTCAGTGTACATTTCAGTATACGTATAGAATATACACGAAATATTCTATGAAATATTAATAAAACTTTCCTGGAACAATTTTATTAAACATTAAAGAATCGATGCGCATACGCAGCACGTTAACTGCGTGCGCAGCAATCGGTGATTAACTCTTGCATCCACGCGCCACGCGTAACCTCAAATTGCGCATTACGGGATTAGACATCATACATCAAGCATCGGTGCCGCGTGATCTCATGCAATCAAACGAGCCGGCAAATTGCTCATGAGAAAGGTAAGTTTGCAATTTTTGTAATATGATTTTGATAATGATTTTTGACACGGAATATATATCTATGGATCTCATTCCATAACTTCTAATAATGTCGTTATGTATGCTGCGCAGTTATTACATAATATAAAAATCCTGTGCAGTGACATAACAATATCGTTAGAACTCATAGAATAAAGAGTCGCATATCCTATCCAAAAAAAAGAGATTAACTTGTAATAATATTATATATTATATTGTTACAGATATAAAATACAGTTTAATTTAGCAGCTATTACGCGCGTAGTAATTACATTATTCATGGGTAATTATTTACAAAAACGGACCACCCTCCGATGACCTTGACCTTGACATATATTGTCAAGATCATGGCCCTGAACAACATTTCGAAGATTTCAGCCGTCGGTCGTTGTTCGTTAAAAAGTTATGGTAATTATTTACCTTAGGGGAGCCACCTCGGATGACCTTGACTTTAATATATGTTGTAGGGGGGTACACCCCTAACACATGATTTGAATTTTGCGGCGGTCTCGTTTAGTTTCTGAGATATGCGACCTTGTAGTATCATAATTTTTATATACAATAATACTAATAATTTTGATTTTTTTGTATGGAATAGTACAAATATAAATTATATGATTTTATATAATTTTATATTTAAAAAAATAACTACCTTGGGCGATAGACATTGGGCTACGCTACCGACAGTGCCGCCCGACCCCCCTCCGCGGGGAAGGCGGCTTAACGGGCGCGCTAAGCGCGCCCTACCGCCTTCCCCGCTCCGAGGGGCGGGCTCCGCGATTAGGAAATAAATAAAAACTATTTATCCGATTCAACTAGTTTAAATACATTATAATTTTAACAAAAATTTTTAATTCCTCCTGGTAGCGTAGCCCAATGTCTATCGCCCAAGGTAGTTATTTTTTTAAATATAAAATTATATAAAATCATATAATTTGGATAGTTCCAGTGTAATCTTAAAAAATTAATATCTCGCTTCCCGTAGCAGAGCGACAAAAAAATTGCAAATTATTCTTTTGCGCTTACGTTTTTCCACTTGTTTATAATAGTGATGTGTACAATGAATAATTAATTGATATTCATCTTTCAATTCTATAACATTATTACAACGCGGACACTTTATTTTCTTCCGAATAACATTTTTTGTACGCAAATACTTTAATAACTCGTCGTAATTCGTTGTTAAAGCAAGAAATTCGTAAAATTTCATTTTGTAGCATACGATGTTAACTTTACGAAAACTCGTTGTATACTGATTCATTTTTCGTACAGTTCAGTTTCAAAGTCACAAGAGATATCAACATAAAAACATTATATTCGTAGGTTACTTAAGTAAGAAATGTAAACAAATACATGTATTATTTCTACACTACTTATTTATCTTTCAATACTCAAAATAACTACTATAATTTTCTAATTTGTTTTGTTAATAACTTTTTAACGAACAACGACCGACGGCTGAAATCTTCGGAATATTGTTCAGGGTCATGATCTTGACAATATATGTCAAGGTCAAGGTCATCGGAGGGTAGTCCGTTTTTGTAAATAATTACCATCATTTTAAAGAATACTTATAGAATTAGAAAAATGAATATCTGAAGAATTCTTGAAGAATTATTCATAATCAGTCCCCCTTGAAATATTCTTTATAAATTCATTTTAATACTTTGCGACAGTACTATGAATACTTTGAGAATTTATAAGGAATTACTTGTTATTTTTCTATGCATGCACGAGACTGTGTGTGTTCGATTCGGACTTTATCTCGCAATTTCGTGCAGTGTGCAGTTGCAATAAAAGATGATAATATATATATATATATATATATATATATATTATATCAGATATAATCTATAAAACTATCTATAAAACACACAGACTATAAAACGCACAGTGCTACATAATTATGTTAATAATTGGGTGTTATTGAATAGTAAGTATTAGTTGAACTAAATATTCTCCTACTACCTATTCCTACTACCTAACCTCGAAATAAACGCATGCAGTCTTTATTTTTGTTGTTTATTCATTCAGTAAATAAGCTGTTTTAATTGGTTTGCAACAGAGTCAATCAAAATCTCTATCTATTGATAAATTTGGATAAATATTTATCTGCATATAGTTCATGTTCTTTCAACAGGCAATTTCTGACTATATATGAATACAAACTTCTATTATATATTCATATATTATTTTTATATAGAATGTCTTATTCCTTTAGTCTTTCTAATGTATAATATAATATAATGTTATATAATTTCATACACATATTTTATTACAGATTTATCAAAGTCACTCACGTATCACAATAAAAGTTAGACGAAACTAAAGAATAACTAACTACTAAAAGGTAAAAGTAAATTGTATTTATATGCGTTGTATTTATGTGTCAGTGTAACACAATGTAAACCATGCGGTAATGTATGACATGTATGTATGACATTTTGTATGAAATTTTTCCAGATGAATGATTTAATAAAAAAATTATATAAAAATATTAATATAAGAAATATCATATATAGTAAAAATATTAATATAAGAAATATTATATATAAGAAGTTACATTAAAAAAAAATAAAATATTAAAAATATTGTGTATTAATTTTTCCTACAAAATTCCTTCTGTTTACTGAAAAAAATATACTAAATCTAAAAAAATAATTCATTCAATATTTATAAGAAAATATTTATTTAAATTAAGAAGATAATTGAAATTAAGAAGATTATTGAAATAATTGATTTCAATATTTGCAAGAAAATATTTATTTATATTAAGCACAAATATATTTGAATCAGTAAAATATACATGTATAATTTAATGATTCAAATATATTTTGCTTAATATAAGTAAATATTTTCTTGCAAATATTGAAATCAATTATTTTTTAGATTTAGTATATTCTTTAATGTTCCAAATATTATTCCCATTGAATTCATAAAGTTTACGGAAAGTTTATGGAAATGGAATAATACTATATGAATACTATATGAATATTATATAAATACTATATGAATACTTTAAGAAGTTCTCAAGAATTCCAATTATGGTGCATGTAACTTCCACAATCACTCTTATTGTATTCATCTATGAATTCCTAAAGAATTACAATTTAAAAAGAGAAAACTTAAAGAATACTGTTAGAATTCACTGTGCTATCTGGGATGTATGCCGCACAGTTATTACAGGATATAAAAATTCTGTACAGTGATATGTAACAACATCATTAGAATTTTATACAATAAAGAACTTATATCGCATATCCAATCCAAAAGAAAGAAGAGGTTATCAACTTATAATAATATTATATATTATATATAATATTATTATAATATTATTATATTATTATAAATATATTATATATTATATTGTTATAGGTATAAAATACACTGTTTAGCAACTATTACATGAGATACACAGTTATTAATTATTAATTATCTGTGCAGTTCATATGAAAAAGATCAAATATCTTCAAATAAGAATATCTTCAAATAAGAATAAGGTAAGTTTGCAATTTATAATATTACGTTTATATCTTTCCAATATATCATTAGAAATTAAATAATTAATTATATTAATTAATTATTATTATAGGAAGATATAAACATAATATTACAACATAATATTAACATAATGTATAAATGTATTTGAAAAATTAATTTATTTTACAGAAGCCGTAATAAGAAAAGTTCATAGTAACCAAGCAGAAAGTTATTGAAAAATGACTAATCAAAGCTAAAGATAAAGTTATTCGTAGCGAAATAATACAATGTTCAAGTAACGAACATACATAAAACTTTCTATTTTTGCCGATTTGAGCGATTGAGTGCGAATGATTGCATGATGTGCAATTATTAGTTAATGAATTGTTATATCGTCAGATTATTTTGATTTGAATCCTTATAGATTTATTTTAGAAATAATTTTTATTAAAGAATTATAAAAAGAAGCTTTTCTGTTCATTATAATTTTATTTTTTAAGTTTGAGATTGTTCGAACTGAAAATTGTGAATTTTATTTTTCATTTTGAGAAACAGTTTTGTTTTATATTTGCTTTATTATACGTATGTTTTTGAATATATCTTTTATATCTTTTATATATCTGTAAATAAATGAGCAATATTTATAAAGGAAATATCGTCTAAATAATTTTATGAAACCGTTTTCTTAAAATAATCTTCATGTATAATGTATCATTCTGAATATATATGTGGAATATACGTAAGATATCCTTCGAATGTTTTTTTATGAATGTTCTAAGAATATTTCTGTAATATTCCAAATATGGATAAACAATGAAACATTTTACGCTTATTGGAATATTCCTTGTAACTTTCTGTAAATATTCCGGAATGTTTTAGAATATTATTCTTGGGATGTTTATTTTGGATTTTAGGAACATTTTATGAATATTCCAGGAATATCTAGCGTTTATTGGGATAAGTCATCAAGTGTATTATTATAAATATAATTTTTATGTTATGCATAATTATTTCATTCAAAAATAGTGTATTCTCATAGGTGGGCAGTTTGATAAGTCAGTTTTACCAGAGAAAAAAGTTTAAAAAATATTATGGGGACTCTGCTCCGTCGCAATGGAATGGTTCACAAGTGGTTCACTGATTTTTTTCTATTTTTTTCTATTTTTAGCAAAAGAACACAAACTTAACCGCTTTATAACGCTGTCGAAAACGCTTTGTATTTGACAGATCTACTTGAAACTTTGGATGTATACTTTAAAAAGATGCCAAATATCAGAAATAAAATTAAACTACGATGTGAGTGCTATCTCTGTTAAAAGTCACTGACTTACCAAACTGTCCATGTATACAGTCTAATGAAATTGTCAAGTTGATACATTAGTTAAGAACAAAATTAGATTTTTCTTCTTAAACACATAATATATACATAATATATATATATATATATATATATATATAATACATATATAATACAATATGTTGTGCACTTAAATATAACATCCTAAAGTATTGTCTTCTATGATGTCAAAAACTGAATAGCAATATAAATATTCTTTATTTTTTTACGCATCTGGAAGCAATAATGTAAAATCATTATTGCTTCCATAATCACTGCAAGTTAAGTGAATGAGGATGGATTATTCCATTACAGATCACAAGAGTCTATTAGCGGAGACCGTAATATTGAACTCTCGCTTAAAAGATTCTCATGCTTTGTAATAGATTCCTTTTTGACATTAGATACAAACTTTCAGGTGAATGTTTGGGATGGTTTGCAAATTAGTATCCATTGTCTCCTGTAAAAAATAAAATAAATATGATATATTAACAGACAGCTCTAAGATAATACAATAAAGTAATTGTCATCATTTCACTCTTTTTTTATTGAATAAGAGAACACAATTTTTAAGAAAACATTATACAACATTATGATGTTATAGTTTTCTTAGCACTAATATGAGTTGCGCAGACACAAAAATGTATTAATTCCTGTGTAAAAATCTTACTTTAAAAAAGAAAGAATGATTAATAAATTGACTTATTAAATTGAACTTATTATGATTAGTTTTTTAAATTTATGTTGTGTATGTGCGTACTTATTATAAATTATGAAAATGTAGCAAACATACTCACTTCTATAATCATAATATGTCATTACATATAGCCAAGCATTTACTCCACAATGTTAAAGTATTCAAGCACTTTCACTTAAAGAATTCTCATGTTCACGTAAAGAATTCTTCAATGTTCTTCATAAAAACTGAAAATTTGGATATGACAAATATATGTTTAACATTACAAATATGTTAATGAGATAAAATAATAGTTGAGATAAAAATATGCGTGGTTAGAATATATATCATATGTGCAGTAGATAATATAGACCGGTATAGTCTGATCTTATATTTGAGATCGTCTTAAGGCCATCCTACAATGGCCGTAGCATAAGGTTGTAAGACGTGAAACTCAAAAAATTGACCAATCACAGTCGAGTATTAAGAGATTGCTCGACTGTGATTGATCAATTTCTTGAGTCTTACGTCTTGCAAACTATGCTACGGCCATTGTAGAATGGCCTTGAAGTTCGAGCTTGAAATGCTACGCAGTCATTTGATTGGTTGAATGAGGTCTTAAGTCAACCTCGGACCAGACTTAAAGCGTCGTCTATAATGGCAATAGGATTAATGAATTAAAGTTGTAACTCAAGAAATTGACCAATCACAATCGAGTATTCTCTTAATGCTTCACTGTGATTGGTCAATTTCTTGAGTTACAGCTTTAATCCATTAATCCTACTGCCATTGTAGACGACGCTTAATACTACAATATGTATATTAATCCGTCGTTACGCGACGTGAAGCGAACGTGTTCAGACGTGTCCAAATGCGTTCACACACGTCCAGATACGTTTTCCCATGTCTTATGAAAATTATATTTTTAATTTCCAATCATGTCTTATTTCTTCAATCTGTTCTACAATTCAAGTATCAATTGATGGCAAATGATTACTGTCGATAAATAATTTGAATAATCACTGTACTTTTTTACCAATCTTACATATGAAAGAGTTTTCTATGGCCGGTATTCATAGTCTGATCTTATATTTAAGATTATCTTACTGGTCAATTTCTTGAACCTTACAACCTTATGCTACGGCCATTGTAGACTCAACTTAAGGGCCAGGGCACAAACATTGCCGTAGCGCCTTACGCCACCTTACGTGAGAATCTTACGTTATGTGACACGTAAGCCAATACTACGGCAACGCACAAGAAATTCTTACGTTACGTTAACGTAAGAAGAAGGCATCGATGCCTTCAAGCATACCTATGGCCTTATTTACACCGACATACTTTGATACGCGTAAATATTATTGGCCAATCGTAGCTATTCCATTCTTTAGAATGGTCATGATTGGCTAGTATAGTACTTAGTACGCGTATCAAGTGCTCGGTGTAAACCAGGTCTATGTCGCTATACTTCGTCCATATGACAGATATTCTAACCTCAAAATTCGTTAAATTTAACGATGAATATCTCACTTCGCGGGGCAGAGCGATGATTTTATCTGTCAGATATCATTTTATTTCGAGTAAAAACGCGTCGAATGAGCCTAGTTTCATCGATTTTCAAGGTGAAATAGTGGTATTGAACAATTACTCAAGTATGATTATCAATACATATAAATGTTTGTTTTATTGAATAATTAACTGTTTGATCACTTAGTGGAACTAATAATAGTATACTTAGAAATGCATGTATCATTATAACATTTTTTCATGTCATGTTACAGTGTAGTGTAGGAATCCCAGTACAGGTTAATTACAGGAATCCGGAGTTGTGTCAAGATAGGAAGGTTTCCACACAAGGGAAGTTTGCCAGCTAGGGCCTTAAATAATCGAAACACTGTTTCTTGATCACACGTATAATTGCTTCGCGATACTTGTACAAATGGCGTCTGTCTTTCCCGACTCTCTATCTGCGACTCTCGTACCGCTCGTTTACGCTATCTTTCTTGTTGTTCCCGCGTTATATCACTTCCGCTTGCCGCGCAAATCCGTTACTCCACGCCAGTACAGATGGCGTGTTAAGTTAAGGCAGGGGCCTTACAGCTCGGCCATTCCTGACAAACGCATTCGTCCTCGAATATTAAATACATTTAATATTTCTACGAAGTTTTTTACAATAAAAATTACATTTTTACAAGTTTCATTATTATACAAGCACCCGACCGCAATTACCTAATAATAATACTTATTTTAACTTGCATGTTTGCCATATCTCATTATGACTTTTTTGAATCAGTTAATACTTTCGTTGATAACAAAAAATAGGAGTATAATTAAACATATTAATTCATCAAAACGTTGATATTAAGAAAATACGATAAATAAATATATTAATCAATTACAACAATGAATAAAGATAAAGAAGTAAACAAAAATTTTTTCCTTAATATAATCAGTCTCTAATTATTAAATTCAACTAAATTTTAAATCTATTTATTATTAGAACCATTTGATTCTTCATCTTTATCATTTCTAATCCATAATTTGATTCGGTCTGTCGACAAAATTGAATTGTACGGTTTTCTGGTTATATTACAACCCGGTATATCTGTTACCACATATCTGTTTTTGTTAAGTGCTTTAGCTATCATGTACGAACCATTGTATTTTGATTTTAACTTGCTATCTTCGCCCGGTTTAATAACCGAATCTCTTATCATGACAAAATCACCTCTCTTATAGATTGAGGGTCTTTTATGTTTCTCATCATAATACGATTTATTATATTTTTTAATTTTGTTTGTAGCTTCAGTTGCTATTTCTCTTAAATCTTGCCTTTGTATTTCAGAATTTAATTCTATTTTAGCTAATTTATTTAAATGTTGAACCAACTGCGAATCTGTATGATTTCTTTGATCATAACCGAAAAGTAACTTGGATGGTAAAGCCTTTAAAGCCGTATGATAAGTGTTATTCATAACATACTGTATTTTATCTAAGTATAAATTCCAATGTAATTGTTCATCTACTATTCTCTTAAGGCAAGATTTCAAAAATCTATTAACGTTCTACCATGCCATTAATCCATGGCGCAGCTACAGCAACCATTCGATGATCAATTTTTCTTTCTTTAATGAACTGTTGAAATTCCAACGAACTAAAGGCTGTACCTCTGTCCGAAATTAAAATTAATGGATTTTCTCTGTCATTAAAAAGATACGTTAAATTTTTAATTACTTCTTTAGCGTTAGTAGTTTTAACTGCAAAAAGGTTAGTGAATCTAGAGAAAAAATTAAAATATGTTTAGAACCATCCGAAGATTCTTTCATTGGTCCAAAATGATCTATATGTACTATTTCATATGGAGAAGACGGAGAATCTATTATTTGTAAACTACCCTCTCTCGTATTAGAGACTGTATTTGTTACTAGGCAAGTAATACAATTGTCAATATAATTTTTAACTCTTTTCTTAAAAGAAGGAAACCAATAATTAGCTACAATTCCGTGTAATGTTTTCTCATATCCACAATGGGCCATTTCGTCATGATAACATCTTATTACATTATATACCATCTCTTCTGGCACTAAAAAACGTGGAGACGGAGTGCCTCTTTTATAAACCAAACCATCAAATAATTCATATTTTTTATCATTTGTTTTAGATAATTTTTCTGCTAAATTTTTTAAATTTGGGATCTTGCATCTGTTTATACATTAATTCTTTTTCTAAAGGTAAGGCTTCTATATATGTTACTATTCTGCTCAGCGCATCAACATGTGCCATTTGGCGGCCTTCTCTGTGTTTAACTTTAAAAGAATAATTTTGCAATTTCAAAATCCACCTAGCAATACGCGAATTCAAATAGATTTTATTTAAAGCATATACTAGAGCATGGCAATCTGTTATTATTGTAAAGTCTAATCCATACAAGTATATATGAAATCTTTCTATAGATTTTACGATTGTCAGCATTTCCAACTCAAAACTATGGTAATTAATTTCAGCCTTATTAGTTGCCTGACTAAAATATGAAACAGGCCCACAAATTAGATAGTTGTTTTTGAAGTAAAATACCTGCAATAGCGCTCGCGTCTGTATGAAGCTCAGTTTGATAATTTGGATTATATATATTTAAAACCGATGATGTTATAAGTTCTTTTTAATAGCATCGAAAGCTAATTGACATTCGTTGTTGAAAAGAAATTTAAAATTTTTCCTGAGTAAAGTGTATAAAGATTTCGTTTTAACTGCGTAGTCTTTTATAAATCTTCTAAAATAATTTGCAAGTCCGAGAAATCTTGCAATTCTAATATTTTTTTGGAAAATTTTCAACTGCTTGTGTATGCCTTGGGCTTAATGTAATTTTTGATGAAGTTATAATATATCCAAGATATTCGATGGTTTGTTTCAAAAAAGAACACTTTGTATAATTCACTTGAAATTCGTATTTTTTAAACAATAGCAACGTTTCCTTCAAAATTTCTAAATTCTCTTTAATTGTTTCTGTTGGTATTAAGATATCGTCGTGTATATTATTATTTTATCCTCTTTAATTAAAGAATGCAAAATCATAATTAATCTTTTTTGGAATTCAGCCGAAGCCTTACAATATCCAAATGGCAATTTCGTATACTCGTATTGACCATCCGGAGTGGTGAAAGCAAAATATTGTGTATGATCCGGGTGTATTTTTATATTGTGAAATCCGTCCTTAATGTCTAGCAATGTAAAAACAAGTTTAGATAATTTTGTTAAACAATCTTCAATCAAAGGAAACGTATACTTTTGCTTGATCACTCTTTCGTTAAGCGGTCTCAAATCTATACATAGTCTTAAACTTCCGTCGCGCTTCTTAACAGGTACGATTCTTGTGCAGTAAGGCGAAATGCTGTGCTTTATAATATTTCTTTCCATTAAATTATTAACTATTTCTCTTATTTGCAATCTTTCCGCCCATGCGAATCTTCTAGGACTATAACTGTATAATGATTCGTCTTTTAATCTAACTTTAACAAAATAGTCTTCGTCTATCGGCTCCGTCTCAATATTTTCGATCTGTAATAAAATCGACTTTAGCTGATTTTTAACTGAATTATTAAAATCAATCTCTACACTCGAGAAAGTCCCTATCGAATTTTCAATGTTAACGTTAACTATTTCTGCAAAAAGTTTCACTTTATCGTTAATTTCTTTTTCTAAAGGATTATATAAACATGCTATTTTATTGTTATTAAGAAAATTGCGACCAAAAATAATATAATTTTCTAAAGTACTTTTTTTTTAACACGAAATAGTGCTTCTGCTGTAAAATTCGGAAAAATCTCCAACCTAACAACCGCGGAAACCGTTCCTAAAATTTTAATTTGTGTATCTTCAATAGTTTTATACTTTTTCTGAGACGAAGGCGACAAATCTGAAGGATCAAAAAAGTCTATAAAAGTTTTAACACAAATAAATGAAATAGGACTGCTTAGGTCAATCATCGCAGACAATTCGCAAGTTTTACTGTTAATCGCAATTATATTGGTTAACGCATTGTTCGTGTAAATTGTCCTACCGTTTTCTGGAGAAACGAATGCGACTGTTTCCTTTATACTGTGGTCCATCTCTTCGACTATTGCCATCTTAGTCGCCACTGATGTCTGCGGAGGGTGAAGCCTTTTGTCCGCTTCCTTTCTTTTTAACTTGTAACTTCTGTTTAGTGTGATTATTCTTCTTGCAGTACGTACAGAAAAGTTTCATTTTCCTCTTGATATGAAGATCGTTCTTCTGTGAAGTCTTTTCTTCTTATTGCTCCTGGGGTTTTTCTTTAAATTTATCAAATTTTTGTTTGAAAATTGGAGATTTTCTATTTGGTTCTCCACTAGCACTAGCAATATGATGCATTTCTCTTAAAAATTGATTAAGAGATTGCACTTTTAATGAAGCTGCTGTTGTTCTCAAAGCGTAACTGCCAATACCATTAATAAGCTCCTGTATCAACTCTTCATCCGATAGCTTCAAAAATTTCATAATAGCTAACTTATTCATTGCGTATTCTTGAAACGTTTCTTTAAAATATAACCATCTTCTAGCTTCCATTTTTCTTCTTGCTACGCTTGTAAGTATTTTTCTTTGAAAGCGATCAGTAATTTCTTTCTTGAAAATATTCCAGGAAATATTCACCTCGCCTGAACTCATATCAAACCATTCTTTTGCAATTTTGGTTAGGTTTTAAGTGGCGGCAGCCAATATAAATCTGCGAAAAGTAATATATGTTAGCTGCTCCTTCGACCTTCTCTAACCAGAGCTCTATATCGTCTTCGTCCGTTTCACTAAAACAGGGAATTTGAGATTTTAAAAATTTAATTGCGTTACCTGTTTCAACTGAAAATTTTTCTTGATGATCTCTTCTTCTTATAATAGTTACTGTTGCGATCATTTGAGCACTTTGATTTTATATATTTGCGTCATTATTTACTATATTTTCTGTCTCGTCATTAACTGTTAATTGTGTAGTCGTTTCTGAGACTTGTGCCTGTCCTATTGTTTCTTTAGACTGTATATTTATCATTTCCTGCAACGGAAAATTTTTCTTGAAATGATTCATTAATAATTCGATGCAGGCTGTTTTAGTTTTCAGAATCTTAGATAGCTTGTATTTTCTGATTTTGTCCTGAAGTTCTGCTATGAAAGATGACAATTCTTGATAATCCATTTTCCAAATATCAAAGAATAATATTCTTCTCCTGCACAGAGAAATCGCACACTCTCCTCTTGGAGGTCGCCCCTTCCAAGCACAAAGAGTCCTGTATATCGATAATAACGTTCTTATTCCACAAGGAATCGCACGTCCTCCTCCCGGCTATACCCTGCCAGGCACAAAGAGTCTTGTATTTATTTCTTATAATTCTTCACTTTTCACTCTGAAAAACAATGTCTTTATCATGTGTCTATTATATTTGTGTCCTTGTACCAAGAAATCACTGTTCATATACAGAAAGATCATGCACCCGGCTCGAGAAAAACACGTGATCAACTATTATCCTTCGTGTATCTTTATTGTAATTATACCCTTCACACACACACGGATCACTGTTGAAAGTCACAGGAATCACGCACCCGTATCAAGAAGAACATGTGATAACCGTTTTTATAATCCGTTACTTATGTTCTTTAAAATATCTTTATAACTGTTACAGCTTAAATACACTTGCCTCCGAGTCGCAGAAACTGCAAAATCAACCAATTTGCAATAGGTAGAGGAGCTCTTAACAAAATTCTCAAAGAATCCAAAAGAAAAAAAAATTTTTGAACAGGAAAGAAAAACAGACCAGCCGGCAATGAAGGAAAAATATCCCACTTCTGATGCTGTAGGAATCCCAGTACAAGTTAATTACAGGAATTCGGATTGTGTCAGGATAGGAGGGCTTCCACACAAGGGAAGTTTGCTAGCTAGGGCCTTAAATAATCGAAACACTGTTTCTTGATCACATGTATAATTGCTTCGCGATACTTGTACAAATGACGTCTGTCTTTCCCGACTCTCTATCTGCGATAGAGAGTTCTCGCACCGTTCGTCTACGCTACCTTTCTTGCTGTTCCCGCGCTACATCACTTCCGCTTCCCGCGCAAATTCGTTACTCCACGCCAACACAGATGGCGTGTTAAGTTAAGGGACCTAACAGTAGAAATGTAGCGAGATCAGATTTTTGAGTTGACATGGTGTATATGATATTCATTATTATTGTTAATTGTATGATTATGTGTATAAATCTTCTTAAATTCAGTTGAGAGAAATGTCAATTAGTGGACAATTATTATTTAAAATTAATTATAACGTCTGATTTAAGCTTGTATAAGTATGTAAGTTAGATTTTGGATGTATAAATGTATAAATGTGGTATTAACTGTTATAGTTGACTGAATATTTATATATTATGTAAATTATTAATATTTTTGTTTTGTTATAGGTAATATTCTGGCTGAAATGCTTGTTTAATGTCTACCTGTCAGATTTTAATTATTATAACAACTAGCTGTTGCTTCGACTCAGGTGTCAGATTTGTAAGACTCGATACATTCTTACTAATGGAATTGATAATAATTAGATGAATATATGATCATGATGAAGAAAAAACCTTAGTTGAAGAACAGTGACAGGTATTAAACGGAGTTAAATGTGTCAATATTATTATTATAAATGACATATGTTTTATGGAAATCTACCAATACTGCAAGAAAGATGCATTTATAATATAAGATGGTACTGAATTTTATTATTTCCTTTTTTTAAGTTAAATAGGATATTTTTATATTGGATTCTAATATTTATAAACCAAAATTACTTTGTGTATGAAACTTATTATGTATTATTATTTATTAAAATTACCAGTTCTATTTCAGATTAAAAAATGCTAACAGCAACAGCCTGTATATTGACAATAATGTGGAGAGCCAGACTGTCATCATCGGAAGAGTATCCACTAATAAGGCACGGAAGATTCTTTTAAACAAGAGTTTATTATTAATATCTCTGCTATTAGAATTCTGTGAAATATTATGGAAATATCAACGTTTATCCATTTATCTTTTGGACATTAATATAATGTAGGTTAAAAGTTGTTTAAATTCAATCGACCATACTAGCCAAATTAAAGATATTTATTTCTCTTTATAAATAAATATCTTTAATTTGGCTATTATGGTCGATTGAATTTTAAACAACCTTTAACATTTGTTTATTACGTTTATTACGATAACAAATTGTAATAACTTTATCTATTATATAATGTATTTAATGTAATGACTTAATATAATGTTCTAGTTTATATAAAATGATTATTTTAACAAAATTTATATATGTATCTTCTTAATTAATAATGTTCAAGATATGTTATTTTAATATGTTTTATATACGTATATACTTGCGTGTACTTTAGTACTGTGGAACATATAAATTTGCAAACTATTTTAAGATGTTCCACATCTCGATTTAAGAAACTTTCAAGAAAAATTACTTAATAGACTACACTCACATTTCGCCATTTAGAAAGAGTTTTAAAATTTCTTATACAATTTTAAGTTTAAAATAATTTTGAGATGTTTCACATTGTATGGGCCTATTGATCATAATAATGTTCCTACACAAAATTTTTATTTTATTTTAATATTACGAGAAGGTTTAATGTATTCAATATTATATAACATAAGATCTCTACAGAACATGTGTTCTAATTTGAATGAAATGATCTCATTTTGACTTCGAATCTAGAAAAAAATTATCTATAAGATTATTTAAAGATGTATAAGGATACTTTTTTCGAGAATTGTACTCCCGATATCATGTACCCCCTTCACTTTTTCTCATACTTTTATGTGTTTTCCTTCTTTCTAATATACAAAAAGTTCGACAATGTATATATTATTTAGCACCTAAGAAATATTAAAAGCTACATATACAGGGTGTCCGTCGATTTTCGACCTTAACGAAATAAATAAATAGATTGGCTCAAATTAAGAAGAAATTATCTATATTGTTTTGGAATTGTCGCAATAATTGCAGAAAAATTAAATAAAGAAGATCGGCCAATCTGCGTAAATAGAAGCGCGCGGCGACGAGAGTCGTCCCACTGTAATCCGATACTAGTCGCGCCGAAAAATGACCCGTCCTTTTAGCGGCGAGAAAATGATGCGCTATCATTTCCACACCACCTTGCGGTAGATAGCATGATGCGCTTTTTTTATAGTGGTTTCCCTCATAGGCCTATTCCACTCTCAATTTGAAAATTATTCAAAATGCCATTACTATGCGCTGAATACATCAGAAATGTAAAAAAATTAATGGTGACAGTACTTTTACAAAAATTGATCCATGATTGAAAATCCTTCGATAAAATGTATTGCACACGTTGATAATGATACGATGATAAAATATTTCACGAATCCTTTCTTCATCTCGTACGAAAGCTCGATTATCTTGATATTATGCACGACACGCAGTTTCACATAATTATTGCACAACACATAAAATTGTATGGTCACTTGGTTTTCGTTAACGCCTGGAAAATGATTCCATGTAAATTGCGGCCGCACGATAAGTATTTTCTCCCGCTAGTTCGTATGCCACAATCATATCCGTATATTCCTGCAGAGTATACCTCATTTTCACTGTTAATTTACTACGCAAACACAAGATTTTTATTAAAACATCTTAGCTCTCGCACGCTGTTATCAGACTGCGTACGCCAGCAGCACGCAACTACAGCTGAGCGGACAACCATAGTGCGCAGGCGTCGAACTCACACGTACGCTTACACTCACATGTCCGCTCAGCTGTCAGCTGTAGTTGCGTGCTGCCGGCAGTCTGATAATAGCGTGCGAGAGCTAAGACGTTTTAATAAAAATCTTGTGTTTGTGTAGCAAATTAACAGTGAAAATGAAGTATACTCTGCAGGAATATACGGATATGATTGTGGCATACGGACTAGCGGGAGAAAATACTTATCGTGCGGCCACAATTTACATGGAATCATTTCGGGAGCGGTGCAGTCGGATACAGTACAATTGGACACGGGGCAAATGGACACGGAGCAAATGGACACGAAACATTGCACACGGTTCAATTGGACACATAAAAACGCACACCGATCAGTTGGACACGTAAAAATGCACACCGTTCAAACGTACACCGTTCAGTTACACACCGTTCAAATGTACACCGTTCAATTGCACACCGTTCAATTGGACACTGTTCAGTCGGCCACGAAAAGATGCACATCGATCAGTCGGCCACGAAAAAATGCACACCGATCAGTCGGCCACGAAAAAATGCACACCGATTAGTCGTACACGTAAAAATGCACCAATTGAACGGTGTGCAACTGAACGGTGTACATTTGAGCGGTGTGTAACTGAACGGTGTACGTCTGAACGATGTGCATTTTTACGTGTCCAACTGATCGGTGTGCATTTTTATGTGTCCAATTGAACCGTGTGCAATGTTTCGTGTCCATTTGCTCCGTGTCCATTTGCCCCGTCTAATTGTGTCCGATTGAAGGCCTCTCATCATTTCTCGGGCGTGCACGAAAACCAAGTGACCATACAATTTTACGTGTTATGCAATAATTATGTGAAACTGGGTGTCGTGCATAATATCGGGATAACCAGTCCAGCAGTGCGCCTTCGTGTACGAGATGAAGAAAGGATTTGTGAAGCATTTTATTATCATATCATTATCAATGCGTGCAATACATTTTATCGAGGGATTTTCAATTGCGGAACAATTTTTGTAAAGATACTGTCACCATCAATTTTTTACATTTAAGATACATTCAGCGTATAGTAATGGCATTTTGAATAATTTTCAAATTGAAAGTGGAATAGGCCTATGGAAGAAATCACTATAAAAAAAGCGCACCATGCTATCTACCGCAAGATGGTGTGGAAATGATAGCGCATCATTTTCTCGCCACTAAAAGGACGTGTCATTTTTCGGCGCGGTATTGCGATATGTCGCATCATGTCTAGAGCGACCCGCCCACCGCTTCGCGGCGCGACTAGTATCGGATTACAGTTGGACGACTCTCATCGCCGCGCGCTTCTATTCACGCAGATTGGCCGATCTTCTTTATTTAATTTTTTCCGTAATTATAGCGACAATCCCAAACAATATAGATAATTTCTTCTTAATTTGAGCCAATTTACTTATTTATTTCGTTAAGGTCGAAAATTGACGGACACTCTGTATATACATATATATACATATACATATATATACATATATATCTATATTGCTTGTAAATTTTTCATATATTTCTTATTATGTATATACATTTTAGATCATATTTTGTATATTATACGATAATAAAAATACATATATACAAATGTCATCAAAATAATCGTTTTATATAAAATGACTATGTAGCCATAGTATATAATGTACATATATTATTGTACATAACTTTATACTGTCGTCAAAAGAGTCCATCTATAATTAATTATTTATACATATTTATTAACATGTAAAATCTAAAAAATAATGGTAATGTATACGTCAAACAGTCAATGTACTTTAATTTATGCAACAATATATATGATTTTTATGATATTACGCTGTGTCGTTAAAATAGCCGATCTATAATTAATTGCCTATACATATTTATTAGCATATCAAATCTAAAATATAATGGTAGTGTATATGTCATACACTATCAGTCAATGTACTCTAATGTACGCAATAATATATGGTAATTTTCGATATCGTCAAAATAGCCGATTGACATATATATATATATATATATATATATATATATATATATATAATATTAATGAATAAAATTCAATGTCATATTGACATCAAAATGAGTATATTATGATAAGATAATTTATCTGAATTTATAATCGGTTATTTTATTCCAAGAGATTTTTAGCGTTGTTTTATAGTGATATGTATTACGGTTTCTATATATTTTAAAAATTTATAATCCCAATCGCATTTATTTCGGTATTATTACGGTATTATTTTAGTATTATATACAATATTGCACGTTCAACTGATTTTATAAATTTAGTGTGCGCGATCGCCCATATAAAAATTAGTAAGCAGTAGGAGAAACGACCAATTATAATAAAGCAGCCATTAAAACTAAAATACTGGTTGACCATGATTGGTCGATTCTCTTCTTGCTTACATCCAGAGAAAAGATATAATAGAGGGCGGGAGTCAGCTAAAAGAATATCAGGCGATTAGAAACAGACGAAATCAAAGTGAGTCTGACTGTCCTTGTCTGTTAGCGCATGCGCAGAGAAGAGCGTACAGAATCCGGAGAATGCATTAGCATAGTAAAAAATATTCTAAAGTTATATTTTAAAGAAAATTAATACAGATTTTAAAAACCTAATAAATGTTTTGTTATAACAGAAAATTACATAAAATTTATTAAAAAAAATATTTTACAATATACAAGTAAACAAAAATTAAACTATAAATAAATATGTAATAATAATTATATAGTTTTAAGAGTTAACAAACGTAAACTTTTAACATATATTTTAATTTACCTTCACAAATTATTTTAAAAATGTTAAAGGTATTTGGGTTTTGAACGCAATAAGAGACACTTTAACTTTATAAAATGTTATAGTTTTATTAATCTCGCCTTATAGACACGTCTTCGCGCTTGAGCGCGTGGAGCTAGAGTGTGAGATAAGGAAGAGCGCTCGCAGAGCGCTCGCTCGCCTAGATAAAGAAGCACACATACTTATATATATAATGTTTTATAAACAAAAGAGGACATAGACGGGCGTCATAATCTGTTTGGTTTCTGTATTATTATTCTTTCTTTTTTAACACTCCCTCCCGTTCTATTATCCCGACCGTTCTATTATCATCTATTTGACCTCTCTTAACTATACAGTCTTTTCTTTAATCACCGTGCCTCTGATTCCACCTGGTTCTGCTGCTCTTATTATTTATTTTCTGTGAACATAAGAAATCAAATGTTAGTATTCATTAGTTTGTCTACTAAATATTTATGTAATTCAAATGACAGAAGTTTTGTGAACACATCAGCCAACTGTTCTTTAGATTTTATCCACTTTATCTTAATTAATCCTCTCTTTACATATTCTTTAATATGATGTTCTTTAATTTCAATTATGTGTCTAAGTTTATTTCCCCCGTTAGTTTCTGCACTAGCTAATGCAGCTTTGTTATCGCACCATAAAATCATAGGGAGAAGGGGTTTGATTAAAATCAATTTCAAGGAATTATACGTAGAGAGCATTTCTTGACTCGCCTCACTCATAGCTACGTATTCCGCATGACACGTTGACAAAGCAATATATGGCTGTTTGTGAGTACGCCAACTTATCGTATCACCAAATAGTTTAATCGCATATCCACAAGTTGTTAGTGCATTTTTACAGTCTCCGAAGCTTGCATCTGAGTAAGTTTGAATATCATCAGTCTCACCTCGATAAACTAATTTCATTGTTTTTGTACCTTTTAAGTATCTAAAGACTCTTTTAATCATAGTCCATTCATTTTGTGTGGGATTTAGTTGGTGTCTGCTCAAAACATTAACAGCATATATTATATCTGGCCTTGTCGCACCTGCCAAATATAGTAAACTTCCAACAGCTTCTCTATAAGGAACCTTTTCTTTCGTTTTGTCACATAAATTTTCATCATTGTTTTCCATTTCTCTCTCCTTTCTTTCTCGATTGTTTACTTGAGTTGTATTCATTGGAGTTCTCTGTGGATGCGAATCTTCAAAGCCAAATCTGATTAATAATTTGTCTATATATTTCTCCTGATTTAATTCAGTAATTCCATTTTCTTTGTCACGTTTGATAGAAATACCCAGGAATTCTTTTGGTTCACCTAAAATAGACATCTCAAATTCTTTATTCAGTTTATTAATTACCTCACCTAATTTGACTTCATCATTGCTTGCAGCTAGAATATCATCTACATATAGTAACAATATTAAAAATTTCTCTCCTTCTCGCCACGTAAATAAGCAAGGTTCCAAGTCTGAGTTTTCTACGCCTAGGCTTAGTCCTACTTCTGTGAATTTTTCGTTCCAACGTTTTGGACTGATAAGTAATCCATACATCGCTCGTTGTAATTTACATACGTACTCATCTCTCTCCTTATTTGTGTGACAAGTTCCTTCTGGTATTTCCATATAAATTTCTTCTTTAATCTCACCGTTTAGAAATGCTGTTTTAACGTCTAGTTGACACGTTATTAGATTGTATTTGTTGATAATAACCAATACAGCTCGAACCAAAGTGAGTCTTGACACAGGAGCATATGTTTCTCTCAATTCATAATCATTATTATCTTTGAATCCTCGAATAACTAAGCGTGCCTTGTATCTCATCTTTCCATCGGCTTCAGTTTTACGTTTAAAGACCCACCTGGAATCTAATATATTTACCTTTTGACCATTTTCCATTAGAACTGGACGTTTAACTAATTTCCATACTTTGTTTTTCTTCATAGATCTTAATTCATCATCAATAGCATTCTGTCAAAGTTTATTATCTTTAGTGTGCATAGCATCTTTGTAATCAGATGGATCAGAATTTATGTTAGCTAGCATAGCATGGAAAATTTCATCGTTTGCTTGATCGACCTCTATTTCTATCTCACCATGTCTTAAATTCGTAAGTAATGCACTTGTTTTTAATTTTTCATCGATCTGTAAATTGTCGAAGCTATTATCTTTCAAGGTCTCGTCCGCTTTATTTGATTTAGCTTTCTTGTATTCTGTTTTGGATTTTCTCGGTCTACCTCTTTTCCTCTTAATCTCTCCCTCCGTTTTTGACAGTTCTGTTAACTCATTCTCACTTTTATCAGTTTGAACTGATTCATTATCACCTTTATCAAATTGAACGAACCACTTTTCTTTATTAAGATCTTCATTCGGTTGTGGGAAGTCTTTAATACTGTTTTTAACAAATTTATCCCGATATACTAATTTTTCGTTAAACCTTACATCTCTACTTTCGTAATATTTTCCTTCCTCCGGTCTTAAGAATTGATATCCCATGGGAGTATAACCAACTAGAATAACTCGCCTTCCTTCCGCTCTAAATTTCGGACTTGTTTTTCTTTGTACTTTAATGTACGCAATACATCCAAATCTTTTTAGTTGATTGATGTCAAAGTTATGATGCGGATTGAATTTTACTAACGGTATAATCATATTATTTGAAAAATGGGGTGTGCGATTATAGGCGTACACTGCTGCTGAGAGAGCTAAGTCCCATAGATACTCTGGTAGTTCTGAATCATATACATACGATCTCACCTTCTTTTGTATCGTTTGATTGAACCTTTCAGACACACCATTTAATTCAGGAGTATCAGGTGGTGACAATTGCAATTCCGCGCCTAATTTATTTAAAACTTCAATTGTGTATCCGCCTACATACTCTTTGCCTTGATCAGATCTTAAATAACACACCTTGGCATCATACCCCAATAAATTTCTCGCACTTCGCACAAACATTTCTAAACAATGTCCTACTTCGCATTTATTTTTCATGGGATATGCCATTGCTAATCGCGAATGATCGTCAATGAACACTGATATAAATCTATATCCTTTAGGAT
This sequence comes from Camponotus fellah, assembly GCA_030586385.1. Lineage (NCBI taxonomy): Eukaryota > Metazoa > Arthropoda > Insecta > Hymenoptera > Formicidae > Camponotus > Camponotus fellah. Next base: position 48,338 of record JAPIVC010000410.1, on the reverse strand, counting down.
ATGAGGATGGAGATATTGGACCCATTATATCCGAATGAATGATTTGCAAAGGTGCTGTAGCTCTAGTACGTTTTGAATTGAAAGGTAATTTCTTAAATTTAGATATCAAACATACCTCACAGTCTAATATTGATTTATCAAAAATGGCATCATTTAATTCTTTATTATTTGGAAATTTTGATTGTAAGGCTTTCAAATAGGCTAACGATGCATGTCCTAACCTGACATGCCACAGCATGGCTTTATTATTTTTATTGAACATTTTATTCTCATCTGAAAATGGAGATTCGCAATCATTTAATTCAACTATAGGTAGTTCATTAACGTCATGAAATTTTCGGTCCCAAATAGTCACGTCAAAATTTGATTGTTCATATGATCCAATTTTTGGTTTATCATATTTGTTTGAGTCCAATATCTCATCTGAACTTACTTTATTCTCGCCTAAACCTTTTAAACTCTCGTCTCTATTTTCCTGACTTTCAACATCAACCGCAATTTTTCTTAAGTTTTCAGTCTGCTGAATAGACTGTTTTTGTATCAAATCTTGTAATTTTGCTGTGACGCTTCGCGTGACATATTTATTTTCTGGCAGCTCTCCTTCAGCCAAATTCGCGAATATTCGTCTATTAATTGTTACAGGTCTGTTTTTGTCAGTTGCGTTATTTGTGTTAATTTCTAAATCAACAATCCAATAAAGTCGCTTATATACACCGGATATAAAATGCTCATTTGAAACAGGATCAAAAATATCTATTCTTTTATTATCCAAGTAAATGGCAAGTCCCATTTCGGCAAACTTACGCAACGATAATAGATTTTCTTTGAGTGCATTCGCGAAAATAACTTGGTCGATTTCTAAATTTTTACCATTTTTCAGACTAATTTCTATTTTTCCTACTCCCTCCGTTTTTAAATTCGCGGAGTTATTTTTATTCGCGCATCTGATCTCACCACACTTTAACTCATCGAATGTTTTGAAAATCAATCTGGACTTGGTCAAATGTTCTGTCGCGCCTGAATCTGCTAGGAATTTTGTAACGCATCTACCTAGATCTGATTTACCCGTGGTAGTGTACACGTCTTCGGTGTTTAGTAAATTACATTCTACTGTGAAATTATTTTTGCATTTTTCAACTAAGTTTTGTAATATATGCTCACCTTTGTTTTGATTTTGTTGATCTGATGATTGGCTAGAATTTTTCTTCTTTTCATCGACTTTTCCACCGTTGCCCTTATTGCTATTGTTTTTATAACCTTTCGCACCTCTGAATCGATCTCTTTTCGAGAAATGTGTGCGCCTACTTTCCATTTTCCTTTTCAAACCTCGCCTTGTAAAACCGCCTCGAAACGCACCGCGATTAAGATTATAATTTTGGTTGTATCTCACAGATCCTCTGCATCTGCCCCTCGACGTACTTGACAAGGATTCAACTTGGCTGGTGCAGTCTGGGGCCTTGTGTCCAAATTTCCGACATTTATAACATAGTGGGCCTTTTCCAATGTTAGTGCAATTTCCGGCCATGTGTCCATATGATTGACACTCGTAGCATCGTGGGCCTGTTGTCTGCGCTAAGTTAGCCGCCCGAATTTCACTCTTCTCACCTCCACTCGCCTGATTTCTCGCAGCTTCATCCTGCATTACCAGCATTTTTAAATTTTCATACGTCGGGCCGTTACCTTTGGTACTCTGAGTTACAAACTCTATTGTTTGCAGAGTTGGCACAGAGACTTTGACTGCGTTGTAAAATGGAGATCTTTTCCTCATCATCAGACAGAGGTATGGCATTCGGAGAATTTTAACTTCTAACAACATCCTTAAACCTTTCACTAAACTCTCCTGCTTTTTTTTTACCAATTATATATTTCATATTGTATAATTGTTTTTTAATGTTGAAAGAAGTTACATTATTTTCACACCTTTTAATTTTTTTCAATTTATTTAGAATCTCTACTGGGTTATCCAAGTGCATGACCTTAGAATGATAGTGGTTTATTAAAATATCCCGCACTTTGAATTTTTGTTCGTTTAAAATCTTTTCATCTACAATATCACACCTTATTTTTCCATTTATGACGTACAATAAATCAAATGATCTTAATTCAGAACTAAAGAAATCATAAAAATGTTCAAATTTTATATCTGATGTTAATTTGTAATCTCTTTTTACACCCATACTTTTATTTACTATTTCCAATTTTAATGTTTCTTTTATATCTTTAGATATTGAATTTACACCACTCTCATTTGCTTTATTTTTCTCCGATCTCATAAAATCTTTACAGCACTCTTTAATTATATTAGAAATTCTAACATTAAGATTTGTTTCCTCCATAGGCCATACCTCGCCCTCAGTATTATCATCTTTTCCACTTACCTCTGGTTCTTCAAGAACTGGTAATTCAAGAACTCTTGTTTAGCTTGCAAAAGTGACTCAACCGCATCTTTCATTATGTTCACAGTTCTTTTGACTTCGTCAAACTGCTTCGTATAATCATCGCGAATCAATTGTTTTAACTCTTCAATACTTTTTAGACTTTGTCTTTCCTTTTTGCTCTGTACCAATTCCTTTTTCACCTCCTGAATAATTTTTTGTGAATTGCTCCATCATTGTGGCGGAAGCAAAGCACATTTTCTCTACTGTTTTGATTAGTTCACTGACTTTGCTCTCCTGTGACTCTAATCTCGCCTCAACTGATTTCATATTTTTATTTTTATTAATATCTTCAATCGAATTTATCATAGATATATGTTGATTACTTGACAATATATTTTTGAAGTCTATCTTGGTTTTTACATTGCTTTTAATTTGAGGTTGGGGTTTACCTGATTTTATCGCGTTAACTATTGTCTGTGTTATACAACTCGCCTCAGTTTTCTCATCTTCCTCTCCTCTCTCACCATCTGCTAGACTCGCCTCTATCTTTTCACTCTCCTTCTCTCCTATCTCTCCTTTATCTGCGACATCCCCTTCCTCTTTTTCAATAGTTACGCGCTGCTCCGAGATGATCCTAGGCATTGCAAGTGGCTGGCCAGCTAATAAACATCTCTTCTCAACATTCTAGCAGATTTTCTCATGAATGCTCAGGTAACATTCGTTTTTCTGTGTAAATTCAAAAATTAATACACTTGCATTTATTCGTTTATATATATTTATATTACAAAAAGCCCATGGATCTTATTCTGAGACCAGTTGACCGAACAACAAGTATGGCTAATCTCAAAATGAACAAGCTCACAAGGGCCCGAACACAAGGCCTCTCCCCGAACCTGCCCTAATCAATCAGATCGAGTGATACCGAACTCAAGCACACTCTCCCTAATTGATTCTCAGAGTTGGAGATGTATTTAATTATTTATTGTTATAATTAAAACATCGTTAGTTTAATTTGTAATATTGTTTTAAGTTAACTTAATATGTATTCTTTTATTAATTATTATGCGTCATATGTTAGCCTATGAATACATATGCACTTCATATATATATATACGTATATTTATATTTCAATCTCATATTTGATTTCTCGCCTCTCATCTAATCTCACCATAAACCCACCTGTAATATACTCTCCACCTGATTCAGTGGTTATAATTAGCGCCTCTTCTTTTATTTCAATATAAATCTCCTCTCCTTTATGATTTTGATTTAATCTGAACATTTGTTCCAAATGTCCCCATAAATCCGGTTGTTGTACAGCTGTAAACATTTATTTTATAAGTACTTATTTTTCCATAAAATTGTTTTAAATTCGAATCGATTCATTAAAATTTAATTTAGTTCTCATCTCTTTGTGCACAAACTTTCAATATACTGTATGAGTATTTGTATATACTCATGTATCGTCTCTCGCCTATTTTTCTCTTTTCTCGAGTCAACGACTTCGCTAGGATGCGCTAGCATAAACACGCTCGCCCGAGAGAGAGTTTATGTTTACATCTCGCGGCATCGCTGTTATTCTATCCTTCTCTCCTTTGTGAGCGTGTGCCGGTCGGCCCTTGTTTCGTGGGTCCGATAAATCGGTAACGATTTTCTTTCTCTCGACTCGTTTTAACTCGCCTAGCTATAGCGACTCGCCTAGCTATAGCGCGCCTTTTGATTTTCGCACCGATTTTCTTAACTATTTGCGAATTTCACATCTGACTTTATTTATTTTCTTAACTATTAGCGAATTTCACACCTGACTTTATTTCGCTTTTGCTTGATTTCACGCCTCGATTTCTTTCTTTCACACTGCTGAATTTCGATTAACTCACACATCTATTTATACATATCGAAATCATCGTCGCGTTTGCGCTAAAGCGAACAACTCATCTAATTCGCAAAACGCATCCCCATGAAAGAAAGATTGCTTATATACTCACCTATCTTCTTCTTACTTTCCTCCTCAGTATTTTGTTGCTGAGAATTCATGTCATCTAAAATTGTTCCAGTGAAGCTTTAACAAAACAAAGCAAACCTCGCCTTGTCGTCTTGACACTCTCCCCCCTTTTTTTTTTATTTTATTTTGTTCTTCACTTTGCACTCGCGGAAGCGTGGAATAAAAAAAGCGTTACGCACCTGAGTCCATAACCTGTTAAAGGTATTTGGGTTTTGAACGCAATAAGAGACACTTTAACTTTATAAAATGTTATAGTTTTATTAATCTCGCCTTATAGACACGTCTTCGCGCTTGAGCGCGTGGAGTTAGAGTGTGAGATAAGGAAGAGCGCTCGCAGAGCGCTCGCTCCCCTAGACAAAGAAGCACACATACTTATATATATAATGTTTTATAAACAAAAGAGGACATAGACGGGCGTCATAATCTGTTTGGTTTCTGTATTATTATTCTTTCTTTTTAACAAAAAATAAATTAGTTTCTTAATGATCAAATAATCAATTTTGAGAATTTTAATCTTTAAAGAAATCGCAAAATTTTATTTCTATTACTATATCCGTCGATTTTCGACCTTAACGAAATAAATAAGTAGATTGGCTCAAATTAAGAAGGAATGACCTGTATTGTTTTAGAATTGTCGCAATAATTAAGAAAAAATTAAATAAAGAAGATCGGCCAATCTGCGTGAGTAGAAGCGCGCGGCGATGAGAGTCGTCCCACTGTAATCCGATACTAGTCGCGCGGCGAAGCGGTGGGCGGGTCGTTCTCCGAGACATGATGGTGGTTTGCGATATATCGCAATACCGTGTCGAAAAACGCGTCCTTTTAGTAGCGAGAAAATGATGCGCTATCATTTCCACACCACCTTGCGGTAGATAGCATAGTGCGCTTTTTTATAGTGGTTTCCCCCATAGGCCTATTCCACTCTCAATTTGAAAATTATTCAAAATGCCATTACTATACGCTAAATACATTGTAAATGTAAAAAATTAATGTTGATAGTACCTTTACAAAAATTAATCCGTAATTGAAAATCCTTCGATAAAATGTATTGCACGTTGATAATGAGACGATGATAAAATGCTTCACGAATCCTTTCTTCATCTCGTACACGAAGGCGCACTGCTGGATCGATTATCCCAATATTATGCACGACACCCAGTTTCACATAATTATTGCACAACACGTAAAATTGTAAGGCCACTTGGTTTTCGTGCTCGAGAAAGGATCCACCGAATCACCTCCCAGATCTTTTACCCCGATCTCACTTGAATCTTCTCCTCTCCCTCATTCCCCATCCAATCGCTCTTTTGAACCTTCCCCTTCTCCTTCCCCCTCTCCTGTACCCTTATTAGAATCTCGATCTCCGTCTCCCATACCTGTAATTACCCTCGACTCCGATTCTCCATCCCCTTCGACCTCTTCAGAGTCTTCGGAATTCGTCCAGGATCCGGAAGATTTCGCGAGAGATCTTCCCAACCTTGATGAGAGTTCCTCTGGCTTTCCCACAGAGTCCCCGGAACATCCTTCCCCCTCCCGTGCCAATTTCTTAAATTATTTTATATCACAGTTCCCTCTCCTTGAGCTTCCCATTCCGGAAGGAGCCTTTTGCGTAGGTCCCGGTGATGTGGACCACCAAGAATTCCTTCACTATTTAACCACCGCCCCGCCAGACGCCATAATTTCCTGGTTCCTCCCTGGGTCACATTTACCTCTGGCCGTTCCCATCCAAGCCCTCTTGAAGAAATTCCCTCCATCCACAATCTAGATTGATGACCTCTAATTTACACCCTCAATAGAAAAATCTAAAATTTGCGAAAAATTGTAAAAACCAGCCAGGATTTATTAAAGCTAAACTCCCCATTAATTATCCTGGCTGATGACCCCCGTACTATTGTAACACCCGCGAGATTACATATACACACATACATCCACAGATACAACACACCAATATACTTTGTAAAATTATTTCAAATAAAATAAGATTTTTAGTTTAAGAAAAAAAATATATTTATTTCTATTTAACCCAATCACATCTCCGGATTCCCAAAATCGTACAAGGTCTCGTCCCGTGTAAAAGAGATTCGATTCTCTTACCAAAAGGAGACCGACGAGCGCAACGGCCTTTACTCGCACAGAGTTAAAGGGACCATTCTGGTCACTGACCTGTGTCAGGCCCTTGACACTGCGCTCGACCCGATCCTTACACACGTCCGAAAGTGTGTCACCGGGTAAGTAGGTTACGTCCTTCCAGATAGCCCGACCTTTCAAGGGTCTGAACGTAACAACAAATCGTCTTGAGTATACTTTTTATGATTGGGAAATTTTTTAAAAATCAAATCGTAGATACCTTCGGTTCCTTATACTTTATTCCATCGATAATTATATTATCTTCCTTGTCCACATCGAAACGTTTATCACCGAGCATCATTCCTTCGCTGGTAAATTTAACACCGTAGACGTAATCCATGTTCTTATTTTTATCAACACACATAATATCTCCTATATACTTTTGCGCCAGTGAACAAAATGATCTCGGAACGTTTTTTTCTTCGGACGTTTCTAATTCGTGTCGGACCGATGTTACAAACGAATCGGGTATGGTCTCGTAAATTTCTTCGACGGACGTGGATGGTATTGTTTGACGCGGTTGTATTTTTATCGGAGTGGAAACAGTAGTATTAGAAAATGGCTTCCTTCGCTTTGATCGATTTGGTGTTGAATATGTCGGTGAATCAGTTATCGGCATATTTATCCGTGCTCGCTTTATTCCTTGCTTTGAATCTTTTATTTTTTCCTCATGCTTCTCTCCGAACGTCCAACTCAACGGTTCGATTTTCGACGCATCAGATTCCACAGTATTTTCGACAAGCTGTTTTAAAGGCTTGGCTTAAATTATCTTTCCAATATGATATCTTCCTCCATTTTATCAGTTTTCAAAGCACGATATTTTTTGCGAATCGATTCGCTCGTTTTTGTAATCTCACTCGCAATCTTTTCACGATCATCGTTCATGATGTGTCTATGACGACTGATCGCTTTACGGTTTCGCGAAATCGTTAAATCCTCTTCTATATCCATCGATCAATGTACTATCTTTATCAATGATTACGAAGCCATATTTACGTTGCCAACATTTCTGACACAATGCACGGAAATCGTCATAAGACATGTCGATTTACGTGATCGTTGTACACGTGTTTCAAGTTTGTGCCATCTTGTTTAAACAAAAACAGTTTCGCGTTGTTGCGTATAAGATGCTTAGGTATCTTGGCATACGTTTGACAAAGATAGAAACAGTCAACGCTCGAGTGTCGATCCATTGCAAAGTATTCTCTTATCACATCTTGCTCATCGCACGCCACGTCATCAAAGATAAAGATGGAATTCGGAAGCGCCTCGCTCGGTGGAATGACATCGCTGTTATTAGAGAATGTAAAATAGCCAATTTCATCTATAGGTGTTAGTAAATTTTCCAAGTATTTGTATTTCGGCTGTTGAAGTGATTTCAGTATACGTACACGTTTTCGAAACGTACACCGTGCGGACTTTCTATCAAACTAATCAACACGTTTGGCTTACCGCAGTTTGAAGGGCCGTAAACGATACCGCGTATAGTAGTCGGCAGCATGTTTCCATGCTTGCGTACTTTTTTCCCTGATATTAGTCTATTGTCGAAGTTTGATACTTGGATTACTTGCGCGTATCGCACGAACCGCTCTGTTTTCTCTTTCGAATCAATTTTGCGAATGATCACGAGGGGGAGATCTATTTATAAAAGTGTCTCGACTCGAAACCGCTCAGTATCAAAAATGTTTCTCCTTCTGTCGGATGAGAGAGACATTCTCTGGCTTACCGCCGAACAGTATATCCCAAAGATTCTTTTACTGCAAAATTTTGGTGATTACATGGAACGATTGTGGGACAAGCTTCCAGAATATATAAAGACTGATTCGGAGGTTCAACAATATCGTTCGTGCATGCAACATTACAATCAGCAGTCACACATCGAACACACATCGAACGGTCCACCTCCGTTGATAAAAGATTGCTACGAATGTAAGCGAAAATCGTAAGAGGTAGCGGTCTTTTAAATCGTGCGATAAACGCGCTCTCCATCGAATTGCAAATTCCCGGTTATCAGTTTTGCGGGCCGGGAACTCGATTAGAGAAACGATTGGCTAGAGGCGAGGTATCAATTGAGGTATCAATCCATTGGACGCAGCATGTCGCGAGCACGACATTGCTTACTCGTGAAGCAACATCCTCGATCAACGTCACATCGCAGATCGCATACTAGCTGCGACAGCGCGAGAACGCATTACCGCGAGGGATTCGACTCTCGGTGAAAGAGCAGCCGCTACGACTGTTTGAGCGGCAATGAAGGCAAAGACAAAACTCGGCATGGAAATGGAAAACCGTCGACGACAAAAAGGAGGAAAAAAACGAATATTTCCAGTAGCGAAACGCTGTAGTATTTTTACCACTTTTACCATTGTTGGGAGTTGTCGATACTTTGGCCGGCGGTGCGGCGGGAATCGCAAAGGCGGTAAACGATAGCAAGGCGGCGCAACGTCAGCTGGAAGAGATGCAGCGTCACAATCGCGCAATGGAAAGTCGCGGACTTTATCTCGCTCCGTACAAGCGTGGACAAAGGAAGGATTCTCAAATTCTAAGAGAAAAAAAACGTCGAAAAAAAAATGCCTACGGGTGTGACAACTAATGTGCAATTGGAACAATTTGCGAAACGTATGCACATACCTTTCTTTCAAGGCGTTTTCATAATAATTTACCGATAAGCGGTATCCAACGAAACGAGAGTGGAATCATCAATTGGATGACGTTGATGGTCCCGGTACTCATTGGATAGCGTACACAAAGAGAGGTGATCGTGTCGTATATTTCGACAGTTTTGGAAATCTTCGGCCGCCCAAGGAACTTGTGCAATACTTCGGACGAGTGAAAATTGAATACAATTATACATCTTATCAAAGTTATAATCAGAGTATCTGTGGATAGTTGTGTTTAAAATTTCTTCAAACGATCAATTTAAAGGCTGACAATCCATCGTCAAAACTAAGTACTCGTTCGACATGTCACTGACACTTACGTTGACCGGCAGAAGCATCGTTCTCGCTGTAAGCTATTTTCCTGCTATAGATTTGATCGATGCCGATTACGAGCTCGGATTAACGGATTTTGAAACTTATCATACGATTCCAAACGTAAATTTTTCGAATAATAAATTTTACTTTGGCAATGACAACAAGGAAATTACGATTCCCGAAGGATCGTACGAATTGCATGCTATAAATGACTATCTCAAACGCGCAATTTTGCGGGATGAACACCATTCCAGAGAAAACGATTATGATGAGGAATATCCAATAGCGCCCTGCGCCAATCACAGTACGCTAAAAAGCGAAATCAAATGCGCCTACAGAATAAACTTTACCAAACCCGACAATATAGGATCCTTACTTGGATTCTCGTCGAATCGTATATTGCAACCTCGCAATTGGTATGAATCGGATGAACCTGTTAATATTATAAACGTAAATATTCGTATAGAATGTAACGTGACTACTGGTGCGTACTGCAATGGCATGCGCGTACACACGATACAATGAATTTTCATCAAGCGTACCGCCAGGATATAAGATATCGGAAACGTCGGCACAGATCATTTATCTGCCGATCATCGTACGGAGCATTACGGATTTAACGATACGTATTGTGAATCAAAGAGGTCGATTGCTCGATTTTCGAGGAGAGGAAATTACCGTAAAATTGCATATACGGCGGCGACATAGTATGCTCGTGCTGAACGAAACGGAGCACGCGAGAGACAATACTTTTACAAGGGACAATACTATTGCTAAGACGAGCGGTATCGGGTGACAATAATAAGATAGCCATTAAAAAGAAGCTGAACGCGTTGAATCGTGAATTTTTGAAATCATTGGGATTCATCGTACGAAAAGAATGATTGATGTTTTGAATATCGGAGGTAAGCCAGTCTTTAACGATCGCATCGTCAAGATTGAGACTCATACGTACAATTCGTACGCCAATGCGACGCTTAGATGCAGCGATGAGATACGAATACCTATACAACATCAGGATTTGTACACGTTACTGTGCGAAAGCTTTCTTTACATCGAGGGAAAGTTTAATGTGCGTAAAGGGAATGACGAAATGAGGGTTGTATTGAGAAACAATTGCGTCGCATTCATGTTTGATGAGCTTCGATACGAACTCGACGGAGTAGAGATTGATCGCAACAGAAATGTTGGAATAACATCAACGCTCAAAAAATTATGTCTCTCTAACGCACCAGAAAAGTATAAACTTGAAGAACACTGCGTGGGATTTGACGTACAACGGTGACAAAAATTATTTCAACTATTGCGTGCCGCTCAACATGTTCCTGGGATTTTGCGAAGATTATAACACGTTGTGATTAACGCTCGTCACGAATTGATTTTGATACGTTCGCGCAACGATAATAATTGTCTATTCGGACATCCGGAAGCTGAGATTGAATTATTCAAGATACAGTGCCGTATGCCTCGTGTAATATTGAACGAGATGAATAAATTATCAATGCTGCGAATGTTGGAGAGCAGACGATACTTGAATATGAGTTTCCGATCTTGAGATCTATATGAATTTCCTCTGCTTAGTACGATCAAACATTCGTGGACCATGAAATCCGCCTCTCAGCTAGAGAAACTGCGATACGTGATCTTTGCGCTGCAAACTGGTAAAAAGAATTCAATGTCACAAGATGTTACATTGTTCGATGACTGCAAACTGACCAGTTAAACTCTATTTAAACTCGGAATTTTATCCTTATCGATGATTTAAATTTAGATTTTGAAAAAAATAGATTCGCCGTCCTATTCGACATGTACTCTCGTTTTCGCAAATCTTATTACGGATGTGATAATAGCACCGCGCTGTTAAGTATTCCAAAGTTTCTACATTGCGGTCCTCTTGCGGTCATTGATTGCTCGAGACAAACCGAGTCTGTCAAAACTGCTACCGTGGACGTGAGAATAGAGTTTGAATGCAGGGAAAATATACCGGCGAATACTACCGCTTATTGTCTCATCCTGCACGATCGGGTTGTCGAATATAATCCATTGATCAATGTAGTCACAAAATTACATAGATCAGCAAATATCCCCTCCATTGCACATGATGAAAAATATAAAAAATTGAAATGTTTGACGATCGACATCAGTCTGCGATCGGATCTTGTCATCATGGCTACGCCAATGTTTGTAGGTCTGCAAGGATTTATCGTTTGGAAAAACTTTGTCATGAAGGAAGCTGCGGTTTTGAGAAAAGGATCCAGACTTTCTCATTATATTTTTATATGTCCAGTTTTATATGGCACACGCTCACAAATTCTGAGAGATGTCAGATTTTATGGCTGATTAAATATCACCATGGATTATCGTGGACACGTTCATATTGGAAGTCGAAACGTTTAATTACGACAGCGGTGATGGGTGCAACGAGGAGGAGGATGATGCGTCACCTCTCGTGTACGTTAAGGGCCATGAAAAACGGCAATGGCTGGCCGATATACTGGACAATGATGCGAGAAACGATATGATTATCGAAACTTTGGATGTAGATTATGAAGATGTAGCTTCTTTAAATAAGTTAGATGTTAAGAATACTATGCGTTACGAAAATCATGTAAAAAATTGCATTCTACAAAATGTATTTATAATTGGTGGTTGAAACATCATGATGATTCTTCGAATCCATACTTATAATATTTATAATAAATTGATGATGCAATATATTTTTATCGTCTTTCTTATTCTCTCCTTTCTTTCCTCTTCCCTATCTATGTACGTGTCGTGATCGTTTCCGTAGTGACACAGCTGCCACAGATATTGTATTTCGATACTACATTGTAATACATTTATTTGTTCGATAATTGAATATAGTTTTACGTTTGATTTTCGTTTAACGGGTGTTGATTTACGTTCGTTTCCGTTTGACAACTATTCGACGAGCGTTCGTTTCCATTTGATGACCGTTTAATTACCGTTCAATAGCCGTTCGTTTCCGTCCGATGAGCGTTCAATTACCCTTCGTTACCGTTCGTTTCCGTTCGATGAGCGTTTATTTCCATTCGTTTCCGTTCGATGACCGTTCAATTACTGTTCAATTATCGTTCGTTTCCGTCCGATGAGCGTTCAATTACCGTTCGTTACCGTTCGATGAGCGTTTATTTCCGTTCGTTTCCGTTCAATTACCGTTCAATAGACGTTCGTTTTCCGTCCGATGAGTGTTCAATTACCGTTCGTTATCATTCGTTTCCGTTCGATGAGCGGTTATTTCCGTTCGTTTCCATTCGATGACCGTTCGATGGGCGTTCAATTACCGTTCAATAGCCGTTCAATTACCGTTCGTTCCCATTCGATGATCGTTCGATGGGCGTTCAACAATCGTTCAATTACCGTTCGATGGGCGTTCAACAATCGCTTAATTACCGCTCACTAGCCGTTCGTTTTCGTTCGACGATCATTTGATCAGAGTTGACGCATTATATTATATCGTGCCAAGTTGTGTGGGAACATGCATACTTTTGTCTTACGATACGTTTTTGGTAAGCGATAATGATATGTTTCTAAAGTTTCAAAGAAAAAAATATGAAATTGTTAATTACAAATTATTAATTAATGCCATCGGTAGGCAACGCATCGCGAAGAGTTCAATCACAATGGATATATGCTCTAAGTTATAAAGCGGAGTCCACCTTGCTTACCGGCGGAGTGATTACGAGTAAAGGGGCCAAAGGCCCTCCTTTGTACTTTCCGCGCGCGCGCGTGTGTGTGTGTGTATACATACATTTGTAATACATATTTTTTTAATTGTATTAAATTGTATTATGGATTTATGACATTTAGAATTGATTTAATAATTCGTGTTGATCTGTTTAACAACATATGTCAAGGTCAAGATCGGCGTATAGATCCAACTTCGAAAGTTTTATTGAAAATTCCAATTTTTCTGTTTTATAGCTACAACTTGGGAAATACAAGTGACCCGCAAACTTTACAAACAGATTCAGATTCAGGGATCAAAAATACTTAACATTTCCATTGGGAAGACGTAAGTCTTACGTCTTCCGTTCCCATTGGGAAGACGTAAGTCTTACGTCTTCCGTTTCCATTGGGAAGACGTAAGACTTACGTCTTTCCAACAGATTTCACAAGGAGACCCGAATTGTAGAGAATTACCCAATTAGTTAGAAGAATTTACTGTTCAAAAAAATTTTTTTTCTCTCTTTATATAATTTAATTATTATTTAATTTAATAGAATGAATACGCCCGTTAGCGCACGGTGCGATAGCCCATGTCCCGATAGCACACGAAAAATTGAACACAATTCCCGATAGCCCACGTCCCGATAGCGCACCAACCCAATAGCACACCAACCCGATAGCACACCAACTTTGCATCAAGTACAATTTTGCACACGAAGCGAGGGGGACGGGGTGGGTGCACGAGGGGGGCCGAAGGTCACCCTTGCGTGTATATCTTTGCATGCAAAGTTGTACTTGGTGCGCTATCGGAACGTGGGCTATCGCACCGTGTGCTAACGGATCCCGCTCGAATACGCCAGCCTTTACGCACGCGGTTCAACCATATTTTAACTCTATTAAAGAAAGAAATGAAAAATATATCGATATTAAAGCGCACGAGACATGTATAGATATCCCGCGCAATATATAGCTGTGTCGCTCGCACTCTTTCGTTCGAGTGTCGAGCGAAAAAGATGACTATCGGACATCTCTAACTCATTGTCAGTGTCGTCTTATAGTGCTTTCTCTCTCGCTCTTGTGCCGTACGCAAAGGACGCAACAATGCCGGACACATCGGAATATCCCCACAACTCTATCTCCACTTTCTCTCTGGCTGCCCGGCCCGTGTACATGTGCGTTTTGCTTGTGTGATGTCAATAGCATCAACACAAGCATACCGAAATACCATTCCTGCCGATGCGTGTACAATAACAGATCTCTTGTAGTGTTGAAAGTTATAAACTAATAAAGAATTATTGTACGGTTTCATATAAATTTGTAACTTTCTATGTTCAGGATCCGTATTGCGAGTCTAATCAAAATTCCGTTAACGATTTAACACAGATCGATGGCGCCATCCGTTCGTGATCAAGTAAACTCGAAAACGCGTACCGCTGCCCCGTTTCCCAAAATCAGGCAGGATCCGCGTGATCGCGTAATAATACATAGTCCTGGCCAATGAGAAAACCGCAATATCACGCGATTTTACGTGCCTAAACGAGATAGGCTAAAATTCATCACCCGACTCGCGTTTCGAGCTTTTATTTAGTAGGAGAAAGCCTTTCTCGACGGAGATCAGTTACAGAGAGCAGTCTCAGAAGTCACAAAGAGAAGTTCAAGAATCGCTTATCTAACGAGATTTACAACGCGAGCACATTTAATCGAAGGTCTGTGTTGCGCGTATTCAAGATTATTAGTTCGACGTTACGTTCGAAGGATTACGTGCCGCCACGATCACAAAGTTTGAGCGCGAGTTCCCGGACCAACGCAGTGCCTCCACTTCTGTTAATGGGAAGAGCTTTCTTCGTCCTTCGGATTCTCCGCTTATATCGTGCTCCAGTAGTGCGGTCTCGCTCGTTCTCACGCGTGCAGCCGTGTTGCGCTGTCTCACTCAATCTCGCGAACCGTTCAATAGTGCGGTCTCGCTCGCTCTCACGCGTACAGCCGTGTTGCGCTGTCTCGCTCAATCTCGCGACTCACTTCAATCAAGATTCTCGAAGTGACACTGTGCCTAATAAATCGAAATATTATACAGAACTCTTGTAAATACAGTGTGCAATAAATCATAGTAACTTTCAACGTCACTGTGTGTGAAACAAGGAAGCAATCTCAATCTGAATTGGGTGCGGGAAACTCACACACAATAACCACAAAAAATTAATGTATGGTGTGGAATAATAGATGGTTACTTAATAGGGCCGTTTTTCTTTGAAGAAAATCTGAACGCTCAAAGATATGAGATATTACTTGTAGATCAAATAATTTCAGCCATATGAAATATTTTTCCAAACAATTTTATATTAATATTATTTCAATCGTTTCTCATCCTTGTACTGTGCTATCCGTCTTTCGTTCTCGCGATACCCACTCGGGTTTGTCCCGGCGTTTCGTGTGCGATTTTAAAATTGCAAGCTCATACATTCTATGCAAAGTGAAGTATATCCCGCATCACAAACACGGGTTAGGTTGTGATCGGACTTTTGGGATGATTTATTAAAATCACGAAGAAATGAGGTTCCTACCTTATTCAGCGTTACGATCGCCAGCTCATTTGACCCGTTAATGAGCAAGGAATGATGTCCTCGGGTCGTATTTCCTTCTATGCGAGATTCCCGAATTGACAACCACTGCCGTGGTACAAGGCTGGATCCCCGGGATGAGAACCTCCGTCAGAACATTCCAGCCGCCGCTTCCGCGACGCAGCAAAGGGGAACGCGCGACGCAATTGCCTCACCCCATCGCGCACGTTGCCTTTGTCTCACACGCCGTTCAGCTTCCCTTTCCACTTCGTCAACGCACAATGCCACTGCGCGTTATCTCAATCGCCTCGTGATAACTCGCCAACCCTTTGCTTCTTTGTTACAAGACACCGCTGGATCGACGTCCGGATGCTGGATTCCTGTGAAGACTTCGGAAGATCGACGATACACGCCCGCGATATCTCGAGGACAAAGGATTTGGGAATGTTTGTTCACATACACGCGAAAGAAAAGAAAACCACAATCACCTTTATTTCAATATTATAACGATAATATTTATTTAATGAAACAAAAGGATGCTGATTCTCGCGCACTTTCTGCACGCTTCTTTTACACGCACACGCAAACAAGCAAAAATTTAACGTATAATACTTTATAATAATAGTAGTAATATTACACAGAGACAATGGTTCCTTTGTTACGCACTATCAACGCGCGCGTAGAGACTCCTCTCTGTTCGGAATCCCGGGAACGACTCTCTCGTCCGGGCTGTCGGCACACTCTTATATATCGGACGTCCCACTCGACTCTATGCCCACTCTAGTGGACAAAACTATAGTTTATGCTAACAGCTATAGTACGCTTACATCTACTATATACAATAGCGCAGACTATATATAAATTGCTGCACTTTTTGCACTTCTATGCACCTTTCGGGTTGCCGCGAAGTGCGGTATCCGCTACACTTTCGTGTACCGCAGTATACTTATGTCCTGTCTTGCACTTTCGTGCACTTTTGCATACTCGCGCAACTTTGCCATCATCTGCACTTTTGTGCACTTTAGCTCGCGCATAGAGTCTATTTCCACTGCGCTTTTCGGGTGCAATCTCGCACGCAAAGATTGTTATCTGCACTTTCAGTGTGCATCGCCCCCCCCCCCCACAAACTTTTTTTCCCCCCTTTAAGGGGCCCCCCCCACGTTTTTACACACAATCTTTTTCTGTACTTCTTGGGTACATCGTCGCACGCTCGCATGATGTCTGTTTTTTGCACTTTCTATATGCACTTTCGCACGTTCGCATAATGTTTATGTTTTTCGCACTTTCTATGTGTACTTTCGCACGCTCGCACGCACTTCACTCTTATTCGCGCCAGGATGGTCCCGGCACCGACTCGCTTTCCGCGCCGGCCCGTTTGAGACGGACGACGGGTATCTTTTTTCCGCTGGGTCCGGTCCGGGATTCCACTGAGTCCGTGGTCATCCGCACTGGAGTGGCATTTCCGGACGAGCCGCTCGAGGGCGACCGGATGGATCTGCCCGGTGTTGGTGGCTTCTCCTCCGGCTTCATTACCCCCTCCAAGGGGCTTTGCCGCGACTTGTCACGACGAAGTGCCTTCTTCTTCACGATCCCGTCCTCCTGGGCGGATTCCGACGACATTCTCCTTTTCTTCAAGGTGTCGGATTTTGTTGGATGCTCATCCTTGTCGGTGGATTGTGACATCGTTCTTCCTTTTCTCGCGGCATCGGGTTTTTTCGGATTGTCCTTCTCCTTGATTACCTCTATTTTCGTGACCTCTATTTTCGTGAGATGCAGTGCTGATAGTATGATATTTTGTTAGTGCAAGATCATTAGTTGTTTAATGTTCAGTATAGTAATCTGTAAACAATAAGTGAATTAGCATATTGTCTGTGATATAAGAAAGGAAATAATATCGTAATGACTATTATTATAATTCAATTTAATGTGATATTCTTTAATATATTAAGAAAATAATAATCTAATAATGATTAAACAAACAGACTATGAATAACTATAATCAATAATAATTGAGTTACACATTCGGCTTATTCTGAAGTGGGAAATTGGGAGGGCATGTAGTGTTATATTGCTGACTATAATTGTGAATCGACTATAAACTCCGTGGGATATAACAATATTAAACACGGATAACCAGTTATCGTACAAGATGATTTCTTGAATTATAATCAAATACATTATAGGTAATTAAACTGTGTAGTGTAGATTATAGAATTAAGTTCTTGAGAAATAACTGTTTTGAACATGGTTACATTATAAGTAAGTTGAACTTATAAAAACGAACGCGGTTGACAAATAGTTTGGAATCGACTTGATGAATAATTAAGTTAACTAGTGCGGATTATAAGTTTTTTTCTTTTTTTTCTTATAAAAATTTTAGCTATGTTATGAATAATCCATATTAAACAATCAGCTAGTTTACTAATAGTAATAACAATAATATATAACTATTTTCCTTTCAAATGTAAGGTAGTTTGAATTGCCGCAGTATGCTTCTGAGTGGATGTCGATGAGCTTAGTCTCTCCGTCCTCAGATACAGTGCTGATTGCACATTGTCTTATTAGTACAAAATTATTGATTGTTTCCTGCTCAGTACAGTAATCTGTAAGCACTAAGTGAGTTAGCATATTGTTTCATAATATAATGTAGGAAATAATCCTGTAAGTTTCTAATATTATAATACAATTTAATTTAATATTCCTTAATATGGTAGCATAGGATAATTAAATTTATTAATCATAAAATAAAATAAAATAAGCAGACTATGAATAATTATAATATTATTAATAACTGATTTACTGCTGCAATTCCATGAGTAGACGTTGATGAGAGGAGTCTCTCCGTCTACAGGGGTTGAGGCGATAGTAATATTGCTTGAAGCATCTTGTCCTTGAATGTGCTCTATACCCTTGTCTTGACTGCTTCGAGCTGTACAAAAAGTCATAGCAGTATTATTATGTGAAATATATCTTGATATTTTTATCATGAACATATATTAAATGAATAATTAATATATACACATAATATAAGATGATAATATGTGATGATTTAAAATAATATAAAATAATTAAAATTAACTGTTATATAACACTGTGCTAAACAAATAATTAACTTATAATGTTCGACATATAGACGTATTAATTTAAACTCTGATAAACTCTTTAAACCTTAAAATCTGATAAAATATTGCTGCTGCAGATTCCTGGATTGATGTCGATGAGAGATATCTCTCCTCGGGGTCTGTGGCAACAGTTGGGAATGTTTGCTTTTTTGCGTTGGACTCTGAATCTACGTTGACACATCTGTATGATTTGTCCTGAAGTAAGAAAATAAGAAAGCATATAGTGTTATATTATTGACTATAATCGCTAACTGGCTATTATATATTCTTAGGATATAAGCTAAATAATACTGTCGAAGAATTTAGTCTTCCCCCATGAGTTGAACTTATAAATGAACGTGGTTAACAAATAGTTTGAAATTGATTTAATTAATAATTAAGTAACTAGTGCGGATTATAAGTGTTTCTTGTAAAACCTTAGTTACGTTATGATTAATCTATAATAATCAACTAGCTAGCTTATTACTAACGATAATATATAATTATTTTCCTTCTAATTGCAACGTAGTCTAATTGCTGTCGTATGCTTCTGAGCAGATGTTGATGAGTTTAGTCTCTCCTCAGATCCAGTGCCTATAGCGTTATTCTATCAGGATTAAATTATTGATTGCTCGCTGCTCAGAATAGTAATCTGTAAATAATAAGCGAGTTAGTATATTATGTAATGAAGGAAATAATTATGTAGTGTCTATTATTATTAAACAATTTAATTTGATATTCCTTAATATATTAAGCATAGGATAAAAGTAAATAAGAAATCTATTTAGATGAATGTAAGTTGATCTTACTGAAATATCTAAAATACGACATAATTAGATGTAAGATATTACAGAAATTGATTTAAAGTTAAATTCTAAATTGCATTCTAAATTGTATTCTAATTCATAGACTAATAATAATCACTAAATATAACAAAATAATTATGTAATAACAGCATATGTCAAGAGTCAAGTAATTGGCAAAATATCTTGTATAACCTATAAATATCGTATGAATAATGCTGCCATAAATAGTTGAACTATGCTAATGGTAGAATAATGTTAACTAATAATTTATGATACAAATATTAATATTAACTTACAATTTATATATTATTTATAAGAGTAACGCAGCATTTAATGTAGGCTCTAAATAGACTTACTTCCAGAGTTTATTAATGGTACAGATACCGAATTGATTGTATGGAGTTATTCTACATACTCGTTGGCTATAAATGCAGATTCTCACTGTACCTGAAAATATAAACATCCTTTAGAAAATACATATTTAAGTATTATTAATTTTGGCGTGCAAACATTATATATACTGCAATGATCGTAGCCTTTCTTGTGACATGTGAGTTATAATATAGTTGTTAAGTGCAAGCTCACTTAAGATAATTTATTGTTATATAAATAATAACTCTTATAAAATAATATAATTGATTATAATACACTGATTGGACTTGCTTTTATGCATAATACTTTGATAACTGATTATTTGCTGTTATATTACTTACATATGTATGGTTATGTTTTTGTTAAGATGAGGGCTTTGTTAATAATAATTATCATCTCTGAGACACTGGTTTGTTGAGATGAGAGTAAAACACTTGGCTGTTGTTTATTTTATTGTTAATTGTTATAGACTTGAAGCTCGCAATCGATATATCGATTGTGACGTGAGGATCTGATATCTGAATAATTGTTGTTCCTGCTATATCCATTATTCTCTGAAAGCAAAAAACAAGTGGCGGTATTAAACTACTGTCGATTGTTATAATAGATAACTTGTTAATAAAGAAATTATTGCTCGGAGCACGTGCACTGCCTGTATAATGACAGGTGACCCGGGACTATGAATGGTATAGTAAGGAGGCATGCTATATTAAAATAACACTAGGCTGTCTCTTAAGCCCTGTTTTCATGAGATGATTTCTGATGAGTTCATATATGCGATCCTCAATGATAATATGTTATACTGAGATAATTTACAATAAATATTATTACATTATTAAAAATAAGTTAGAAACTAATTAATGATACCTCAATTTACACAATTAAAAATCTAATTAGTTATAAATAATTAATAATTGTATGTAATCTGGTAATTATCATTTAGGAATATTTGTTCCGTTTAATTAATATTATATAATGTTCCTTGGTAAATAAATAAGTTTTAAGATAGTTACATGCATAATTTATGAATTCTGGTTGCGCAGTGGTGATCGCCAATTGGAATAGTTTCCGAATTTAGTGACCGGAAGTGCGGTGTTTGATCGCTGCGAACTGGATCTGTGTGCTTTAAAAGGCATGCACAATGGGTGAAAACATATCTTTATAGCTCCCCCTTTCTGGCTATAGGTTCTAGTTTGCGATTGGGCTGCGCAGTAATTTTTGCCTGCAAATTTTGTATGCGCACAGAAGGGATTGACTTCTGGCTGCTCGAATTCACCCTCCTGCAGTGTTGAATATTCGGTTTTGTGTATATTTTAAGAATTAGTTAAGATACTTGCGCAGTAATTACTGTCTATTAAATCTGTATGCGCATAAGGTGGAGGTGCACTGAAGTGACCTCCTCTCTTCGGCCGCGAACACTGATTCATGTTTGGACTGCGCAGTAACTTTAAGCTGTAAAATTTGGATGCGCATTGGTAGGACTGAGGTTGGACGGTTCGGATTAACCCTCCTGTGGTGATGAATCGCTGGTTTTGTTCATGGTTTGTGATTGCAGTTTATAGCTTATAGTCTGTAGTATATAGATTAGCTTATAGTACAGTTTAGTCTATAGTTTATAGTTTATAAGTTTTAGCCTATAACCTATAGCTTATAGCTTGTAATTAGTTTTCTAGCTTATAGTCCTTAGTTTATCATCTAACGATACTTATAAATTAAGTTAGTTTGTACTACACATTGTGCTGTTAGCTGTTAGGTATAATTTAAATAAACCGTTACTGTTGTTAGTTATTGATACTGTTATAACATTGCGATTATTATTGTTAGGACGCGTATTAATCATAATGGAGCGGTTGATCAATGTTCGTTACCTCATGATGACTCTCTCTGGCGCGCGATAATGTTCCTTCAGAACATCTAGTAGGATGTGCTATATTGTGCAACCTATATTCCCTGGATACCCAATTCATACAGGAGGGTAGAATCGTTCATGCCAACAATGTTCATGTCATCTTGGCGTACGTTAAGCTATTGTATGATTTCGCGCAGCAAATGAATTTGAATAGAATATATTTAATTCATAAGATTAAGTTACTTGAGGTCCGCGAGCACGATCTTGGCGCTGAGATCAGTGTTCTTAGAGGATTGTCTCCTCTTGCTGGAGACATATCCTCTGGAAGTATAATCAAAAACCAACCTTTGCCTCACTGAAGATCAGGTAGATAAAAGTGACCCGGAACTTGAAATTATCCTGGATACTAAGGTCATAAATGAGATAGACAATCCACAGTGGCTTTGCAGAATATCAGAGACTTGAAGACAAGAAGAATGCCTTGTTAAACATCGAACAGGAAATGGATGAGGTCTCTGTCTCTTTATTATCATCGATTACGCAACAAAATGAATCATCCTACATGAAAATGGAGTGCTTCAACGACCTATGGTCGTTGAAGCACTCCTCTTGGGAGCGTATCCCGGAACTTGTGTCTTCCAAACGCTCTAGAGATGGGAGTGCTCGAACTACGCTCCCAAACTTACGCGATATTGATATGAATCAGGAACAAGATAAGGACTTACCGCCTCAGAGAGCCCTCGGATCTCCCAGAGGCCGGCACGGTGATGCGCTCAACGCCGCCGAGTCGACTGTCGAAAGACAGAAATCCAGCGAGGGTACTGTTGGGGTGGTCTCAGACAGCGCCCCAGCAGCACAAATAACTACTGTTGAGATTGACTCTATGGAGATTGTTACATGTATGATGGAGGATGAGTCGAGAATGACGCAGTCTATAATACTCGTAAAAGCCTGCGGAAAAAAGGAAAGCGTCTGCCTCTCCATGTAGCGAAGTCGAAGAAACGGGAGCGGTGCACTTGGACACAGTACAATTGGACACGTTGCAAATGGACACGGTTCAATTGGACACGAAATTTTGGACACCGTTCTTTTGGATACCGTTCATTTAGACACAGTTCATTTGGACACCGTTCAATTGGACACCGTTCAGTTGGACACAGGAATAAGCAACCTGTTCAGATGGACACAGAAAGATGCAACCTGTTCAGTTGGACACAGAAAGATGCAACTTGTTCAGATGGACACAGGAATAAGCAACCTGTTCAGATGGACACAGGAATAAGCAACCTGTTCAGTTGGACACAGAAAGATGGCAAGAGAGGGCCTTCGGCCCCCCTTCCCGCACCCACCCCGTCCACCTCGCTTCGTGTGAAAAGCTACAAACCTATGTGTGTGTGCGTGTGGCTGTTTCGAACATGGCCGTTTCGAACGTGATCAAATTATATCCACTCCATCTGAACAAGTTGCATCTTTCTGTGTCCATCTGAACAGGTTGCTTATTCCTGTGTCCATCTGAACAGGTTGCATCTTTCTGTGTCCAACTGAACAGGTTGCTTATACCTGTGTCCATCTGAACAGGTTGCATCTTTCTGTGTCCATCTGAACAGGTTGCTTATTCCTGTGTCCATCTGAACAGGTTGCATCTTTCTGTGTCCATCTGAACAGGTTGCATCTTTCTGTGTCCATCTGAACAGGTTGCTTATTCCTGTGTGCATCTGAACAAGTTGCATTTTTCTGTGTCCAACTGAACAGGTTGCTTATTCCTGTGTCCAATTGAACGGTGTCCAAAAGAACGGTGTCCAAAAGAACGGTGTCCAAAATTTCGTGTCCATTTGCAACGTGTCCAATTGTACTGTGTCCAAGTGAATGCCATTCGAAGAAACAATAGGCACTCCTATTAATAGACGGGCTAGACCGGTAAAACTAGAGTTAAAACTAGGATAATAGTTTCTACGGAGTCCCCTGAGAACCACTGTAAAAAGCAAGTTAGTGAAGAAGGATCCGGAAGTATTTTGGAGTCAGATGTTGGTATAGACTCTGGTGAGTCTGGAGAATTGTCGACGGAACGACGAGTCACAAGAGCCAGCAGAGAAACGATGGAAGAACCTGTCGATTTTGGACAATTGCTGGCTTCTCGTCGCAAGAAAGCACTCAAATCTGGGAACCAGAGAATACGGAGTGACTCTAATGATAGCAAGGAAGAGTATATTGATTTGCTTGTTAACCGAATACGAAAAGACAACTCTAATGATAAATCGGAAGAAAACTCCACTCCATAGCGGAAGTAAAATGTCTGCGACCGCGAGAGCGAATAAGAAGAATAGATCTCGCAGAACCTCTTATGGGCAATCTGATGTAAACTCGGATGTTGAAGAGTTGAGCAGCACATGCTCCTCTAGAAGAAATTATCGTAAAAGGAAAGACGTTCAGAAAGATCGAACGGTTAAGAACCCTGTACAGAAAGGTAAGAGGAAAACGTTGGCTCCCATTATAGTAACTAAAGAAGAAGCTGAAAAGGAATTGCAACTCACACAAGAGGACTGGCTTAAGATGGACCCAGCTTCGCTGGGTGAGAGATGTCTTGCACACCTAGCGGAATTGGAACAGCAGAGAAGTCGCTGTAGCAATAACTCTGGCCGCGTGACAGGCCGTATGAAGGAGTCCAAGATCATAGCAACTGAAATTACTAAGGCTATGATAGAAAAATTAACCACAGTGGCGGATGTGTTTAGCCTAAGAAATGAGAACTTTATACTCAAAGAAAAGCTTAGCGAAGAGAAAAGAAAGGGCTCAAAACACAGAAATCGAAAAGTTGCGGAAAATGCTCTCCAATTTAGAGCGAGAGGTCAGATCCCTAAAGGAAGGCTTTGGACCGTTCCCTGTACAAAAGAAATCCATAAGAGACTCACCGATCGTTTCTAGAAAATCCACACCAGAAAAGAAGAGATTGAATAGGATTAAGATAATAAAAGAAATAGAGACTCGACTCCGTCTCGGCACAATTGGACTCGACATGGATGTGGAGCCATTTGTTAGTGATACACCTGGGTGTTTTAAAGACGAAGCATATATAAGCAGGAAGAATGACTGGCCTATCGGCAACGATACCACATCTTGGAAGAATGAAATAGAAATTAAAACTAATAAAGAACTAAGTAATAGTAAGATGAATGTTATGTACAATGATGATAATACGTCTAATTCTAATGCGCATATTAGTTATAAAAACGATCTTATATACAGTAACAAAAATGATCTTACACATAGTAATACTAACATAAGTTCCAATAATACTATTGTTAATACAGATGTATCAACTAAGCATAGGATTAAACGGATACGGATAATTGAGGATAGGCAATTGGTTCCCCCCTCAAACCCTTCAATTAATAGCACTGAATGGGTGCAGGTAGGCAAAAAAAACAAGCGTAATCCTGCCTCAATCGATAATAGTAGGAAGTTTAGTTCAAATCAACGCTTTGCTGAGAATAGAGACAATAAAGCCAAATATAAAGGCAAAAGACTCATAAAGCTTGCAGTGGTCACAATTACCAGCAGACCAGGTAGTGCTACGCTGAAATCCTGGCGAAGGCCAGAGAACGCGTCTCGTTGAAGGATCTTGGAATCCAAACCACGACTATTTGCAGAGCAATGAATGGGGCAATCGTTATAAAAGTACCTGGACCTCAAGGAAAGCAACTGGTCGGAACGCTTAAAGCTAACCTGGCGAAAGTCCTAGGGGAAGAAGCCAGGATAAATAACCCAATGATTAAAGGTGAACTGCGTCTTCGAGGAATTGATCCTTCAACAACCGTGAAGGACATTTATAAGGAGCTTAAACTGCTGAGTGGATGTACACGCCACGGTTTCCAGGTTAGTCCTATAAGCAATATGCGAGATAGGATGAGGGTTGCCTGGGTTAATTGCCCCTTACAGACGGCAGTAAAAATCGCCGAGATTGGCACCGTAGCGATGGGCTGGACTCGGGTGAAAATTGATCTTCTCAAGAAGCGCCCGGTCCAGTGCTATAAGTGCTGGCACTTTGGTCATGTGCGAACTAACTGCCGCTCGGAGGTCGATAGAACCGGTGCCTGCTTTAGATGTGATTTAGTAGGACACACGGTAGGCGCGTCCAATGCTGGATTGCCTAGATGTTTGATATGTGAGGAATCCGGCAAGGAATATAGGCATAGATTGAGATCCCCACGTTGTTTGACTAACCAGGGATTCCTTAGTGGGGTACAACCTCTTAAAACAACATTGAGGAATAGAATAAGGCAAATTTCGCAAACATCTAATTATAACAGCACTTGTTAGAATTATAAAAATTAACCTTAATTGTAGTTGGGGAGCTTATGGGGAGCTCTCCTCAAACAATTGATGATGGAGAAAAATGTTAGTCTAGCAATTATTTCTGAACCTCCACGAAATTTAGTTGGAAGTAACATATTTTGTAAGCTCTGATAGCACAGCAGCCATATTGTGGAGGTCAGAAAGCTCCGTAGGTTGGAACTGTCGCTCTTTAATTCGAGATGCGGGCTTTGTAGTCGTCCAGTACGGAGACATTAATATAACGTCATGCTATTTCTCTCCCAATACTGGCATTGGTACATTCTTTCAATTCTTAGACAACTTGAGTCGAGCTATAGCAATGTTGGATAATTCCTCTTTAGTTTGCGGTGATTTCAATGCTCACTCGATTCTTTGGGGTTCGCCCACAATTAGTAGAAGAGAGGAGCTAGTCGAACGATGGTCGGCTGCGCTAGACTTAAGGTTCCTTAACATTGGAGATGCTCACACTTATATAAGACCCCAAGAGAACTCGATTGTGGACTTCTCTTGGTCGACTCCTGAACTTATGGATCGGATAGAGGGTTGGAAAGTTCTCGAGGAGGTCGAAACTCTCTTTGACCACCAATATGTAGAATTCGAAATTAGTATAAAAGCGAAAGCTTTGAGTAGTACAACTTCTAATCTTAAAAGATTTTAAAAAGCTTAATGAAGATCTCTTTTCTGAAATACTAGAGTGATTGGCCAATGCAAGCATTCCAGAAAATTTAGATCATGAACCGAAAGAATACTTGCAATGGCTTACAGAAATTATGAAGAGTGCATGCAATGTGGCTGCACCACTTGTGTCATGTAAAAATAGAAAACGTCAGGCTTATTGGTGGTCGGAGGAAATTGCTAGGCTTCGGGCAGCTGCGAACAGGGCGATAAGACTCTGGACTCGCAGTAGACGAAATGCGAATTCTGCAGATGTAATTACTAGGAGAAAAGCTTATTTCACTGCTAAAAAAGCTCTTAGCAACTCAATTCGCCGGGCTAAAAATGGGTAGCACGCAACTACAGCTGAGCGGACAACCATAGTGCGCAAGCGTTGAACTCACACGTACGCTTACACTCACATGTCCGCTCAGCTGTCAGCTGTAGTTGCGTGCTGCCGGCGTACGCAGTGTGATAACAGTGTTCGAGAGCTAAGACGTTTTAATAAAAATCTTGTGTTTGCGTAGTAAATTAACAGTGAAAATGAGGTATATTCTGCAGGAATATACGGATATGATTGTGGTATACGGACTAGCGGAAATACTTATCGTGCGGCCGCAATTTACATGGAATCATTTCCCAGACGTTAACGAAAACCAAGTGGCCGTACAATTTTACGTGTTGTGCAATAATTATGTGAAACTGGGTGTCGTGCATAATATCGGAATAATCGTTTCAGCAGTGCGTTTTCGTGTACGAGATGAAGAAAAGATTCGTGAAGCATTTTATCATCGTATCATTATCAACGTGTGGAATACATTTTATCGAAGGATTTTCAATCACGGATCAATTTTTGTAAAGGTACTATTACCATTAATTTTTTACATTTACGATGTATTCAGCGTATAGTAATGGCATTTTGAATAATTTTCAAATTGAGAGTGGAATAGGCCTATGGGGGAAACCACTATAAAAAAAACACACTATGCTATCTACCGCAAGGTGGTGTGGAAATGATAGCGCATCATTTTCTCGCCGCTAAAAGGACGGGTCATTTTTCGGCGCGGTATTGCGATATATCGTATCATGTCTCAAGCGACCCGCCCACCGCTTCGCGGCGCGACTAGTATCGGATTACAGTGGGACGACTCTCGTCGCCGCGCGCTTCTATTCACGCAGATTGGCCGAGCTTCTTTATTTAATTTTTCCATAATTATTGCGACAATCCCAAAACAATATAGATAATTTCTTCTTAATTTGAGCCAATCTATTTATTTTTTTCGTTAAGGTCGAAAATC
Organism: Camponotus fellah; assembly: GCA_030586385.1. Lineage (NCBI taxonomy): Eukaryota > Metazoa > Arthropoda > Insecta > Hymenoptera > Formicidae > Camponotus > Camponotus fellah. The sequence continues at coordinate 20,196 of JAPIVC010000410.1, read as the reverse complement.
GACGGACACCCTGTATATAGCTAGTGAAGTAGTGAGCAGTTAGAGTAAAAAATGAGTATGGCATTTAATATGATAGAAAAATGGATGAATATAAATAAGTTGAAAATGAATGCAGCAAAAACGAAATATATGATAGTTAGGAATGTAAGAAAGGAACTAAAAGGAAATATTGCATTGAAATGCTTGGATAGAACTGAGATAGAGCGAGTAGAGATAATGAAATATTTAGGAATTATTATTGATGATAAACTTTGATTTAAAGATCACTGTGAAAAAAGATAAAAAAAGACGAGTTTTTTAAATAGAATAGGAAATTGTATATCGACATATATTAGATATATTGTATATAAGACAATCATAGGACTTCACTTCGAATATTGTGTAACGTTGTTAATGGATATGGGCAACTGGATAAATTGCAAATAGCGCAAAATCAGACAATGAGAATTATATTACAAGGTGATAGTACACAGAAAAAAAATAAGTGTCATATCAAAACTTATATACTTAAACTAACGCGTTCATTGTTTCGTATATACGCAACAATTTATAATCTTCTTAGAAGAATTTAATAATTTTAAATAATAATTTAATAATTTCAACAATTTTGTAATCTTATTTTAATATTGTAATTATCACCTCAAGAATATATAATTATTTAATTCTACTTTAAGAAAATTATAATCTTTGCTTTAAAAATGTTATTTTCTATCTATTATAACATTGTTTCTTTTTCATTCAAGAAAATTAAATCTTAAATCATAAGAATATATTTTTCTTGATTGAACTATATAAAATGGTTTCATTAAGCAATTATTCAAGCAATTATATTTTTCTTTATTTAATGCAATAAAATCTCATTTCAAGATTTTCACCTTAAAATTAAATATATTTTCAAAACAAGAATGTTCTTTTCTGTGTACATAGTATGTGATATGCCAAAGTGGAACATATGCTGCAAGCGTTGCAGTTTATGTTCCGCAAGACAGAGGCTATATTATAATGTATATTTATTTATTTTTAAGATTGTAAGGAATTTGTTGACAAAGCAGCTACGAAATAGACTAGAAATAGTAGGAAATGTAAGTGAAAGACAAACACGACAGGCCGGAGATATTGCAATACAGTTTCGCAGGACAAGAAATGTGCAAAAGAGTATGTTTTATGAAAGAGTGAAATTGTATAATGATTTACCAGTCGAAATAAAACATTGTGGAAGGATTGAACCGTTTAAGCGAATGTTAAAGTAATATATATTATTTAATGTTATTTAATGTAATTTAAAATTGTATACTATAAATAGCTGAGAAAGCTAATAAAGATCAATCAATTAATCAATCAATCTCTCTGTATGTACGTAAAACATCTTTTCCGCCTCCAACAAACAGTTCTATGAAACCGTTGAAATTATCGAGCTACCTTCCTCTCCTTTTACTGGCTCAATCGTCGTCCAGACAACTATGGATAGGTGGATAATCATGACAACATAAAACACAAAAACACACACAACACAAAACACACATAGGGCAGTGACTTTGAATAATTTATTTATTCTTTTTTTTTATTGCTTCCGCGCGCGCGATATATATATATATATATATATATAAAATCTTTTCGTAAATGTATACGTTTGGCATCATTCCCCCCGGTCCCAGATATCCATAAATATAAATAAAAACAAGTATTTTAATGAAATGAAAGCGATACAATGCGCCATGTCTATATAACTTATTTTGCCTAAGAAAATGTAAATTAAAATTACAAAAAGAGTGGTTGAACATAACAATCAACAAAAAATTAAAGTAAAAATACAAAGGTAATAAACACTGCGCCAAGTTGAACGTAGCAAAAATATATTAAACTGACTTATCAGCGTGAAGTCATAATGAATAATTGGATGTAAACCGTAATGTAAAAAAAGCTAAAAATTATAATCAAATTAAAAGAATATTATTATTGCAATTATAATATTATTAAAAGAATATTATTATTGCAAAAATTAACAGACTGAAAGTCGTCATCAAAAGTTACATCGCAGATTCGCTTAAGTAAGAAACTGACAGTAATAGACAAATGTACGTTTCGAACTTTTACCGGTTCATTCTCAATGTCGAATTATAAACAATTATAGAAAAATCATAATAAAAAGTCAAGCAGTAATGTCGCAGATAAACAAATAAATTCAAATGTAACTGACGCAACGTATCTCTCAACAAAACCGTTCAATTATATGTACAGGGTGTTTCCGCAACATACACATTATTAAGTCGGATTGCCTACTCAGGGACATGCTTTATTGGACTCGCCGAATAAGATCAAAATGGGAATAAGGAAAAGGAATCTGTTTTTATCACTCTATTAAAATGAACAGTTGATAATAATATAAATAAAATATTTATCTAATAATAAATAAAATAATAATAGATAAAATAATATAAATAAAATTTAATAAAAATTTGGACAAATATATAATTTAAACAAATTTGAACAAATATAATGAAAAATACTTATAATCAAAAATATATTTGATTTTTAAATATAATAAATTATAAAAACTCGATATAATCACTATTTTCTTCTAAACATAGAGTAATCCTATTGAAAATGTCTCTCACTTATTTTATCAGAAGAGTGATCTCTGCCCATGGATCTTATGCCTATGGACTTTTTTATGTGGTAACATCTTAAAAAATAAAATGCAGAAATTCTTAAAAATTCTTAACGCATGTGCGAAGATCACTTCTCTCATGATAAGTCGTGTAAAAGAAAATTTCATGAGCAAAATTGCTTTATGTTTAGAAGAAGATGGTGTTTATATTGAACATTTATTATAATTTATTACATTTAAAGATCAAAAATATTTGTCATCATAAGTATATTTTATTATATTTGTTTTTTTATTATACTTTTTACTATATTTGTTTAAATTTATTTATTAAATTTGCGTTATTAAAATATGTTAAAATATATTAATATATATTTATTATTAAATATTATAATTAAATGTTATAATGTGTTATTAAACAAATTTGTCAATTTATACATACTGAGTAAAATTTATTTTGAAACATGGAGTAAAAGGTTTTGAATCATTAAAGAGAGATGACAGTTTTTAAGTCTGTTCTGCAATCTATCACCACAATATACACATTCACACTTGTTTAGCTACGCGCGCGCACACACACACACACACACACACACACACACACACACACACACACAAGGGATCAAATTCATTCCACTTCCACGCAGTTGATCTTGGATAACACTAAGTGCATGAAATTTTGAAATTTGAACGGCCGCCATTTTTAATGGGGGGGTCGCAGCGACTTAAAATTTTAAGGGTGTGTTTATTATGAAAAGACCTTTCAAATGAGCCCCCACTCGACCCCTAGTCCAATTTAAAATTTTTAACCTCCTCTTACCCCCGCGTACCAGGGGGTGGGGGATGATCGATATCCATGTCATAGGGTAGCTTTTTTGAAATATCAAAATATGTGTTTTACCGTTTTAGATATTTTCATTTTTACAAAAGTTATTTAGGGGTTTCCACACTTTTGACAAATCCTGTATGACATTTTACAAAATTCTGATTATGCAAAAATATCTATAAAGAAAACGTAACTACAACTGATAGAAAAAGTGCAATAATTTTCTCAACCAATCATTTACTACAAGCATTATCTTCTGCTACTGAAACCTATTTCAATGGAACTTTTTCTGTAAGTATACAACTGTATTTTACAGTAATTAAGAAATTTTATATAAATTTTATGTAAATTTTTTATAAGAGTTTTTATAAAACATAATTGTATTTATAAAATATCGTAATTGTACCGCCAAGATATAACATATAGAGCAATGAGTCTCTAATTACGTTTTATTTACTATTTAACTTTATTTAGTAAGTATTTTTATTTACTAATTATTTTTTATTTTTTATATCTTTCCTAAAGTTCTCTCACGTAAGCCTCATATTGCGCAGCTTTACTCCGTACTTATACGATATAGGGATATGGTAAGATATTTATTGAAATTATTATTCAGTTTTTTAAAGCATCAAGAACACATAACAAAAATGAATAACTTGATTTTTTCAAGATATCGCAACAATATTTATATTATCTGATGTACGTACAATAACTTTGTATGACGCTTTATGGGATAAAATTACACAATTGATATTACAACTTGAACAAAATATTAAGTTCATTATGAGTGACTCTGAAATGGCAGTAAAATCGTTGAACAAAAAATTTCTCAGAGCTAACTTAACTGGATGTTGGTTCCATTTTAATCAGATATATACTGTGACGTGACATTTGGCAGTCCGTCACAAGGATCGCGAGATCTGACCGAGAGTATTTTTGGGCCCTCGTTCTCCTCTGATTTAGGGAGAGAGAGCGATCAGCGGCGAGGGGAGGCTCGCCTCCCTCGCATAGAACTATGTATTTGCGAATTATTAGAAGATAATTGGGCGCGATCGTGATGGAAGACGCTAAAAAAATCTCATCCGGTGACTCAACACGGCGAAGAGGACAGACTCACAAGGATGCGGGACGAGCGGAGGCGCCGATTAGGAGGAGAACGCCGAGCTAAATATCAGCTTATCAAAATTTAAACATCTATTAAAGACTATTGCTGCCGCCCCTGTAAACCTCCCTATAACCAGCAGGAGGCTACCTCCGTTCTGGGATCCCTGCTGTCGTACCTACGAGGAACGACAGCAGGGATCCCGAAACGGAGCCAGTTCGGCCAGAACCAGCGCTACCGAAAGACCACTACAGTAACGGCGAGCGGCTATCGTAAGGACACCTCACACCGAGCTGCAATTAAAGAACTCAGAAATTCGGAGAAGAAACAGAGTAGCGACAGGCGCAAATACGGCCTTGAGAATCGCAGGAGTAATTGAGGCCGCGACGGTCCTGAGGGTTGCGGAAGCGCCACAAGTGGCCTGATTAAGAATTAATACGCCGACGTGATTCCGACGGGCCTTCCGCTCATCACTGTGCGGCGGACCGGCGAAGAGTACGACGGCTCAAAAAGTATCATTTTGTCGTGTGGATGCCGAGAGTGCCGAGGACCACTAGGAGTCATCGGTGAGACGAGCGTCGACCTCATCAGGCCGTTCTATTATTAGCGTAACAGGTAGAATTAGCCCGAACAGAGTCCGTGCCGATTTGCTGCCGTCGCAAAGTAGTTATTCGTGAGTAAATCGAGTTTTGATAATTGCGTGTTAGCTTGCGACGGCCGGCCAACACTTTGTTCGAGCTACGATAATAGGAAGTGCCCTCTCTCCCGATTAAGCGCCGACAGTTACATTTTTGTTCGTCTTTTAGTTTACGATTATTGTTGCTTGTAACTTTCTTTGTTCTGTAAATTTATGATACGACGAACTCACACACAGGTGATCGCGATATTCGATAACCGGCAATTGCGTGCGACATCGACTCGCGTATCTCTGCGCCGTGAATCGTTCGATTCGTTATTGTAGATTATTATTCGCGTTCTCGATGCTTTATTGTTGGAATTGTTCACGTACGTCCGAACGTTTATCTTGTGTAATTGCTTGATTGTTCAACGCTACCGTTATTGCCGTAATTTTGTAATTGTTAGGTCGATTACCGTTATTGATTGATTCCGTTACTTTCACACTTGGCAAACTTAACTATTGTTTTTATTTAATATTGTCGGCTTAGTACAGACGGATGTCATTATTAGAAGCATCATCGCGATGTTCTTTATTAATAATTCAAGCGGGATTTGTAGTTGCCGAGACTCTGTAACGTCTCGTTCGGCGCAAAATTCCAAGACTTTTCTTGCGCTATTTTTTTCCTATCGCGCGACACGTGATACCGCGGTGATCGCGCTCGAATACCGGCCCGTCGCTGCCGGTGGAAAATTGCCATAATCGAACATACAACATCTTGCAATTTCAACGCGAATCTGTCTCGTATGATAATATTCTCTATTTGTTAAATATATTTCTCTTTGTTACACTAATCTCTTGTTTTAAATTACAGCCACCTTGTATTCTCGATCCTTCCTTGTTCATTATTAAAACGGATCGCCCTTCTACCAATTCCGAAACGGGGCTAGCCGAGCGTCCGTCGCGATTACCTTTTGAGTGTTTGTGGATTTTTTTTATTGCGTATGGTCAGTACTGAGTCTGGTTTTAGAGTGGTGCGAATTATCGCACCTGGCGCCCAAAACTTCCGAGATACATTTTAGTAAAAATCGCGCCGAAGGTGTGCCGTGGGCCAACGACATCGGTCCTAATTAATTTCTTGCCCAAAATAAAATTAACTGTCACAAATTGGCGCCCAACGTGGGGCCCACTAACAACAGGGCAAATAATAATTTTGAAAATTTTTCCGTTGAAAATTCCGTTGTCGCAAGTAACAAGGAACTCGAGAATAACAAGGTCATTGTTGATGTATTGAATTTTGAATGTTTTTGATATTTCTCTGTGCTATCTATTGAACATGTATTATTTATGTATTTGAGGGTCGCGAGCAAATAAGATTTTGAAAATAACTGTCGATTGCGTCGAGATTTATAAGAGCAAAATTAATTTAAACTGTTATCTGTTCTTTTGGCTAAAAACTTTTAGCGTATCATTAGTTTAACTTCGAAGATTTATTTCGTTAAAATAATTTTCTTTCTTATGCTGCCTTATGATGAGGCTATTAGAATAATTAATAAAAGTGTCATTTAAAATTAATCCAGTCGAAATCTCTATTTTTTTTGGAAGAATATCGAATATTTTAAAGATTTATTTCATGTAATTTAATTTTCCTAGAATTTTACTAAATTTTCTTGATATTTAAATTAACGTCCTTTCTTTTATTATTGAAGTTAAGAATCTAGCTTTATTTTGAATATTTCTTTATGAGATTAATATCAGCCGGAAATATCTGAGAATATCTTTACTTTCGGGGTTTCTTTCATCAACTTACAAGGAATATTTAGATGTTCTCGACTTATGCTTGCGCACCCTCACAATTTTTTTGTATTGGCGCACTTGCTGCTGCCTAATTTTATTATGCATTTTTTTTATTGATGTGCTATTATATATTGATGAGTTATATTGAATGATTGCTATTTGATTTTTTTTGTGTATCGATTACTGCCATTTTCTCTGATGTGAATATTTGATAATCTTGCTTCTTTCAGGAGATATTGTGATATTGTATTGTTGAGCTTGCTATTATTTTAATTATATTTGGAAAATCATTTTTTTATTTATCATTTTTATATATATATTTCATATATATATATATATATATATATGCTATATCAATTGTAAGAAATAAATAGCGCGCCCTGTATTGTTCTAGTACATTTCAAAAACAAATGTTAGATCTCAGATTCAAAAATAAACATTTATAAAATTTAAAATTTCTTAAGAAAATAAAATAATGTATTTAATATTTCAGATAGACTGTATGAATAAAATCATTAAAATCATTAAAATTATTAAAATCTATTTATGAAAATTACACAACTGCTATTGATAAATTTATTTTGATAAAGAAAGCTACTCAAGACATTGATTCTTTTACATATTAAGTCAAAAAGTAAGAATTTTTGCGGAGTTTGAACTCTCGTTTGAATTTTCATTTGAAATAATAATTAAAGTTCTTGAACAAATTGAAATTTTAAATATTGTTTAAAAAAAAGAGCTTTGCGTGAATAAATCGCAAGCAAATGTTTATCTTGTAAAAAAATAAAATTCTGCAAATTAAAAAAAATTTTAATTAAATTTGGATCAAAATTGTATAAAAGGCTTGAGACTCATGTAGAAAAGCCTTCTTTAAAATGTCCGAGAAAATTCCTGAACACATAGATTCTAGTAGCCAAAGTAATGTGTTTTCAAGTGCACAGGATTATTACAGAAAATTTAATTTTTAAGACCTGGTTCTAGTGTCATTAAGTAGAAGATTTGAAAACAATTCAATGGAGTTGTTATAATAATTTAATAATTCGAAAAAAATTTGTGATAAGAAGTGATATTATCGTACGTTTAAAAAATAATTAACTCTTATAATACAGGGTTAGTCTCGAGAAAAAACGTAATGACACTCCTAAATAATTCTATCAAATGCTATAATTGTATGTATTGGAAAATATACTTAATGTATGAAAAGAATACTTTAATAATTTGAATTCTTAAGAATATGCCTGAAAATAAACCAAAATTTTATCAATATGAATATTTATTAGGAAAAAATAATTTTAATAATGATATTTTGATATTATAAAAATATTTATATAAAATATTATATTTATTTATTTTATAAATATATTAAATTTATTATATTATATATTTAATTATATTATTATATTATATTATTATATTATATTATATTATTATATTATATTATATTATATTATATTATATTATTATATTATATTATTATATTATTATATTTATGATAAACTAAATTTAATATATATAAAAATAAATATAATAAATATTAATAAAATAAAAAACTTTGATATATTTTTAATATATTTTTATAATAGTATTTCACGTAAAATATCTTTATATTTATTACTTAATATAAACAGTGATTTTACAAAAATATTGTTTTATGAAAATTTTATATATTCTAAACTGAAAACTGTCATGAGGCACAAATTTGAAAAAAGTCATGAGTAAACCTCTGCCCTGCCCTTTAAAATTTAATCATTTTTAATATTTTTAAATCTTTTTCATATAATCATATTTATTAGTAAAATATTTATTAATATTTAATATATATTAATAGTATACTATATTTACTACGCAGATGCACACAAACATATGCTCGCACGTCTACTATACTATATTGAATGATTATACGTATGTAAATCCTATATATATATATATATATTTTTTATACAGGGCGATCCCGAACAACCTTCCCTGTAAAATTTTTAAAAGACCATTTTTAAGACAATTTTCCTTTACCAAAATTTGATTTGAAGCGTAGTTTTTGAATTATGAGCAAAAATAGTAGTAAATCACGGGGTAGGGGGGAACAGAAGGCAGGCAGGAGCGGGGCGCGCGCCGAGCGCGGGCGCAGCTGATCGCCGGACGGGTAATTACCACCGCATGATTCGCTAACTATTTTATCTTATAACATAAAATTATGCTTTAAATAAATTTTGGTAAAGAAGAAAATGTCTTAGAAATTACGTGTCAGAAATACGTATTCCTTAAAATGACATTATTTTAATTAAGGAAAATTGTTCCGGATCGCCCGCCGTCTGGACGCGGCAATCAGCTGATTGCTACACGCGATGTGTGTGTACGTGAGAGAGAAAGAGAGAGAGAGATAGATAGAAGATAGATAGAGAGAGAGAGAGAGAGAGGGGGGGGAGAAGGGGGGAGGGTAGGAGGACAGACATTCATACACGACGCGCTTTTTTTTTCGCTTTTTTTCTCTCTTTTACACAACACTCCATCTCTTTCATTCAGTCTCTACTCTCTCACTACCTGCTACTCACTTGCCCACCTTTGGCAGCGTAGCGAATCTTCATGTTATGTATTGTTATTACTGCTGCTAAGGTTAGAGAGATTAGAGATGTGCGCCAATTCTCGCGAAACTTTCGCTTAATAGTCACTCACACAGATTACGCGATAACAAGTTTACTGTTCACTAACGCGTCGATTTATCGATACCAAAAATTATTTTAAAAGAAACGGGAACAGCACACGACTCCACGCGAAGCGACGGACCGCGGAGACTGCGCGACCACATTGTTGTCAGAAACGCGTGACATCTAACAAACGACTTGCGCGTGGCGCGTGATTGACGCGAGATAAGACGAATCGACACGATCGGCTAAAACCTTCGCATTGCGAATGCGGTAGAAAACATAAAAGGTATAATGACGTACTTAAAAAAATTAATTATTTATTATAAATAATAATTGGCTTATTGATTGCATCATCGATCGTGCGTCTAATTTATACGATCTTCGCGGGGGGTCTGTGCCCCTCCTCGCTTCCCGCGACCAATCGCTAATGAGCGTGCGCGACATCCGCGATTGGTCCACAAGAAGGCATTTTTAATGTGCATAATATGCACTTTTGGAGCGAAGAAAATCCCAGGGTCACGCGATTACGAAATTTTCAAAGTCGTTGGAAGATTAATGTATGGGCTGGAATAATGGGCACTGAGATACTTGATCCAATTATTCTTCCAGATATTTTAACTGGAAGAACCTACGTCCATTTATTAACAGAAAATCTACCACATTTCTTAGAAGATGTGCCATTATTTGACAGAAACGATATTATCTTCCAACAAGACGGTGCTGGGCCACGCAACGCCAGGATCGTTACCAATTATTTAAACGAGAATTTTCCCGGACGCTGGATGGGTCGGTACGGCCCGATACATTGGCTCGCAAGATCTCCGGATCTGAATCCTCTAGATTTTTTCTTATGGGAATACTGCAAGGAAGTAATTTATAAAACGCTTCCCGAAGACATTGAAGATCTGGAGACAAGATTACGATTCGCTATTTGAAATATTGACGAAGAAATAATGGAAAACGTCGAAAGAAATTTATTAAAACGCATGAGAGCTTGCATTAGAATGGATGGCGAGCATTTTGAGCATCTTCTTTAAAATTCTTTTTTAATCAATCCGCTCTTTTCAGAGCGACCAATACATTTTCACATTTTGGAACATTTTATTGTGAGCAGAATAAAAATAAATTTTTCCAAATGTAATTTTAATTACATTATTCTTGCGATTGCTTAAATCTTCGCATCGTGAATGCAATAGTTTCGAAAACGTAATAACATATGCTTTTTAAAATAATAATTATTTATTATAATTAGAAATAATTATTATTTATAATAAATAATTAATTTTGTTAAGTACGTCATTATACGTTTTATGTTTTCTACCGCATTCGCAATGCGAAGGTTTTAGCCGATCGTGTCGATTCGTCTTATCTCGCGTCAATCACGCGCCACGCGCAAGTCGTTTGTTAGATGTCACGCGTTTCTGACAACAATGTGGTCGCGCAGTCTCCGCGGTCCGTCGCTTCGCGTGGAGTCGTGTGCTGTTCCCGTTTCTTTTAAAATAATTTTTGGTATCGATAAATCGACGCGTTAGTGAACAGTAAACTTGTTATCGCGTAATCTGTGTGAGTGACTATTAAGCGAAAGTTTCACGAGAATGTGTCGCGCATCTCTAATCTCTCATAACCGTGCAGCAGCAGTAATAACAATACATAACATGAAGATTCGCTACGCTACAAGGTGAGTAAGCAGGTGAGTGAGAGAGTGAGTGAGAGACTGAATGAGAGAGTGTATGAGTGTTGTGTAAAAGAGAGAAAGAAAGCGAGAAAAAAAGTGCGTGCGTGTGTATGAATGTCTGTCCTCCTACCCTCCCTCCCCCCTCCCTCTCTCTCCCCCCTCCCTCCCTCTCTCTCTTCTATCTATCTATCTATCTATCTCTCTCTCTCTTTCTCTCTCACGTACACACACATCGCGTGTAGCAATCAGCTGATTGCCGCGTCGAACGGCGGGCGATCCGGAACAATTTTTCATTATTAAAATAATGTCATTTTAAGGAACACGTATTTCTGACACGTAATTCTAAGACATTTTCTTCTTTACCAAAATTTTATTTAAAGCATAATTTTATGTTATAAGATAAAATAGTTAGCGAATCATGCGGTGGTAATTACCCGTCCGGCGATCAGCTGCGCCCGCGCTCGCGGCGCGCCGCTCCTGCCTGCCTTCTGTACCCGACGCGTGATTTACTAACTATTTTTGCTCATAATTCAAAAACTACGCTTCAAATCAAATTTTGGTAAAGGAAAAATTGTCTTAAAATGGTGTCAGGAATACGTCATTTTACAGACGGAAGGTTGTTCGGGATCGCCCTGTATATATATATATATATATATATATATATATATATATATGGATTTACATACATATAATCATTCAATATAGTATAGTAGAGCGAGCATATGTATGTGTGCATCTGCGCAGTAAATATAGTATACTATTAATATATATTAAATATTAATAAATATTTTACTAATAAATATGATTATATGAAAAAGATTTAAAATTATTAAAAATGATTAAATTTTAAAAGAGCAGAGGTTTACTCATGACTTTTTTCAAATTTGTGCCTCATGACAGTTTTCAGTTTAGAATATATAAAATTTTCATAAATCAATATTTTTGTAAAATCACTGTTTATATTAAGTAATAAATATAAAGATATTTTACGTGAAATGCTATTATAAAAATATATTAAAAATATATCAAAGTTTTTTATTTTATTAATATTTATTATATTTATTTTTATATATATTAAATTTAGTTTATCGTAAATATAATAATATAATAATATAATATAATAATATAATATAATATAATATAATATAATAATATAATATAATATAATAATATAATATAATAATATAATTAAATATATAATATAATAAATTTAATATATTTATAAAATAAATAAATATAATATTTTATATAAATATTTTTATAATATCAAAATATCATTATTAAAATTACTTTTTCCTAATAAATATTCATATTGATAAAATTTTGGTTCATTTTCAGGCATATTCTTAAGAATTCAAATTATTAAAGTATTCTTTTCATACATTAAGTATATTTTCCAATACATACAATTATAGCATTTGATAGAATTATTTAGGAGTGTCATTACGTTTTTTCTCGAGACTAACCCTGTATTATAAGAGTTAATTATTTTTAAACGTACGATAATATCACTTCTTAACACAAATTTTTTCGAATTATTAAATTATTATAACAACTCCATTGAATTGTTTTCAAATCTTCTACTTAATGACACTAGAACCAGGTCAATTCAAAATTAAATTTTCTGTAATAATCCTGTGCACTTGAAAACACATTACTTTGGCTACTAGAATCTATGTGTTCGGGAATTTTCTCGGACATTTTAAAGAAGGCTTTTCTACATGAGTCTCAAGCCTTTTATACAATTTTGATCCAAATTTTATTAAATTTTTTTATATTTGCAGAATTTTATTTTTTTACAAGATAAACATTTGCTTGCGATTTATTCACGCAAAGCTCTTTTTTTTAAACAATATTTAAAATTTCAATTTGTTCAAGAACTTTAATTATTATTTCAAATGAAAATTCAAACGAGAGTAAACTCCGCAAAAATTCTTACTTTTTGACTAAATATGTAAAAGAATCAATGTCTTGAGTAGCTTTCTTTATCAAAATAAATTTATCAATAGCAGTTGTGTAATTTTCATAAATAGATTTTAATATAATAATTTTAATGATTTTAATGATTTTATTCATACAGTCTATCTGAAATATTAAATACATTATTTTATTTTCTTAAGAAATTTTAAATTTTATAAATGTTTATTTTTGAATCTGAGATCTAACATTTGTTTTTGAAATGTACTAGAACAATACAGGCGCGCGCTATTTATTTCTTACAATTGATATAGCATATATATATGAAATATATATATAAAAATGATATTTACGATAAAAAATAGAAATGTTTATTTATATATATCTGTAACGTATATATCTCTAACGTAATATATACACGGTGAGTAATATACAGGGCTTTCGAAAAGTAACGGATGCCCCCCTCTATCTCAGAATCTATGTATCATAGGGCAAAATGACCCGAACAAAAGTTTTATGGTTCATAAAGTTCTGTTTTTTTTGTGACCTCAAATTTGACCTTGATCTTGACCTTGAAGGTTTTTGAAGGTTAATTTGCGTTTTTTAAATGGGAATTGCTATTTTTGACTCCGGATTTGGAAAGAGCGGGAAATTTTACGTTCAGATATGTAATCTTGTGATGGTAAAAATGACATCCAAATCCTACTTTTATCCTACTTTTATTCTACTTTTAGCGCTATCCAGGAACAACGATGTGGACGTAGTAGAATTCTGTTCCCTTTGGGGTGTTTGATTAACGTGAGTCCCCTCGCCTCTCACGAATCGGGGTGCTTGGTTAACGTGAGTCCCCTCGCCTCTCACGAATCGGGGTGCTTGGTTAACGTGAGTCCCCTCGCCTCTCACGAATCGGGGTGCTTGATTAACGTGAGTCTCCTCGCCTCTCACGAATCGGTGTGCTTGATTAACGTGAGTCCCCTCGCCTCTCACGAATCGGGGTGCTTGATTAACGTGAGTCCCCTCGCCTCTCACGAATCGGGGTGCTTGATTAACGTGAGTCCCCTCACCTCTCACGAATCGGGGTGCTTGATTAACGTGAGTCCCCTCGCCTCTCACGATTTGGGTTGCTTCTCATGACTCATTATTTAGATTGATTGAAACGTCTTACAACAAATGTTCGAATTGTTGCCCTTGAACTGCTTGGCAATGTGCTAATCTATGATAAAATCCTGAAACCGAATTCCTGTAAGTTTCCTCTGGTATGGCGTCTATTTCACGGGTTATCCTATTGCGCAAATCATCTAAATCTTCAGGCTTCGTAGTGTAGACTTTCCCTTTTAAGTACCCCCAAAAGAAATAATCTAGAGGATTCAGGTCTGGAGATCTAGCTGGCCATTCAATGGCACCCCTTCGGCCCAATCCATCTGTCAGGAAATGTTTCGTCTAAATATCGACGAACGTTAACTCCATAATGTGGAGAAGCCCCATCCTGTTGAAAGTAAATGTCATCAAAATTACCATCTGCTAAATTCCGTATGGCTGGTATAATTTGTTCTCGAAGCATGTTTTCATACATCTGCGCTGTTAAATTGCCCTCGATGAAAAATGGCCCAACTGGTCTACCGTTGAAAATATCAGCCCACACATTAACTTTTTGCGGATGTTGGGTGTGAGCTTCTCTCATCCAATGAGGATTATCATCACTCCAATATCTGCTATTTTGTCTATTTACTTGTCCATTTAACTGAAATGTGGCCTCATCGGAGAAGATAATGTTGTTGAGGAGTAAAGGATCATCGTTAATCATCTGCATCATAATTTCACAAAACTCCACTCGTCTGTCAAAGTCATCTTCAGATAGTTCCTGAACCAAACGGATTTTATGGATGCCATTTGTTGAGCCTTAGAATTTTATGTACAGATCCAACCCCAATTTCATGCTCTTGTGAAACGCGAGGTATGGAATAATGAGGATCTTCGACGAATGACTGTAAGACACTTAACATTTTTTCATCATTCGTTGCTGACTTAGATCTACCAGGTTTTTCACGATCTTTAATACTACCAGTTTCCTGAAAACATTGAATTGTACGTACAATAGTACTTTTGGAGATAGGATTTTCCTCTACTCTGAAAGTTTCATTAAATAGTCGCAATACCTGCTTATACCCTCTTTGCAGATCACCCCACCCTCGCATCATTAACAGAGATATTCGTTCTCGTTCAGTGAGGTGTGCCATGTTTGAGTTAATTACCTATTTGAACTCAGAAAATGAACGTATAAGTGAACAGAGAAGTTATGCTCAGTTTCAATAGTTAACTAAATAATTGCGACAATTTAATCAATCATTAAAAAACCCTCGAGATATCATGTAAGATATGGGTAAATACCTAGTACATTACGATACAAGTGCGATGGAATTAGAAATCGCCCAAATCTCGGAAGTTGGACACACGAGTCAAAGACGAGTAGGTAATTAACTCAAACATGGCACACAGGCCATAAAGGACAACAGGCTTGACCTTGACAGGTATTGCGACAATTTAATGAAACTTTCAGAGTAGAGGAAAATCCTATCTCCGAAAGTATTATTGTACGTGCAATTCAACGTTTTCAGGAAACTGGTAGTGTTAAAGATCGTGAAAAACCTGGTAGATCTAAGTCAGCAACGAATGATAAAAAAATGTTAAGTGTCTTACAATCATTCATCGAAGATCCTCATTATTCCATACGTGAGGGGAGAGGGGATTCACGTTAACCAAACACCCCAAAGGGAACAGAATTCTACTACGTCCACGTCGTTGTTCCTGGATAGCGCTAAAAGTAGGATAAAAGTAGGATTTGGATGTCATTTTTACCATCACAAGATTACATATCTGAACGTAAAATTTCCCGCTCTTTCCAAATCCGGGGTCAAAAATAGCAATTCCCATTTAAAAAACGCAAATTAACCTTCAAAAAACCTTCAAGGTCAAGATCAAGGTCAAATTTGAGGTCACAAAAAAACAGAACTTTATGAACCATAAAACTTTTGTTCGGGTCATTTTGCCCTATGATACATAGATTTTGAGATAGGGGGGAGGTCCGTTACTTTTTGAAAGCCCTGTATACATTTACATATACAGGGTGGTTCATTTTAATCGCCCCAGGCAAATATCTCGAAAAATATGAAAAATACAAAAAAATGTTTCAGACAAAAGTTGTATGGTTTCGAGGGGGACATAAGATGATGCTATCAGTTTGACCTTGAAAAGTCACCTGAAGGTCACGTCAAGGTCATCTCCAATTTTTTAAATTGAACACCCTGTATATTTTTGCATATTCTTGTAGCTTATCTCGAGAGCTTTCCAAAACACTATGATATAATGTTTTTTCATTAAGAACTTTTTGAGTTATTAAGGTTTGAAAGTAATAAATCCAATATTTTGACATAAACTATAAAATATCTTACAAAATATCCAATTTTCAATCATCTTACCCTAATACTTTTATGCACAGAATGATGAGACAAATTGACTAGTGTAAAAAAAATACACAATTGTTTAAAAAAAATTTGTAATTGTTGCAAATTTATACAGGTGGTTCATTTTAATCATTCCAGGCAAATATCTCGAAAACCAAGCCTGGGAGAGAAAAATATTCTATACAAAAGTTTTATGGCTTCAAGAGGACATAAGATAGTGCTATCAGTTTGACCTTGAAGAGTCACCTGAAGATCACATAAAGGTCACCTCCAATTTTTTTAATGGAACACCCTATTTTTTTACTGCATATTCTTGTAGCTTATCTCGAGTGCTTTCCAAAACGCTATGATAAAATAATTTTCATTAAATATTTTTTAAGTTATAAAGCTTAAAGGTCACAATATGTGCCGATATTACTCAAGATGTACCGGCAAGATAAAGGCAAGACCCTAGATTGATCCGACTGATGAAGGCAAGACTCGAGAGTGATCCGGCCGATGAAAGGGCAAGACTCGAGAGTGATCCGGCCGATGAAGGCAAGACTCGAGAGTGATCCGGCCGATGAAGGCAAGACTCGAGAGTGATCCGGCCGATGAAGGCAAGACTCGAGAGTGATCCGGCCGATGAAGGCAAGACTCGAGAGTGATCCGGCCGATAAAGGCAAGACCGATGAATTCCATAAGATCACATCAAAGTCACATTAAGTGTCTATTTTTGGTCTACAGCAAATGCTCAAATGTACCACCATTCTGCTGGATACATAATTGCAACCGTCTTTCAAATGCATTGACTGTTTTTCTGAGAACATCGGCTGATATATTTCTACATGCTTGTCTAATGCGGCCCTTTAGCTCTTCAGCTGTGGTGGGTGCGGTCTGGTAAACAATGTTTTTCAAATAGCCCCATAAGAAAAAATCTGGTGATGTCAGATCTGGTGATCTGGGAGGCCATGCTATATGATCACCTCTTCCAATCCAACGGCGCTGATAAGTTAAATTTAAAAAATTTTTACAGGGCGTGCGTAATGTGGTGGTGCGCCATCCTGTTGCAACCACATATGTTGAACTGTATTTTCATCGACAAACTCTAACATCCTTGGCAACACATCTCGTAGCATACGTAAATATGAGTCTCCTGTAACATTGTCATCAAAAAAGTGAGGTCCGATAATATGACCATCTAAAATACCACACCAAACTATCACCTTCCATCGATGCTGATTGTCTACATGCCGAACCCAGTGCGGATTGATATTAGAATAATAATGACTATTATGCCGATTTAGCATGCCATTGCTTTCAAATGCAGCCTCGTCACTAAACATAACGCGAGAAAAAAATGTGGGATCTAACTGAATTTTATCTATAGCCCACCTGCAGAAGTTAACACGAAGAATTTTATCGTTATCAGAAAGCTCTTGATTAAGTGTAATGTGATAAGGGTGAAAGTGATTGGCACGTAAAATTCTACCTACAGTTGTACGAGACACATTTAATTCATGACTAATTTGACGTTGACCAATGTGTGGATTTATTATTACCATTCCTAGTATGGTTACGATAATAGCATCGTCGTTATTTAATGGTTTTTTAGAACGTTTGCGTTTCAACAATCCCGTACGCGCTCTAGTTGTTAAACGCAAAATTGCTTTATGATCAGGATGTCGTCTATCTGGATATCTATCTTGATATTGACGAGCTGCTTCTCTAGCATTATTATTAGCGGCATAAAAAATACCAATTATATCAACAATTTCTGAGGGCGGATAATCTGCCATGTTAATAATGACACAATTCATGAAAGGAAATAACATGAATTTACTGTTGGACAAATCGTAATAAGAGCTAACTCGTATTGATCTTAACTAAAAACAACCCAGATAGCAAAATGACGCAAACTTTGCGCAAAGTTTACGGCAAACTCAAGCATGCGTTTGCAGCAAAATTACGACAAGGTGTGTCCGCAAAAAGCTTATCTTTTGCTGGCAATGCTTGTCGCAATAGCATGACGCATATTTTAGGTAAATAATACGGTAAGCCTTGCCTAGCATAGCATGACAGCAAAATTGCAGCAAAAACAGAGCAAGCCTTGCCGTAACACGATACGACAGCAAAATTACGGCAAGAACAGAGCAAGCCTTGCCGTACACGATATGACAGCAAAATTACAGCAAGAACAGAGCAAACCTTGCCATGCATATAACGTGTGCATATCTGTTACGTGTGCAATGCGCGAAAATACATCGGTCGAACGAGGAGCCAATAATCGATATAATAATGCGTGTTTTTGTAATGTCAAGACAACTCATCTCTCAACTCGTTGGTAGCAACTCTGTTATTTACAGCATCATTTGATGAAAACATTTTGTCATAAATATGCTCGAAATTTTGTGAAAAGATAAAGCAAGACAAATCCTTGCCAGAAAATTGCCGCAAAAATTGAAACGAACCTTGCTGGCAAGATTTTTCAAAACGTGCTTTTAGCATTCGTGGCTATCTGGGAATCAGCTGTATTAGAACTTGATAAAAATGTTTTAAAATGTGTAATAAACAACATTACTGTAATAGACAAATATAAATTTGCAACAATTATAAATTTTTTTAAACAATTGTGTATTTTTTTTACACTAGTCAATTTGTCTCATCATTCTATGCATAAAAGTATTAGGGTAAGATGATTGAAAATTGGATATTTTGTAAGATATTTTATAGTTTATGTCAAAATATTGGATTTATTACTTTCAAACCTTAATAACTCAAAAAGTTCTTAATGGAAAAACATTATATCATAGTGTTTTGGAAAGCTCTCGAGATAAGCTACAAGAATATGCAAAAATATACAGGGTGTTCCACTTAAAAAATTGGAGATGACCTTGACGTGACCTTCAGGTGACTTTTCAAAGTCAAACTGATAGCATCATCTTATGTCCCCCTCGAAACCATACAACTTTTGTCTGAAACATTTTTTTGTATTTTTCATATTTTTCGAGATATTTGCCTGGGGCGATTAAAATGAACCACCCTGTATACGTAATATATACATTTTAATTAACGCATGCAATTATTTCGGAAACAAAGCATTTTAGAGAAAAATGTTTCAGACAAAGTTTTATGGTTTCGAGGGGGCTATAAGATGGTATCATTGGTTTGACACTGAAGAGTCATTTGAAGGTCACGTGAAGGCCACCTCAATTTTTTTTTAAATTGCACCCCTTATTTTTTATTACATATTCTTGTAGCTGACCTCGAGAGCTTTCTGAAACACTATAATTAAATGTTTTTCCAGTGCTTAAAAAACATAGTTGTTTCGAAGAAGAAATATGTAATTTGCAATTAACAATTCCATATTTTTTCTAGAAACAACTGTATGTTTTCTTTATACCAATTGATTCCTCTCATTATTTTGTACAAAAAAGTATTAAGGTAAGATAATCGAAAAATGAATATTTTACGGTTTATGTAAAATTAAGAAATGATTTCAAGCCTCATAACTCGAAAAGCACTTAATGGAAAAACATTTAATTATAGTGTTTTGGAAAGCTCTCGAAGCCAGCT